>CM050215.1:23797967-23845467 GCA_027475355.1 Coilia nasus
ATGATTTAGGGATAATAAATAACTAAGAGAGAGTGATAAATAAGCTAAGACCGTGCATAAAAACAAATAAGAGTTAAAACAAATACATAAACTAAAAACCCATATAAGAGATTGTAAACTAAAAGCATTTCATACACAGTTAAACGCCAAGGCATAAAAGTGGGTACAAACTACAGATGACAAGCATGTGCTGGCAGAAAGGACAGGCTCAAACCTAGGATCAGGACTAGCCCTCAGAGCAGGGACAGAGAGCAGAGCCTCAACCTGCCTACACACCCAGGAGCAGGACTAGCCCTCAGAGCAGGGACAGAGAGCAGAGCCTCAACCTGCCTACACACCCAGGAGCAGGACTAGCCCTCTGAGCAGGGACAGAGAGCAGAGCCTCAACCTGCTTACACACCCAGGAGCAGGACTAGCCCTCAGAGCAGGGACAGAGAGCAGAGCCTCAACCTGCCTACACACCCAGGAGCAGGACTAGCCCTCAGAGCAGGGACAGAGAGCAGAGCCTCAACCTGCTTACACACCCAGGAGCAGGACTAGCCCTCAGAGCAGGGACAGAGAGCAGAGCCTCAACCTGCCTACACACCCAGGATCAGGATTGGCCCCTAGAGCAGGGACAGAGAGGAGAACCTCGACCCGCATACACACCTAGGATCAGGATTGGCCCCTAGGGCAGGATAGACGCACCCCTCCCCTCAAACAGAGTTTGGCTAAACAAAACACATTTTGAATTTCTAAACTTGTTTTTAGGCTTAAATGTAAGTAGGTAGCATAGGAGTAGCCACAGACGGGCTGGGATGGGCCTATGCCCACCCACTTGTCAGTCAGGCCCACCCAATCAGAAGGCTGTATAAGTTTGATTGACTGTTTTGGTAATAAAAATAACCTATGTGTTTTTGGCTAGGCCCACCTGATTTTTTTTTTTTTCTGGGCCCACCCATTTTATGATTTCTGGCTACTCCCCTGAGCCACCTGGCTGAACATTTGTTCGGATGTGATCACCTCATACTACTCCTTTGTCTGTGATTAGAAATCCTAATGAGTCACGCGAGCCATAATAAAAAAGGCCATATCATATCCAATATATCACTGGGATGACTTTTAAGGTCATAAAATAATAATATTATATATTAGGGCTATGTGTTGCTTAGACTGCACATTTTTCTTGCGTGTGTGTGTGTGTGTGTGTGTGTGTGTGTGTGTGTGTGTGTTTAGGTGGTGTGTTTGTGTGCCTGAGAATGTATTTGTGTGTCCATTTGCTTTCACATGTCTGAGTGTGTAATTGTGTGTTCTTTTATCAGTCTGGATGGTGTGCCCTTTCTGATGCGTGACCGCACGCTAAGGAGGACTACAGACGTAGAGCAAGTATTTCCCAACAGGCAGTTTGATGACGCGTCCCTCTTCAACTGGACAGACCTCCAATCTCTCAACGCAGGCCAGTGGTTCATCAAGGTAATCAATCCAGAGCAAGCCATCAACAGTCACGTCACACCTTTCCACCTTACTCTTCACCCAATCAGCAAAGAGAAAGTGCACCCACAGCACCTTAGAGAGTGTTAAAGCATTGTAAGATACAGCAAGAAACAACACAACACCGTGAAAAATGCTGTGCACCACATTTACCTGAATACATACATACATTTATTCTTGAAAACTGCACATGGAAGTACTTTTTGTAAGTTCCAAGTGCAGAGGTCAGCAAGAAACGTGCATGGGGGCCGTTCAAACTGCCACGTTCAAGCATTTCATTAGGTAAGGACAGTGAGGCTCAAGGTAATCAGGTAAGGACAGTGAGGCTCAAGGTGATCAGGTAAGGACAGTGAGGCTCAGTCAAAATCTGTTGAACTTTTGTCACACTTTTTTTTTTTCCCCAACAGTGGGCCGTTGTGTAGCTACAGTAATTGGCTCAGAGCTGAGTTCCAGGTATCAGCTAAAAAAATGGCGGACCGTTTATAACTTATATGTATATAACTGTATATAACCGTATATAACGTATATAACCTTGCACCAGCAAAAAAAAAAAAAAATATGACGTTTCCTGCACGCGCTCCGGTTTGGAACACTGTCGATGTGTTTCCTGGATGTTTTCCCCCGCAGGAGAATAAAGTTTACCTTTACCTTGACTTTGTGTCTCATTTTCAGTGTGAAATGCATGGCAATGTGACCGGCCTCATAGTGTAGCACACATATAACAGACCAACAAACTTGTGATTTTTTTGTAATTTATTTCTTTTATTAGAGACCATGTACAATTTTAAACATAATGTTGCCATGTGATGCATTGTACTACAATTAGCCTCAGGCTAACATCTACAGTCCCCATGATATTTTATCAGTTGATAAATGGTCTGCTTCTCTCTCTGTGTCTCTTTCTCTCTCTCTCTCTCTCTCTCTCTCTCTCTCTCTCTCTCTCTCTCTCTCTCTCTCTCTGCCTCTCTGTCTCTGTCTCTCCATCTCTCTCTGCCTCTGTCTCTCCCTCTCTCTGCCTCTGTCTCTCCCTCTCTCTCTCTGCCTCTCTCTGTCTTTGCCTTTCTCTCTCTCTGTCTCTCTCTCTCTGTCTCTCTGTCTGTCTTTCTACCTCTCTTTCCCTCTCTCTCCCTCTCTCTCTCTCGCTCTTTCTCTCTCTCTCTCTCTCTGTCTGCTTCTCTGTCTTTGTCTCTCCATCTCTCTCTCTCTCTCTCTCTCTCTCTCTGTGTCTCTCTCTCTGTCTCCTTGTCCTTCCTGTGTGTGCCACGTTGGCGCGGTGGGCAGGATGACCCCTTCTGGACGGTGGGGTCGATGTCCCAGCGTGAGCTGCAGCAGGCGGAGAGCCAGAGGGTGTGCAGCCTGCAGCACATGCTCCGACTGGCCGCCTCCCACAACCGCACCGCCCTCCTGCACCTGCACCGGCCCCCGCCGCAGCACCCGCGCTACTGGGGCTGGCTCAACGACACGCTGGAGAGCATCCACCTGTCCGGCATCCCTCAGCATATGGTGAGACACACAGGACACAGCACAGCAGGGCGTCAGTGTAGAGGGTTGGGGAGGTTAGAGTGAGACCATGTCCAGAAAGAGGGTTGGGGAGGTTAGAGTGAGACCATGTCCAGAAAGAGGGTTGGGGAGGTTAGAGTGAGACCATGTCCAGAAAGAGGGTTGGGAAGGTTAGAGTGAGACCATGTCCAGAAAGAGGGTTGGGAAGGTTGGAGTGAGACCATGTCCAAAAACAGGGTTGGGGAGGTAAGAGTGAGACCATGTCCAAAAACAGGGTTGGGAAGGTTGGAGTGAGACCGCATGAGTGCATTTTTACATACAAGTTTCTGCCTGCCATCCAAGCTACCAGGACTGGCTCAGTGACACGCTGGAAAGCATCCACCTGTCTGGCATCGCTCAGCACATGGTAGGCAACACAGGACACAGCACGGCAGGCCGTCTGTGCAGAGGGTTAGGAATGTTAGAGTGAGGCTATGTGCACATTAGTCAATTTGTACATACAAAGATGGCAAAGTTGTGACGTTTCTGCCTGCCATCCTGGTAGGACTGGCTCAACGACACACTGGAAAACATGCACCTGTCCGGGATCTCTTAGCACATTGTAGGCACCACAGGACACAGCAGGGTGTCTTTGCAGAGGGTTAGGAAGGTTAGATTGAGGCTATGTCCAAATAGAGGGTTGGGAAGTGTAAGGTGCACATTAGTCCATTTTTACATACAAAAGTGACAGTTTCTGTCTGCTATCCAAACTACCAGGACTGGCTCAGTGACCCACTAGAAAGCATCCACCTGTCGGGTATACCTCAGCACATGCTGAGCAGCACAGGACATGGCACGGCACAGCAGGGTGACTTATCTATATCTATATATATATATATATATATATATATATATATATATATATATATATATATATATATATATATATATAACTAATATACTAGATGTAGACGTAGCCCTTAGCACCTGCCGCAACAGCACGGACTCATTGATGCTCTGCAGAGCAGGGGCAGGGGCAGCTGTGGCCTAGTGGTTAGGGAGTTGGTCTTGTAATTGGAAGGTTACCGGTTCAAATCCCACCCTACCCATGGTTGAGATGCCCTTGAGCAAGGCATCTAAACCCACACTGCTCCAGGGACTATAACTGAAACCCTGTAAATATCTGTAAGTCGCTCTGAATAAGAGCGTCAGCAAAGTGCAATGTAACAATGTAACATTCACCTGCTGACTTGGTGAATGGCTGATAAACATACGCGGTACTAGACTGTAGCTCCTGAGCCCAGGTATTTCTCCGGATGTATGAAGGAATCTGACTGGTTTCGCTCCAGAGCTGTTTATTTTTGGATGCTGTTGAATAGCGATCCTTTGGCCGGAACTGTAAGTAGGTTGAGTAGGTGGTAGAATATGTAAAATAACAACAGCGGGGGAAGGTTGCCTGGTTACCATCTGTCCCGTGTCTGTGTTTCCGTTGCCTCTCTTCAAGTCTGCGACTACAAACATACTCAAGGGAGTACACTACAAACATACTCAAGGGAGTACACTACAAACATACTCAAGGGAGTACACTACAAACATACTCAAGGGAGTACACTACAAACATACTCAAGGGAGTACACGACAAACATACTCAAGGGAGTACACTGAAAGAAGCTGCATCCATCCATCTTGACCATCTGCTAAACTGTCTGTCTTTGTCTATCTGCTCCTCCCAAGCTGGATGCTAAATGAGCATCCTTCGCCATAATATAGGGAACTCAATTTAACCGTGAGGGTGCTTTCAAATAGAGAGACAAAGAGACCTTCGTCAGAGGGACACATTTTGGAAAGGGCCTGTCTCTCCATCAGCTGAACTGTCTGTCTGTCTTGTGCATGTGACTCACTGTGCTCTGTGGTGCATGCAGGGTTTAAAGGGCCGGAGCCCTCCAGAGCTCTGCTTCCCCTCCTCACCTCGGCAATACAGCCAGCCGCAGCTGAGCTCCCTCTGCTGCAGTATTTATAGTGATACAATAGAGTGAGATATTGACCATTATGAGTAAAGAAGGGCACCCCTTACAAAAGCCAATTTAACCATAAGGACACAAGGATATTTATTTGCCACATGCATGGAGATACTGGGTAAAGTAAGACATGCAGTGAAATTGCTGACATGCAGTAAAATTGCGGCACTGATTTTATAGTAATACAGTCGAGTGAGATATTGACGACTGTGAGTAAAGAAGGGCTCCCCCTCTTTACAAAAGCCAGTTTAACCACTGATATTAACCATGCACACATATAATGCATATGGGGCATATAGGAGCACACGTATGCTGCACACATATGATGCATAGGGGTCATGCAGCAGCACACTGACCATGCAGGCCTACCGCTGTGCTGCAGGTGATGTGGACGGAGGAGTGGCGGAGGGGCTTTGTGGAGGCGGTGGCTCCGGGCTTCCAGCAGACGTCTCTGGAGAAGCGTCCGGTCGAGGAGCTGCATCAGCGGGGCATCAGCCGGCTGCTGCTCCGCTACAACCAGGCCAACGAGCGCGACATCCGGTAGGCCTGCCGCCCTCTCCATGACCCATAGCGGGTTGGCCACAAGGCAACTTTACAGGGAAGATTTATAGCCTCTGTGTGACAGGAGGTGTCACTCAACAAAATGTGATGTAAAAGAGATTTCTTTCTGCTGGTTTGTGTATAAAAAATGGTGCTATTAAGTGGCACGTAGGACTTATAGGACTGATAATGTCAGATAATAGATTTTTTCACTCCTCATTTTTGATAAATGCCTTTTTTTTCAAAAGCAATAATATCTATTTCCATAACATATACAGTTAGGTCCATAGGTGTTTGGACAATGATGACATTGCTATTTTCTCCATTTCTATAACACCATAATGGATTTGAAATTAGGCCATCAAAATATGATGGCAGTATGGACTTTAGCAGCTTTAATTTAAGGGGTTCAACCCCCTACTCTCTCTTGACACAGGGAGTTTGGCAGCCATAACATCAGCCTGACGCTGTACACGGTGAATGAGCCGTGGCTCTACTCCCTGCTGTGGTGCAGCGGGGTGCCCTCCATCTCCTCCGAGGCCCCCCACATCCTGCTCAAGCTGCAAGCCCCCATCTGGCTCATGGTGAGTGGGACACCCTCGGCCTAGCCTGGTAAACACAACATGGGACACTGTGTTTGTGAATGGCAGAGAGAGTGTGAGAGAGAGAGTGTGAGAGAGTGAGAGTCTGTCTGTGTGAGTGATAAAGTGAACACTACATCCTCTTAAAGCTGCGCGCCCCCCATTGGGCTCGTGGTGAGTGGGACACCTTCGGCCTTAAATTACCCCATCAACCACCCGGCCCCTAGCCTGGTAAAGCAGCTCCTCGTACTTCATTTAATTTTGTACAGGGGGCCTGGCTGTGGTTCCGTTGACATGGTTGTCTTAGGCAGAACTGGATGTGTTTCCAATTTATCTAATTCCTAATTTGTAAGTGGGCCCCACACTTCGCTTAGCCTGGTAAATCAGCTCCTCGTACTTCATCTCATTTTGTTCAGAGGGTCTCGCTGTGATTCCGTTGACATGGTTGTCTTCTGTCTGCAATCACCCCATCAAGTAATTTTAATTAGAAGAGGACATTGGTTTAATTCTGGCCTACATGCATTGTTTGTTGAAAGCAGATGGACGTTTAGGATGGTTTTGCAGAATTTAACATGCAGCATCTTAATTGGATGTGTTTCCAATTTTATCTAATTCCTGATTTGTAAGTGGGCCCACACTTCACTTAGCCTGGTAAACCAGCTCCTCGTACTTCATCTCATTTCATAGAGAGCCTGCTTGTGGTTCCATTGACATGGTTGTCTTAGGCCTGATTCACACCGACTTGAGCGTGTACAGCACGTATCCGTGTACAATATGTTTGTATAGGGACAGAATACGCGCAGATCACGCGTGCGGTGTGAATAGTCTAATTTGTTAACATGCATTCTAAAAGAATACGGACAGAAAATGGGCATGCGCTGTATACAGACAGTGTTTAGTGTTTGTGAGCGATGATGTCGACGTGTGTGCTACATTTAAATTGTAGTGCATAGACAGGCTTATAGCCAGGCTAATTACATACGTGACGACCAGACGTTAGCGATTGGGTAAAGGTAGATCCAATCATTTTAAACTTCAGCAGAGTCTACACCTCCAGGAAGAAAACGTTTCTCTATACAGCACAGCCAGGCCCTCTGTACAAAATGAAGTGTAGTATGAGGGGCTGGTTTACCAGGCTAGCATCTGCCTGCAATGACCCCATCAACCACCCGGTCCCCCTCCAGCCCGAATACTGAAGCCCAGTTTCGCTGTGGTGGAAATATCCAGACAGGTGGTATTATCCAGACACTAGGTAGATATCATGCCTTCAGGAAGTACAAATTTTGCCATGTACTATTTCTGGTCATGCACTTTAGCACGGGTCATGTCACTAATTAGCTCATCGCCCCGGCTGGAGGCTTGTGCTAATTGGAGTCAGCTCGTTAAGGGATGCAATAAGCCTGTGTCAGGCAGAGTTTTTTTTTTTTCTACCTGAAGACATGATGTCCACCTCTGGTCTTTGTCATGCAATTACTGTTTCCAGCTATAAGTCTGCATTACCAGGCCACTCACACTCAGCCCAACGGACCTCATCTGCTCATCCCACCATTTCTGCCTCCCTGCCAGTCTTTTTCTTTATTTGCCCTGTCCATCATAGCAGGCAGCCTGTTTGCCACCTCAGATTGACGATTCAGCGGACATCTGTTGCCCCGTCTACGACCATGCTCTGCTATGGCTAATGTGTCACTGATGGCACAACACATACTTTTATTTCAGTCATAGCGGTTAATTAGACTTAACCCAATGTGGCAAAATGGGTTTGCAGTTGCAGATTCTAATTTTAAGATACGGGCTGATTTTGGTAATTTTTAACTGTTGGAAAAATATCAGTTGGAAAAATTCCATAATCAGTTTATCAATAAAAATGTCAAAACTGTATGTGGTTTTGAGTTTAAAATAGATGGTAGGATGCCAGAATGTAAATGGCTGTATCTCGACAACTGTTTGACTTTGACCTAGAAATATTTTTTAAGTCAATCGTCTTGTATTTTCATTGGTACCAAAGTCTCAGTTTTAAGTTTTGGTCATTATGAATCATTTTGCCATCTTTGTTCACATCAGCTGGGGTGCTTTGGTGCATCATCTGTTGTATGATATTATGTAATGTTTGCCAAATGTGAGCTGAGGGTTACACCAGCCTGTTAAGCTGTGATATGCTGCCACCTACTGTTGACTTGTCTTGTTGCTTCTTCCAGAGCCCAGATGAGTACTGCCTGATTTGGATTGCCACAGATCTCATCTCCTTTGCCATTGTGCTGGGAGTGTTTGTGTTCCAAAAGTAAGAGTTGCTTTGGTTTTTTTGATTCCTCTCTTAACCTATTTATGAGGTTATTTATTAGGTAATATAGGATGTATTGTA
Organism: Coilia nasus; assembly: GCA_027475355.1. Classification (NCBI taxonomy): domain Eukaryota; kingdom Metazoa; phylum Chordata; class Actinopteri; order Clupeiformes; family Engraulidae; genus Coilia; species Coilia nasus. Next base: position 23,806,415 of record CM050215.1, read on the forward strand.
TGGGATCTTTTGTCTGATATCCTCTTAGACAGATAACAGCCTGTCTCATCTCACAGTCCTCCAGTGCTCCTGGCGTGTGTCAGAAGCACTGTGATCTGCAGCTGTAACTAGGGCAGGGATTGGTGACGTGTGCTGTGCTGGTGTGTGTCTCAGGAAGCTCTAACCCCGTGGCTACACACAGCAGTGATCCACACGCTGCAGCTGCTCCTCCCAGCCTCGTCAGCAAACTCACAGCTGTGCCGTGACTCTACCTTCCTCTTCTCTTCTCTCCTCCTTTCTTTATTTAGACTCTTTTTTTCTACCCTTTCTCTCCTCCTGGATTTTATTCACTCTCTCTCTCCCTTTCTCTCTCTCTCCCTTTCTCTCTCTCCATCTCTCTATCTCTCTCTCTCTCTCTCTCTCTCTCTGTCTCTCTCTCTCTCTCTCTGTCTCTTTGCTGTGGTGAAGCAGGTTAAGCAGCTTTTGCGAATGTTAACAAAATGGGAAGTGGATCACTGTAAAATATTTCAATAAAACAGAGAGAAATCAGATGTAAATATAGGCAAGAAGGTGCTTCTGTTTCTGAAGTGTCATACTCAGTCAGAAGCAGGTTGGTGAAGCACATCTGTAAGCCCACGTGTGGTGTATCTTAGGACCACATCTCTTGTGTTTTGATCTGTGACTCTGTATGTCTGTAACTGTGAAGGTCAAAAGGTCACAGCTCCTGTGGATGAAATGTTTTGCTGGCTGCTTCGAGCTTTCAGTCTGACCTTCTGTCTCTTAACTTTTGTCTCCTCTGGCTCTGAATACTCTTCTTTCACTTCTTCCTTTTCTTCTCCCATGTTCTTCTTTCCCCCTCTTTCTCTGTCTCTGTTTCTCTCTCTCTCTCTCTCTCTCTCTCCTCTCTCTCTCCTTCTCTGTCTCTCTCTCCCGCCTGACGTGCATGCTCCTCTCCTGCTGCATTCTGGCCTCTCTCAGCTTTCACTTGATCAGGTAACTGGGTCATCTTTTCACACCCTCATCTCTACGGGCTCTCTAACCCTCTCTCGTTTTATGTGGGTCTCTGTCTCTCTTTCATTTTGTCTTTCGGACTCTTTCGTTTCCTGTCTTCCAAAATCGCCTTCTTTCTTTTTTGTTCCTTTCACACCTTCTCCTCTTCTATAGAAACCGTAACTCACTTTAAGTATCTAACTCGGCTTGTGCAATCTAATTGTGCCTGCTCTCCCCCTATCTGAAGTGGGCCTCCTTCTCTTGTGCGCTACAGCGCAGCAGTTACCTGTACAGCCGGCCCACTGCTGCTACTGCTCTGCCTGCCACTAGAGGGCGCTGTTTGCTAACCCTATTAACCCTAAGCTTAGTTGGAAAGTCTCTTGTCATCTCTCTTCCCACCCTATCCTATTTTCACTCTGTTAAAGAGACACAGGCATCTCAATTTAAGTTATTGTGCTTTCCTTTGTGAAACAGATACACAGCATTTGATCCCTGTCTGCTATTAGGAAAATAAACAGTACTCATACGATAATTGTATGTCACCACATATGGAAATGCATTAAATACCGAAGTTGCTGGCCCACTGTAGCTGTAGGCCTGCCTAGGCCTACTGTAACTACACTACACTTAGTAGAAGATGTGCCAGGAGACAAGTTTGAGAATACATGTAGATGTCAGTTAGCTGGTTAATGACTTACAGTTGTGTGCATAAGAGGTGTTCTGGGAACAGAAGTGTTTTTTTTTTTGTTTTTTTTTTTGAAAACTGCGTATATTTTGTTCTAGCCTTGACCAGCAGAGAGGGACAGAAGTGTAAACAATACAACCATAATAATTGGAAACGTTCATAAATACATACAATAAGGAAGTCTTCATAGTACTTCCATTGTTAATGATGATTTAAAACAGGGTGTCATTGCATACTTTTGTGTCTTCTGTTCCTGTTTGGTGAATCGTTCACTTACATGGGACATGTTAGCATCAATAGAAGCATCAATAACAGTGGTCTAGTAGTAGAGTTTATCAGTAGGGTATCTGCTTTAATGTGAAAATAAAACTGAGAGCATGATTTACTACATTAAAAATCGTTGGTTGCACAGTAGGAACTACAAACAACACAACAAAATTCTATAGGCCTTTTATCACTGGGATTCAAATTCTGTTTGCGTTATCTGTTGTAGGCTACTTTTTAATTGTCTTGTCCCTCTCACAGTACTTCTTCTTTGTCAAGACAGTCTGTGATTTTTCCCAGAAAACAGATTCTCCAAATAGTTTATTCTTCATTGAACCTGTTTATTACAAGATAATCTGATCTAAAGTTTTGGTACGGGATTGTGTAGCTAAATACTCCAGCTGAAGTTTTGGTACAGGATTGTATAGCTAAATATTCCAGCTAAAGGTTTGGTACGGGATTGTGTAGCTAAATATTTTTTGTTATGTTTTGCGTGTAGGTGGCGGATGAGTGGCATGAGCAGCTATAACCCGGAGCAGATCATGCTAAGCGCTGCCGTTAGGAGATCCAGCCGTGACGTCAACATCATGAAGGAGAAACTCATCTTCTCTGGTATGTGTGTGTGTGTGTGTGTGCGTGTGTGTGCATGTGTCTGTGTATGTGCCTGTGTGTGTGTGGCCAAATCCGAAATGTTCACTTGTTTACTGCATAATGCGCTATGTAGGAAACACAATAATGTAACCTACATCCTACTGTACTATGCAGTGAATGAGTGAACATGTCAGGCATGGCTTCTGTTTGTCTTTGTCTTTCTGTGTCTTTGCATATATATGTCTTTTTTCTGTGATTGTGACTGTGATGATTTTGTATGATGTCAGTTGACATGCTTGTGTGTGTGTGTGTGTGTGTGTGTGTGAATTACACGAGTTCTTAATGGTTTATGCATGTAGGTGTGCGTGTGGGTACGTACCTGTATATGTGCGGGTGGGGTGGGGTGGGGTGGGTGGATGTGGATGTGACTGTCTGTTCTTAGCATGCTTTTCTCTGAGTGTTGTTGAATGTCCCCAAACCCCACCCAAAAGGTCAGCCGCAGTTGTGAGTGGCACTGAGCTCCTCGTTTCCATAGCTGTGGCTGTATCTTTCCTTCCAACTGATCTTCCTCCATCCATCCATCCATTCATCCATGCATCTGTCCGTGTGGCAACCCCTCCGTCTGTCCATCCATCCATCAGTCCATCCTCTGTTGCCTCCCTTCCTCGTGTGTGCCACTAAGTTTCCTGCACCCCCCCTCCCCACACCGTCTCTGGGAGGTGCTCTCTGAGCGCGTGGCTGTGGCGCGGCCAGAGGTGAGTGTGTGAATGCGGACACGCCAGCCACCCCTCACGGGCGTCCCGCCTCACAGACACTGCAGATAGCCCGACATGTAGCCTGCTAAACCAGCCCCTCCCCCTCATGTTGTACTTCATTTCACTTCGTACAGGGGGTCTGGCAGCGCCTCCATTGACATTGCTGTCTTAAGCAGAATTTTGCCTAGCCAATCGGCGAACAGAGGGAGTCTTTGTGAGCAATGACATCGACTTTGTGCACTACATCTGAATTGTAGTGCGTAGGCAGGCTAATTGCATATGTCACAACCAGACGTTAGCATTTGGGTAAAGGCAGAGCCACTTGTTTTAAACTTTGGCAGAGTCCGTACCTCCAGGAAGAAATCGTTTCTCAATAAAGCACTGCCAGGCCCTCTGTACAAAATGAAATGAAGTACGAGGGGCTGGTTTACCAGGCTACTGAACATGTACACTTAACACAGCTTTTCATTTGCTGACTCACTTCGAAAGGGAGAAGAATGGTAACCAGTGATGGTCAACCCGGCTTCAGAAGCTGTAATCCAGTGCCATGTATTTGTTCCAGCTATTCACTGAGCCAGCCAGCTGATTCTAATTAGCAACCAGGTAGAAAAGTTAATTAGTGAAATCATCTGTATTTACCGTAGAACCAGGTGATTTGAAATATGTGGTCCTACATTGTAGCTTCTGAATCCAGGTCGTCCATCACTGTTTGTAAAATTGTTGCTGGAGTTCATCGAACAGCCATCTTATATTGATTATAAATTATTGAGATTAGAACTGCCTGAAAAAAAAATCACCTCTGAATGAACTCAGTATGGCAGCATGGCGTACTCAATGACTGTGTACAATTACGGACACACTGCTGACCTTCAAAAATGAAGCAACTGGAAGTGAAGGCGGCCATGGTGTCCATCTTGTATGCAGTCATTGGGTGTGCTCAGCATGTAGGATGGTTTGGCTTTTGACCTCACTGGTAATCATGGTCTCCTGTGACATCACGTTTGAATCGTGTTCCAGAGGTGAGCAATGGAGTTGGTGGTGCAGACGAGCTCTACATGGAAAACGGCTTCGACTGTTACACCAACCAAGGAATCGCCCACTGACCGCCAGCTGCCCAGCACTGAAGGACTCCACTACTGGCGCCAAACCCAGACGGCCCCTTCCTGACCAGTCCCTCCAGTGCTGCTGACCAAACTAAGGGACTTGGAATGATTATATATATGGGTATTGCCCAATCCTCTGTACATTTTGTAAAAAAACAAAAAAAAAATGAAGAAAGTTTTTATTATTATTATTATTATTATTATTATTATTTTGTTGCTTTTGGTGAAGTCTTTGCACTGCAATGTGTGAGAGGTTTGCCTTCTTTAAAGTGTTACCATATCTGCATTTTGTCTCAGAGTTCAAGTGGGACGGACTAATTTACTCCAGCAGTGGACTTAACCTCTGGTTTGCACGCACTGGAAGACCAAATAGGTCTAACTTTTACTTATATCTTTTACTTTTTTTTTCTTGATGAGGTAACTACTGTTAAGTCTTTTTGTGATCTCAATACACAGTGTGAGCATGGTATCCCCAGTCCAACACTTATTATTGAAACTCCAAAAAACTGAAAGAAGTCATAGGAAATTTACAATATGGCAGGTAGTGTAGACGGAGGATTTGTTTTTAGCTCTCGTCCTCTGTGCATGTGATATACTTGAGGGGGAACTGAGGAAGCGTTTTATTTTTTCAACTGGACTTATTTGTCTGTGGTTTTTGTTTTTAAATGAACTGTGTTTTTGTGATAATGGTGACTAAAGGGTTAACACTGGCTCTGTGCAGTTCTGCCTTTAGCTCATAATGCTGATTCTGTGAAGTCGGGTATTACTATTACAGTATGGTGTGGAACATGTCTGTCCGGTTCCCTGCCATTCTTCTGTGAGCTGTGTTTATGGGAAGTGTGAAACACCATCAGCCGAGTTACAGCATCCTGAAGCTCTGATGTGTAGCACTGTTAGTGTGAGTGTAGAGAAATAGCAAGTGTGTACACACACACACACAAATGATGAACAAATCCCTCTGTTCTACATTCTTATAGTGTTGATGTGCCTCAGAAGACAATGATTAAAATTGTGTTTTCAAACAGATCGTGTTGCTTTTCACAGGGGTAATGGGTTACACATGACACTTCACATGTACTTGCTAATCCAGTCCTCAGTTACAGGAATCTAAAGTGTGCTGTTTCCTCTTAACTGGAAATAGGTGGTGCATGTCAGGTGTGGGAGAAAACAAACCTGCTTTCTGAAAAAGGTGCTGTCAGCATATCTTCAAAAGCATTTTTTTTAACATATTTGATGAAACTGTCACAAATTATTTCTGACCAGTCCATGAAATAGATGTTTTGGAGAGTGGGTGCACACATCCAAAGTGCTATAGTGTCAGACAGTGGTCTGCACATTGCCCTTTTGCTCCAAAAAACTTTATTTAATTACAAACATGCAACGTTTCGATCCCCAAAATGCAGACCTAGTGCAGCGCAGTGTGCAGACCTACCTTTTTCACAGTCTATGAAATAGACCAATACGGCCCCTTTAGCACCACCTACAGCACAGCAACTTAATTTCTGAAATTACCATGGCAACTGGGAACCTGTCAGAGCAGAAGGGGAGTGGTAGACCCTGTCAATCAAAGCTCGTTGCTGTGTACACGGTACTGGTACTCAATATCGCGTGCGATGGCACGCTGTAGAACGGGAAGAGAGGAAGGTTGTTGTTTAAGCTCAAGAAAAAGTGGGGGAGGGACCTGAATGTGTCATCTTTTCTAATATTTAGGACAAGGTTCTGCAACTTCAAAGACCTTCCGAGCTCAGCTTTAAACACTATCTGATAAAGTACATGTAAACTGTATGTTTAAGCATGTCAGATGGCAGTGGCTTAGAAAAAAAGTGATCTTTAATGAACACTTAAACACAACTGCTTGTTGTGCTGCAAACAATACAGAAATAAATGTTCTTTTCTTAAGAAAATGTCCATTTTATTTACTAACCAAAAGACTTAACCATATTACAGAATGTATTATTCCGGTTCACAAAATAACTGTCCCATGAGATCTTCAAGAACAATAAAATGTCTGTTACAGGCAGGGCTGGAATTTCGTCATTTTAGGGGCAAGGCCACTTGGGGCTTTGTGTTGTCAATTTTGTGAAGGGCATCAGGGCCACTGTGGCCTTCTGGCAGATATTTTTCAAGGGCAAAAGGCCAAATTGAGAGGGCACGAGGGCCATGGCCCTCATGAAATTCCTGCCCTGGTTACAGGCATTAATTTCCCAACAGTTCGAAATGCAACTCAACATGATGACAGCCTGGGATTCAACCAATGGAAATGCATTGCAAATGGATCTCCAATACACTGTGACTTCCTGCTTAACTTTTAAACTGCTAAACAGCTTTTATATGGCACTGGCATCTCCTTTATCCATCTACTGTCTTTGGTCCTTACATCCTGGGCATGATCACACATTTGGCCCATGTACACACAACTGGCCCATGTACACACATAGCGGAATAAATCATTTCTGTTATTTCAGCAACTTGGTTCAGTAGAGCAGTACACACAATCTTTCCTTCCCTTTTCGTCCTTTACATCACTTAGATTCAGCACAGTATGTAAGTATATATATACTACACAAGTATATAAATCGAACCTGACTTCGATGGCTAGACTGTTAGCTGGTTTGACATGATGTTAAATGGGACTGGGTGGGCGTGGGCGTGGAATCGTAAAGCAGCTTGCTTAATCTTGTCCAAACTTCACTGTACTGTAACCTCACGGGAGCGAGAAAACTTAAGCCAGCTGTTTTCCGATTTGATGGCAGAAATCTCGTCTGACCTCGTTTCACTTCATGTTAAGTCAGCTATTCAAGCTAGCAATCCGAGTTGGATTTGCCCAGTCTTACACTGTGGCAGAGAACTTCTCCAAGAGTCTGCACCAAACAAAAACATCAGTCACTCACAAAGCAGACAAACAGCACACAAGATAGACCATGTTCAAAGGCACAATAAACATGATGTTTTACACAAACTGTGAATCAGCAAACAGTTCTGTAAATAAATAAAAATAAATAGCCATAACATTTTCTCAGTCCCAATTCATGACCAAGCTTTCTACTGGTCCCATAAGACATCACCACTGTGGTAACCTGTTTGAAAGGTCCTTTACAATGAAGGCCTCAAAATATGAAACCCCACTGAGTTGGGAGCAGAAGCCTACACCGATTAGGGGTGGCTTCGGACATTCACCACTACAGCAGTACAACGTTGCAGTTTCAAACAGGCTACCTGAGGACTGGTAACACATATCAGTAATGAGGTAAACATATCAAGTTGTTTCTGTTTTTCAAACTGGGCTCCGTATGTTGCATCTTGTGCAATTACCAAAAAAAAAAAAAAAAACATGAACATACGTAAAGCTTGGTTTGATAAATCTGTAAGTAGGCCTATTCGTTAGGTAGCACATTCTATGGCATTTAGGTCTACACAATTCTGAAATGTCTACACAGTCCTAGAAATGTGTTAGAACTGGTGCCAAGTGAGGGTGAGCCTCAACAGATATTATGTTTAAGGTAGCACTGACACGTAGGTCCAAAGCATAACGTTACTTAGCATTAAACATCAAATTTGCTGTAAAAATGGCAAGCTTTAGTTCCCTAAAGCGAGCGGTTTGACACAGATATTCCACTGTGTAAGCTGCCGATCAGCTCAGATCAGCTAAAGTTCCTCTTGCGAAGGTGGTGGTTTGGTATTTCCAGGGCGCTGACTTGCAAAGGCCACGATCCGCCCATAATGCCTGCCTGGATGGCAACACCAGTCACCACTGCCAGGTCTGGGTCCACTGAGGTGTTGGGCTCCTTCCCAAAGTACTCAGCAATGAGCCGCCGGATGCGGGGAATCCTGGTGGAGCCCCCAACTAGCACGACCTCGTCTACGTCCTCCTTGCTCAGGTGGCCCTCCTCCAAAACCGTTTTAATTGGTGTGAGGATCTTCTGGAAGAGGTCAGCGTTCAGCTCCTCAAAACGCTCACGGCTGATTGGCTCCTGAAAGATGATGGGCGTCTCCTGAGGCCCGCGGGGGCCCTTGGTTAGCAGGCGCAGGGGTACACGAAGCTGTGTGCTGGATGCTACGGTGAGGTTCAGCTTGGCTTCCTCCACAGCCTGCCTCAAGCGGTGGATGTCCTCTTTTAGGGAGGGAGTGACGCCATATTGCTGCCTCACTCTCTCTGTGGCATGCTGGAAAAGTCTCTGACTGAAGTCCTGTCCTCCAAGTTTGTTATTACCTAAAGGAAAGAGACGATATGATGGTACATGTCCTGCTTTTTTAAAATATTATGCATTAGAACGAGGCCTGGCTTTCACAGGGAAAACCTGGTAGCATGCTGCATGTAAAGGTGCTGTATGTAATACATTAACAGCAAGTAATCATAAATACAACAGGGGACACTTTGAACACATTATGTAATAAACTTTGGTAATAGCAAGTAATTACATTTTGGACCAGTTTTTCAATGTTATTGATTTGGGTCCAGATAAGACCAAAACTGATATTGCAGTAGAATTTGGACCGTAAATGGTATATTTCAATATAAACTTTGGTGTTCAAATTTCAATAAATGTTTTTCCTAATGGGTAACATACTGTATGCCACAGGAAAGTCATTGGAGCAGGAAGTAGTTTTTTTTTTTGTAAACTGTAAACACATTTCCAAATAGCCAAGATTGTCACTTTGTTTCGTGCAAAACAGTAGTTGTAGAAAATGTTTAAAAAATCTGTAGATGTTTTGGGGGGCATTTGACATAACGTGACACCATAACCTGCTGTGATAGGCCAGTATAATCAAAATCTCACCAAACATTTTGCCAAATGTATATTGCATACTGTTTAACATATGCCCATAGAAAAATCATTAGGGTCATTAGGAAGTAGTTTTTTTTTGTAAACTGTAAACACTGTCTGAGGGGCTCACCTGCCATGGCCCTGGTGAGGAACATGCCCCCTTGTTTGTTGAGCAGAGACACGTCCAGCGTCCCTCCACCCAGGTCCACCACCAACACATTAGACACGTCCGCCTTGTGCAGCCCATAGGCCATTGCAGCTGCAGTAGGCTCATTGATCACTCTGAGAATATCAAGCCCTAGAAGCAGAGACTACACGTTATAACAAAGTAACGAAAGGGGCAGACTCGTGTCATAACCAAAACTATAGGGGGCAGTATGTCATGTGTTGGCTGAGCATCTGAGCTGTGGTGTTCTACAGTGGTCTGAGGGATTATGAAAAACAGGAAGCTGAGACTCTATGCTTGCATGATCTCAACAGCTATTTCCCTGTTCAAGATATGCTCTTTGTACAACTGTGACGATCCATGTGAATATCAATTCAGGTTCATGTCAATCACAGACCTGCCATGTTGGCTGCTCTTATAGTGTAGTTCCTCTGCATCTCGTCAAACTCCGCTGGCACGGAGATAACAGCTTTGTGAATGGGGACGCCCAGCTGCTCCTCGGCCATCTTCCTCATCTTCAACAACAGCTGGGAACCAATGAACTCTGGGGTAACTGTGTACGTCTGGTTGGTGGTGATGAGAAACTCAGCACTGCCATTGTTATTCATCACCTGTGCAGGGATTGACAGATTGATTTTAATAACTACCATTTAACATTACACTTGAAACAACATATAAATATGTTTTAAGACCAAAGTCTACCTGAAATGGGTATCTAGCACTTTCTGCGATCAAGACATCAGGCTCAAAAACCTTTCCAATGAATCTCTTAGCGTCATATATTGTATTCTGGGGGTTGCTGTCGATCAAGTCCTGAACATCATGTCCAGCGTGAATACCTGTTGCTGTGAATGACACAACACTGGGGATGCTCTTCCGCCCCTCCGCATCCCCCAGCACTTCCACCTCACCGGTGCCCGCCTGGAATACCCCTACAGAGCAAAACGTGGTCCCGAGGTCTAACCCTACCACTTTAGGCTTGGGAGGTGGAAGAAACTGCTGTCCCAAATAGCCGGCCAGGAGAAGAGCCAGGATGAAGGATCCTGAAATTCAGGAAGTGCGGCATACAGACATATGAGTAAAGAAATAACGCTAGCACTTACAGTTAACTGGCTGACAAACTAAAACATATGTCTACTCAACGTGATACAGTCACAGCCTGTTTAGACAGGCAGTAAATGACAATTCTGTGCCATACGTGACACAAAGAAAAAACAATAAAATAAACAGTTGAACATCAATCAGTTATCTATGCTGTGTAGTGCGTGAGATCATTAGACATTAGAATAGTGTATCAGGCTCGACAGCATAGTTAACGTTAGCTACATGCCATAGGATGCTAGCATTAGCCAGCAACGTCTGTACAGTCTGGTTTCGATTGTTTTCTGTCATTTCAGCTTTAACTTACCAATTGCAGACATTTCTCCAGACATTTCTACGACAATGTATAAAGGCAACAAAAGAAGGACACAAATTAAACCCCTCGCCCCAAATCAACCTGTCTTCTTCCTACCGGCAGTGATGACTGTAAACAGTGTGGGATACACGTCAGCCTAACAGCCCTACCAGACTTCTGGGTAATGTAGTACACTACATTAACCAGCGCGTTGACTTCTCCAGTTGAGAACCACTGTTACAAGAATGCAATTCGCTCGCTTTGAAAGATTCGTGGTGGTCATGAGCTCAGCAAGTGCGCACAATTGCACAACTTCCACTTGGGCCTATGGGGGTGTTGATTTGTGACAAATCTTTGAGTGTATGTAGTAACTGATCATTTAATAAATATAGGCTATCGATAATTACTTCAATTAAGAAATCTGTCAATTTCTCGTGTATTTTGATTAATAATTTATTTAATTGTTTTTGTATTTAGTTGCGAACAGATTGTAAGAGCTGAAAGACAAATTGAAATATAATGTAGGAAAAGGTAATAAATACAGTGAATATTTCCTTAACAGTTGGCTGCAATGTTAATTTTGCTTCAATTAAGGTGGGTTTTTTTCCAGCTTAAATCCATTATTGGTTGGATTTCTGAAGGTTGGAAGAAGAGTTTTGACTGCATGGAACACACAATTGTGACTACAGCCAAGTAAGTAGGCACAGAGATGCCTGACTGCCAAAAGAAGACAAAATGTTGTGTTCACTACCTAACAGATCTTTGTCACTACAGGTTTAATGCTTTTGGTGTACAGACTTACAGATGCTTTGGCAGGTTAAAAAATCATTTCAGATTTATAGTGGACACATAACAAGTAAGCATAGTAAATAATTTATGATTTTTATTGTGTTCTTTACATAGACTATGTACATTGATTAAATATGTTCAGCTTAAAAGCTTCGTTTAAACAAAAGCACATCCATAAATGTGTGCGCGCACGCACACACACACACGCACACACACACACACACACACACACACACACACACACACACACACACACACACACACACACACACACATTTCTTTACAGCCAATCTGCCAAATTTTTCAAGACAATGTTGACTAGGTAAAACAAGGAGACTTGGAAAATTATAAAGCACATAAAATATCTAACAGGCCCACACACATTTTTATAAACACTGGCCGCTCAAGGCCACTTCTTGGAAAAAAAGACCATGGTAACTGGAGAGTTAAACATCTTTGCTAAATAAGTTAAGAAATATACAAAGGTCTGGCTGAGAATTGTGACATCACTGGCATGATGTCATCATCAGTCGTCCAGAGCACCAGGTGTTCCTGAGTGGCTTTCCACATCATCTTTGCCTTCTGAACACTCTGATGGAATGAAACAGCCAGAGTCCCGTGGGCAGTCACTTTTCTCTTCCACCTCCTTATCGTTGTCACAGTCATCATCTGTTGGTGACAGATAAATATCACGTAAAAAATTCTTTGGGATTTCGAAGTGGACCTGTCTGTGAATTGCATCTTTAAGGACTCTTTAAGGAGTTATACTATAAGAAAGTGTGGAGCTACTTTCAGTTTTTTTAATGGATTAAAATACACTTCCAAATCTGCCCCAATCACAAACGTTGTGAGCCTGTTCGACAAAATAGTAAAAATACAGTTTGAAATGCAATGGGCTAGTGTAATTTTGCACATTAAAACATACCAACTCGTTATCATGTTTTAACATACCCAAAGTTAATTTTACACCGGAGTTTTCTAAAGTACTCACTTATTGCTCCAAAAAACACCAAAAACTCCAACAATTGGGCAATGGACCATCATTCTGTGTTTGTTTCTATTTAATGGTAGGTAGTTGGAAACAAAGCACCTTTGTGGGCAGTGTGAAACTGGCAGTTGGTTTCCTGAACATTTGAGGACTGCCCCCTGCCACGTGTGAACAAATGCCAACTTCAGAAGTTTTGGTGTTTGTTGGGGCAGTGTGAAAACAGCTTCAGACCAGTAAAAAATATTAGCCACAGTTGCATAGTCCTAATGCCCTATATGTTAAATTACTTGTTGTGTACTTTGTTGTATAATGACCCATAGAGTTGGCCCACAAAAATGCCGCATGTTGCTACATGAGAAGAATGGAACAGTTTTGCTGACCTAAATTTCAGACCGAAAAACCCAGTATGACTGATAGCTGTGCTGAGTAAGCACAAAGACATTTTACCCAGGCATTAGCCCACATTTTCTGAATATGCACAACCTAAAAAAAGATCTGAGGAAATAGTTGTCCTGTACAAGCAGTTTCGCTTTGGGTTGTGGCAAAGCCATGATGACTGGGCCTCCAGAATAATCCTAAAGTGTGTAAGGTGCTTTAGTGCATGTGAAGTGTTTTAGTATGTGTAACATGCTGTAGTGTGTGTGAAGTGTTTTAGTATGTGTAGAGGGTTTTAGTGTGTGTAAGATGTTTTGGTATGTGAAAAGTCCTGTAGTGTGTGTATGGTGTTTTAGTGTGTGTTAGGTGCTGTAGTGTGTGTGAAGTGTTTCTGTGTGTGTAAGCTATTGTAAGCTGTTGTAGTGTGTGTTAGTTGCTGTAGTATGTGTAAGGTGCTGTAAAGTGTGTAAGGTGTGGTAGTATACGTTAGGTGCTGCAGTGTCTGAGGAAGTGTTTTAATACGTGTAAGGTGTTTTAGTGTGTATAAGGTGTTTTAATATATGTTGCGGTGTTGCAGTGCGCGTACAGTGTTTTAGTATATATAAGGTATTGTAGTGTGTGTACAGTATTGTAGTGTGAGTAAGGTGCTGTGCTGTGTGTGAGGTGTTTTACTGTGTGTTAGGCGCTGTAATGTGTGTGTGTGCTCTCTGAGTGTATTAGCCTGTAATCAGACTCTCACCTATTTCATAATGAACATTAGTAGCAGCAAGCAGCCTTTGCCGATGTTCAGGATCAGTAATGTTCAGCTCTGTGAGGTGTTTCTCTTGTAGATGTCTCAGGTCATCAACCGTTTGGTAGCCATTCAGTAGCAGTGATGAGGCATACTCCTTCAGGAGGAACACGAAGGAAGAGCTGGCATTTTAGTAAAAGCACTTGCAAGGTAATGGTCCTAACGAAACAAACACAGTGTTTACACTTTCACTATAGGGGCAACCCATCTTTAAGATTTATTATTTTTTAAAGGCGGAGATCCTGGCTTCAGAAAGTGAAAACCTGCCACATATTTGATCCAACCATTTTCTGAATCAGCCGATCCTAATGAGCACAGAAATCAGCAGACAGATCAGTTAATTAAGGAAACCACCCTTGTAAAGTCAAAGGAGCTAAGTTGTAAGCAACTGGCCTTTTTTGGAGCTTGAAGATGTTTCACTTTTGATCCAAAAGGCTTCTTCAGTTCTGGCCTAATGATGGGGAACCAGGAGCCAACTTAGCTCCTTTAACTACCATGACCTGGATGAATGAGAATCTACACAGATGACCACCCATGTAAAGTGCACAGGCAGAAGATATATACATGGCAGTGGGTTTTACTTTCTGAACCCTTCATCTCCACCTCTGGCTATTTCACAGTACTTTTTATTAATTTTGTTTACTTTTCGATTAAGTATGCACTTACTTCTAACTGCAGACGTTCAAGTAATTCCAGAAGGGTTTTGGGTCGCGCTCTTTTGGAGATTCTCTGAGGCCTTATTGTTGGAGTGTCGTCTTCTTTTTCTTTCTCTTTTTCAATCAGCATGTCAGCATAGATGAACTTAAACGTCCCCACTCTGTTGTTAAGCATGCCGGTCCATATGCCCATGGGCGGCTTGCTTATGACATTTATAATGTCCCCAACCTGCAAGGGAAGAGTTCAGCGCTTAAAATACAGGCACACATTCACATGCAAAATTACTGACAAAACAACTGAGCCCAAGCAGGATATATCTTCAAAATATAAAAAAGTAAAGGTGCGCTGGGTAGGAATGTGGCCATAACTGGTACTGCAGTCAAAGTTCTAAATACTGTAAAGCATTATTCCTTCTCCAGAGACACAAGGCAAAACACAAACACAAAACACAAATAGAATTTGCTGGCTGCAAATGACCTTTTGCAACACAAATATTATGGCTGAACTATTGTTGTCAGTGAAATAAGTATTTCAATTTAACATGTTTGCTTACTGTCTGCGGACATATTAGGACCATTTTACAATTATGGCTGTAAATGTTTTACACATAGCACCTTTATTTATTTTCATTAACCAATCACAAATAAGTATTAATCAACACGGACAGCTCTTTAAAATTCTGGCAAATTCAAATTGACCCTCTATTGCCCAGATTTAGATATGGTTTAGTGCTTGTACAGTATATGGGGTGATAATTAGTGAGCAGTGCTGTAGGCTGGTCTACCTTGAGCCTGAGCGATTCGGTGTCGTAGGGGCTCGGGACGAAGTCTGTGTGCACTCGCGCTCGTCCGCAGAACTGGCCGGCGTACGGAGGCTCCTCCTCCAGTCGCAGGCTGCCCCTGTTGCTGGAGCCCTCTGAGCTGCTCACGATGCCACCTGAGCCAGTAACACAGAAAAGGCATATTACACCTGAGCCAGTAACACACCACAGGCATATTACACCTGAGCCAGTAACACCACAGGCATATTACACCTGAGCCAGTAACACACCACAGGCATATTACACCTGAGCTAGTAACACAGCAAAGGAGACATGTTACACCTGAGCCAGTAACACACCATATTACACCTGAGCCAGTAACACAGAAAAGGCATATTACACCTGAGCCAGTAACACACCATATTACACCTGAGCCAGTAACACACCACAGGCATATTACACGTGAGCCAGTAACACACCACAGGCATATTACACCTGAGCCAGTAGCACAGCAAAGGACACATGTTACACCTGAGCCAGTAACACACCACAGGCATATTACACGTGAGCCAGTAACACACCACAGGCATATTACACCTGAGCCAGTAGCACAGCAAAGGAGACATGTTACACCTGAGCCAGTAACACACCACAGGCATATTACACCTGAGCCAGTAACACACCAAAAGAGACATGTTACACCTGAGCCAGTAACACAGCAAAGGCACATTACACCTGGGCCAGTAACACACCATATTACACCTGAACCAATAACACACCACAGGACACATATTACACCTGGGCCAGTAACACAGCAAAGGCATATTACACCTGAGCCAGTAACACACCATATTACACCTGAGCCAGTAAGACAGCAAAGGCATATTACACCTGAGCCAGTAACACACCAAAGCACACATATCGATCATAAAGGTCCACGGCGGCGCATGGCACACACGTCCAAAATCCATTTATCCAATGCAGAATCAAGCAAAAGTAAAGCAAAGAAATGTCCACACTTATTTTAATCCTCCTGTTTTTTTTTTTTGTTTCTTTTTTTTGTTTGTTTTAAGGATGCCCAACATACAACATGTTGGTCTACTCCAGCCTTTTTAAGAGCGGGCCAAAACATTATTGTTGTGTGCGTCATTATACATTTTTCTGGAAGTACCAAAATCAGTTTGCTAACATTGCTTTGCTTAGTTTTGCATGTCTATGATCACACATGGTTCACTGTATTGTAATAGAATGAGTCACAAATGATTTTCTAATGGGTTTTATAGAAATCTTTAAACCTGATTATTACATGGCAAACCTGTTAAATGCACAGACAAGATTATGTTAACATTTGTGGCGACTGTGGCGAGGTGGTTATGACTGATGATGGTTATGGCTGATGGTACTTACTGGTGGAGCTCTGTCCACTGCACAGACTGTCGGAGGAGTCACTGGGCTTGTCAGTGGGACTGCTTTCTGTGTCTTCTTCTTGATCCCTGCATGTCTCATCAACCTGGATCAGTGGTTAAAGGTGCATTCAGAAACTAATGTCAGAATTTCAAGTGATCATTGCTTTAGATGTAGATGTACAGTAAACATACATGCATTAGCACCTCTGGTTTTTAATCAACACCAGAGAGGACACGTCTCTACTGCTTATAGAATATGGGAAACTCACTCCCCTGGTCTGCTTTGTCTGCTTGTGCTACTAAGGTTACATTTAAACTTCTCACTTTTCTCTGTAGGGCAGATATTGGATCAGCACCATGTTACTTGAATGTTGTGTTTGTTCTTCATATAAGTCTGTAGTGTCAAGAAAGATCAAGAAATTGAAATCTTCAACAACTGCTGTTCAATATTTTGATACAATTCCATCAATCGAAAAATAGAATCCCACTAAAGCAAGGGCGTGCATGTGTTCTAATTGTAAAAATGAACGTCTCCAAAGATCTTAGATTCTTCCTCAACACTCTCTGACATCTCCTTTGTACAGTCTATGCTCATCTGTCAGAACTCGTCTGTCTTCCTTCAACCATGGACATAACAAATTTCTTTAGAAAAAAAACAAACTACTGGTACCTTGTCATCATCAGCAGCCAGTAAGTTGTCACACGTTTCAGGCCAGTGATTTCAAAGTTATGTTGGGTTAACACGGCAGTTTTGACGTTTGGTAGGCTACTAGTAGCCATAGCTTGGCTGTCTACATTGACTAGCTAGTTAGGCTGCTATAATAATTCTAGCCTGGTAAACCAGCCCCTCATACTTCTTTTTATTTTGTACAGAATTCTGAAATGAAGTACGAGGGAAGAGTTCATGAGTTAATGAAATTGGGACGTGAAGAATAACTTTAAAGGTGTTCTGATACATTAGCTAGTAATTTTCTCCATTCCTGAGCTTTGATTGTCATCTAGTGGAAAGTATATGCAACAGCATACTTAGCTACAAAATCATGGGCCTATTGTTCACTAAGCACAGTGAGGATGTTTTATTGTCACATGCATAGGTCTATAGTGACAGAGTGTAGAAAATGCTGTGAAATTGTGTCTGTCAGTCTATTTATACCACTTCTAACATACAAAAAAGCAAACAAGTAATCCTTCTCTGCAGTCCCAGTTTGAATCTACTGAAAGTTAGTATCACATGAGTCTCAATTTTGCTATTGTTGTTTACATAAGAATCTCTAGTCAGTAATTAAGTGGTTATTGTTTCTTTCCATATTGTCTTGTGCAGGCCATGCAACTGAGAATATAGGCTATGAATTAGAAGGGATTTAGGATTTGACATGTCTAACAGATCACTCTAAAATGGACTAGAATTCAGGAAATTGTATCTAAGAAATCTAAATTTTTCCGCGGGAGGACCCCACGAGAACCTCTCACAACCTCCACAACCTTCACAACCTCTGGCTCCGCCGCTGGAAACAGCTGATCCTAATCATACCTTAACCATAGCTGTACCTTCCCCTACTGATTCAACAACACCTTTACTTCCCTTTATATGACTTCTATATTCAGGTATTAACTTTGCTTCATCAGTTGCTTTGGCTATTGCTTGGCTTTTGACGTATTTGACAGGCTGTTCACTCACAGGGTCTTCTGCGAGATTCTTCACATATTTCCTGCCCATCTTCATGCGCATCGTCAAAGAAATGGCCTTCATCTTCTTCCCCAAGCCGCCTTGTTTGCCCTGCTCGTAATTCTCAGGAGTGGAGATTCCCTCTTCAGGCTGTATAATGAATGCACACACAGGCAAACACACACACACACACACACACACACACACACACACACACACACACACACACACACACAAACATACAAACACACACAAACACACACACACACACACACACACACACACACACACACACACACCAACAACAACAACAACGAGAGAGAGAGAGAGAGAGAAAGAGAGAGAGAGAAAGAGAGAGAGAGAAAGACAGAAAGGAAGAAAGAGAAGTAAACACATATTGTAAAGATGAATGTCAATCAATTCCTTTTGAATCTTAAAGGCAAAGGCAAAACCCAAGCCCACACATTGGTTTTATGCTCTTATACTTCATACTTCTACTGCTCAAGTTCTAAATCTGAGCCAGTGTGCTTACCACATCTGTTCCATTCTCCAGGGGTTTCACTGCTGATTGTTGCTGTTTGTCAAATCTTCCAAAGCTGGCAGATCGCTGTGGAAAATGTGCCAAAGGTTAGAAAACTCATTGTAGTAGTCGAACGTCCAAACTTCCAACAGCTTACTACGTTCTAGGCTGTCTCACCACCATTAGATTAGATAGTAAGTGCGTTGGACACTAAATTGGTCACCATTTTTCACCGACTTGGTTGTTGAAGTTGATGATAGTTGGTTGGTAAGGTTGATGTATTAATACATTTTTATGACAGTTACAGTGGATTTGTAATTAATTTTGATGACAATTGCAGTGCAATTTTCCTGATACCTCAGACAGGTTATTTGTACATTCACAATTTTAAATATACAGTCTTTGACACATTTTGATATGACCTACCTTTGGTTTAAGGCTTTTGGGTTTGTCAGAAACATTCGAAGCAGCCCTTTGGAGCATTGTTAAAAAAATGTAATATCTCAAAAACAGCGTTCCTGCTTGTGTCTTAAAAAACAGCAGTGTTTCTAAGAGTGTGCTAACTATTGAATGCTGAATGGAAATGTAAAGCCTCAGTGGAACTTAAGTCTCGGTTTGATGACTTCCTCAAATCAGACAGGAAGTCGGTTAACAACTCTGTCTGTTATGAGGTTTCAAAGAGGAAAAACACTTACTGCTTGGGTCTGCATTTTGTGGTTTGTGTTTGGCAACTTTTCACGCTGTCATTTCTAGTAACTGTGAGTTGGATATTTACAGCCTAAAGTGAAGGAGTTCTCAACTGATTACTTGAAGGATAAATGATTTACAATATTATATAATGAAATTGTATTTATAATGAAAAAACATGATCAAACTATTACTGTAATAAAGTGTGTCACAGGTCTTTCTGGAAGTCTCTAGAAAAAGGGGACCTTTTGAGTCATAGCTAACTTTCCTCTGTCTTTTAGTCCTGATTGCAAAATCTGAGGTTTGCCCATTGAGGAAGAGGAAGTTTCATCTTCTGAAATGACACACAAGCCCAGCAGAAAATGGAAAAGTCATGATGTTGTAACCTCCTTTGATGCTACTGGTTTATACCACTCTAGACGATCAGTCTTTGTAGTTATTGTAGGTGCCCACTTAAAAAAAAAGGCAGCATAGAACCAACCAAAAAATGAGTCATCGACAGCTGACATTGCAAAATGACACTAACGTAAAATGATCAATGCAGCACTTTGTCCTAATTTTTTTAAAGTTGACTCAATGCAGCACTTTTCTACAGTGTACTGTATTAGTGCTCATATTCTCTAACAGGGAAGTTGCCCATCATTTGTTTGCGCATGCGTTTTTGTGCATCCAAAACATAAGTAGGCACTATCTATGTCACTATCAATGCCTACTACACCAACTGCTGCAGTAGCAGCTTCTGCACAGCAAGTGAGACAGTAGCAGGGACCGTTTGGACATTCTACAACACCACCATTTTGTCTGCCTTCTGAGCAGGATGTTTTGCCTTTGTACATTTCCCTTTGATTTCTGTTTCTACAGTTTCAGTCCCGTTCCCAGATAGCACAATGTGGTTTGCTAGCACAATGCAACATTCTTGCAAAAGTAGCAAGACATCTGGGTACCCTTTGCCTTCGACTAAAAGCCTAATTATATACAGTAATGTGCATAAGGTTTAGGCAGGTGTGAGTGCCTTCAAAAATGGAAGTGTTAATCATTTATGTAAAGTCAGGGATTTTGCAGGATTGTAGTCAAGTGTATCAACCATTACACCAAATTGGTTGTATATGTCAGGAAGCCTACATCCACAGAAGATCTGTGGTTAGTTCTTCAAGATGTTTGGCGCAAGCTACCAGCCAAGTTCCTTCTAAGACTCCATGCAAGTATACCTAGGAGAATTGATGCTCTTTTGAAAGCAAAGGGTGGTTACACCAAATATTGATTTGATTTAGGTTTGTCTTTTGTTCAGTCACTGCATTTTGTTAATTAATAAACATAAATGATTAACACTTCCATTTTTGAAGGCATTCCTAGTTGACAGCATTTTTGT
Source organism: Coilia nasus (assembly GCA_027475355.1). Classification (NCBI taxonomy): domain Eukaryota; kingdom Metazoa; phylum Chordata; class Actinopteri; order Clupeiformes; family Engraulidae; genus Coilia; species Coilia nasus. The sequence continues at coordinate 23,827,117 of CM050215.1, forward strand.
CACACCTGCCAAAACTTTTGCACATTACTGTATGTGAATGAATAACTTTGTCCTGCTTTTCTGCTTTCTGCCTGTTAAACAGTAGACTAAATGAGAGGAGTATTTGGATTGACGGAGCATCTTTGGATTATATATAGGCCATGTGCATATAGGACACACGTGGGGGCCACTGGTTTCCAGAAAACCCTATGGACAATAGGCATGACCTAATCCGCTGTGCAATCAGTCATGCTTAAGTCTCAGTCCTGGATTAGGTTTTATAATCTACGTTGCTGAACCCATCACATACTTAGCATTGATGAAACAGTAATTTCTAAGACATACACAGTGAACACAACACAGGACACTCTAGGAATCCACTGTCTTGAGGCCAAAGCCGTACATTAAATCTTAGAAATGTGGACAAGAGGAATCTGGCAGCATTTACTCGAGCTGTGTGATATTAGGCAAATGTGCTATAGGCATTAACATGGCTGAATGCTGTGATTCCGATATGACGTGCAATGAGTAAACAAATACTTAAACATGCAGTGTTAATGCCTCTCAGCTTTGTTTGTCACTGCTATACCCTAGACAGTGAGCAGCCTATGCTATCAGGGAGGGCATTAGGAGCAATAGGACAAAAGCATAGCTTATTACTTTATACTTTATACTTTACTATATACTGTAAAAGTACCATTTATAATCCGTATTTTGTGATATGTCTATCGCGTCTGTTCGATATGTTATGTTGCGATACTGTATGTGGAATTTAACTACTGCAGTGCTTTCAGACATTTGCTTTGTTCCCCTCTATCACTTACTCTTGAGGCCTGAAGGTCCGTATCTGTGAGAGAGTGAACTATGCCACCGTGGGAGGGTCCACCTCTCCTCACACAGCTGTCCGGGGCCTGGTATGGGTCGGCCCAGTCCTTGCCCACGAGCAGCGGGAGGCCGCTGGAGAAGCCGTGGTAGTCGGGGTGGGGCCTCTGGCAGGTGTGGTAGAGGGGACACCAGCTTGGGGTTCCCTCAGCTGGGGCAGTCCAGCTCTGTCGCTCCTCGGAGCCTGGTGCTCTTCTGTCTCTGAGGTCTGTTTTGTGGATGTTGGGGTGCTCCAGGGGGGTTGGGGCCACACCGTCAGCACTGCCTGATGCTGCTGGGCTCGAGCCACGACCTCTGGAGCAACCTTTACCTATAGGTAGAAACCGTGAAGCTGCATATTCATTTCATCCAGGGACTTTCTCATATCTTTATCCCGTACTGCACGTGAATGGTCACAAAATGAAGACCCAACCCTAATGTATTTTTTTCATCATTGCAACTTTAGTGACAGGATGTCATGCTCAATTAGCTGTTTACACTCACAAAAACGTTGTCATTAAAATGTTCTTCGGTGTGGGCACATATTGTTACAGTTGTAGTTGTTGTTGTCATTACAGTTCTTAATGAGAATGGGCCTTCATCCTCATTGCATTTGAAAGAAAGAAACTTTATTTTACTCTGGTTTACAAGGACTGTTCACCCGTGTTAACGCAAGAGCCCGCATTAACAGGGCATTGCGTCATTATGTCATTTCGGTATTGTGTTCGTCCGCTCTGGTGCCACTGGACTGCAAGAAATGTTTTCCTGTGGTGTTCTTGCCAAACTGTAAAGCACTTTAAGCTGCATCTTGTATGTATGAATTGTGCTATACAAGGAAAGATTATTATTATTATTATTATTATTATCATTATTATTATTTTTGGAGAAGGTGTAAAGATATTTCGTTCCGTCCATCACCTGTGTGTTTGCTCGTGCTCCTCGGTCTCACGTTTCCACCTCCCTTCTTCCCCGGCCTTTTTCTGCTGGTTCCTCTCGGCTCTCTCGTTTCTCTACTGTTTGCGGCAGTCTAGTGATTTAAAAATGAAAACAAAAACTAAATCTTGTCAGATGATCTGAGAGGGCGGGCTCTCACTGGGCATCAACACTCATTACGGTCTGCAAAACATCCACAAATGTTGCCAACATCCATGTGCACGTGTTTGTAAGTCAAGTGCCCAGGGATGCAAAACATTACCTTACATTTAGCTGACACTCTTATTTAGGTGCAGGGTACAGTCCCTGGAGCAATGTGGGGTTAGGTGCCTTGCTCAAGGGCAATTCAGCCATGGATAAGGGTGCAGGAGAGCACTAGTTGTTTACTCCCCCACCCACCCACGTTCTGCCTACTGGTACAGGATTCAAACATTTGAAAGAGTATGATTTTAGCCCCCTTCTTCCACCAATACCGATATTTATAGTGTCCTTGAAGTGCCCCATGTCAATGCTGGGCTCTTGGAATCATCATGTGTGGATTAGCAAGTCAGGGGACTAGCAGCATCCTTCCCCCACTGCACCATCTGCACAATTTCCAATGTACTGTAATCAGCATTTGTACTAAGTGATTACTAGCCAGGCTAGCGTTGCTGTAGACATCCGCACAGTATTGTATTTTGCTAGAGTACTCCATCAAGCAAGTCCACTAGGGCTTCAAATCCTACTAAGAGGTGGGAGACAGTGGTTGGATCAAGTGGCAGCCATGATCACTTCATGATGAGCTTACCGAATCTCTCTGTTTGCTGTTTTGAAGCTGCTGGATAGAGTGTTGGTCTTCATAACAGATAATCTGGGAGACACATAAGGAAAAGCGATTACTTGCATGTCATCTAACATTCAGCGAATACAGTATGTATTTCCATGCCAATATTTTATATCTAAGTCATGGTCTCACCTTCAATGATCTTGAGTTATTTGAGGGAAGATTTTCCTGTGGTCTTCTGTGGTCTAGCTGTTTTAGAGAGGTTCCCAGCCCTAGTCATTAAAAAATATAACCAAAATTACTTTTTCATTAAATACTGTTGGCTTGTCAGTTCCTTTTTGACAGCTTCAAATGAGATACAATGGTGTATTGCATTTTACACTATTTTGTATGATCAGTATTTATCGCCCCCACCCCCTCCTGCTACTGAAGCACTGCCTTGTCCGCTGAATCAGGGAAAAGATTCCTTTTAGCAGGGAAATCACTTCCCCCTGATGGGCACTTTAGTCCATAGAGCTTAATCATGGAAAGTGCATGCCTGCTATTCATATAAAAGAATATTTATTTCTCTCTGGTTCATTCTGAAGAAAACTAAAAACCTAAGGATTGATGTTGTATTAATGAAGTCATACTCTGGTTGTTTTGAAGAGACCCACAATACCTATTTTGTTTGTTTATTTATCATTAAGATCACCCCTTACTTGTGATCTGGAGTCCACTGGAGACTGTCTGTTCCTATCTGTTCCCTGATTAATTCTGACACAACACCCAAGCTCCTTAAGGAAGACCCTGCTCGTTCAACCCTCATGTCAGCATCCCTTTTCCTTGTGGCCTCTAAAGAGGATTTGTTGCCATTGCCATTCCACTTTCATCTGGCCTAGATAGACAGACAGATAGATAGGCTGGCTGAGTATGTGTATGGTCAGAGTTATGTAGAAACTGAAGTTGCTGTTGATTGTCTTTTTTTATCTTAGGTACTGCATGGTGCAAAATAAGTTTTCCCGAGGACTATCTGTCTGTCTGTCTGTCTGTCTGAGTTTTGAAAGGGAATTGTGCAGACAAAGTCGCTGTACTGTAGGTGAAGAGGATTTTTTTCAGCTTGTAGCAACTGTTAGAAAAAAGCAACTGCTCTTGTGTTTCAGTGAATCTGACTCATATGTGGATTTAGAATATACATAATGCACATACAGGTCAGGGGCCAAGGTAACAGACACACATCATGCCTCGAGTCTGTTTCCTTATTTACTTTTGAAGCCACAAAGGAGTGTTTTCTTTTTAGTGGGTCTGACGTAAATCATCTATCTACTGTATCTATCTATCTATCTATCTATCTATCTATCTATCTATCTATCTATCTATCTATCTATCTATCTATCTATCTATCTATCTATCTATCTATCTATCTATCTATCTGTCTGTCTGTCTGTCTGTCTGTCTGTCTGTCTGTCTGTCTGTCTGTCTGTCTGTCTGTCTATCTTGTGGCTTGTGCTCTGTACCCCTAAAGAAGTATAGAGGGGAAAAGCGTAACCCCCACTGACACACCATTTACCTTGATCCTGATCGTTCCTATTGTGGAGTACATCTTCTGGGTGCCTGGCGGACAGCCAGAGTGGAGGGCCATTACTGCTGAAGCCATTATCTTCAGAAGGGGGACAAAAACATCACATCCTCATTTGCTGATGTCACCACATCACATGACCTCTCAGAGACTAAACATCAAATAGATCCCCGGCCCCAAACAAGTAGGTTACAGCGTCTGGCTGACCTCAGAGAATCTGGTTCAGCTCCAAAGTTCAGATCCACAGCTCCAAAACTACTATATTTTGTGTCTGATTGTGTTTTAGGAAAACTAGGGATGCTGGCAGACTTATTGTAATTGTGCAATTTGGGATATTCTGGTGAATATTATAACCTTTAAAATCAGAACGGTCTTCTCCACAGACCTGCTATTCAGGCCTTTCTTGAAGTAGCCTACTTCAGAAAAGTTAGCAAAGGGTAACTGTACATACCTAGTGCTTCGTGGTCTGATTTTGGCACACTCCCCCTGGAAATGACAAACAAATTAGTTTGAAAAGAAACTTCAGTCATAGCAGACAAGGATGTGTCCGAAAGCTGGAGTCCATGTGCAAAGATTTTATGCCCTGCAAATCCTGCTAGAATGAGTCTACTGAGCCAAGGCCGAGCCACTCTGGACAGGATACTGCCCCCAAGCCATATTGGGCAGTGGTGGCCTGGTGGTTAAGGTATCTGACTTGTGATCGTAGGTTCGAATCCACCAACTGCCAGTAGTGCCACTGTGGTACTCTAAGCATTGTACCGTCCCCGCACATTGTTCCCCGGCACTGTTGTCATGGCTGCTCGTTTCAGCTTGCGTGTCTCAATTTTGTAGTGTACACTGTGTGGTGTGGTGTGCGGTGTCATCACAATGACAAATGGGTGCTGTTTGTTTGTTTATGACCTTCATACATAGTTAACAAACTCACGCAAGGCTGCTGTTATCTGTGGCAGGGGGTCAGGCATGCTCTGCCACAGATCTGAAGTGGTTTTAAGTAGTTGTTTGAGGGAGGGGTTTTAATCCCCTTCTCTGGGTCACCGTGTTATGTCAACAGCTTTTCCAGGGAGAGAAACTTTCTATCAGTTGTTGAAGTATATATTGCAGTTGTCTACTGTTGAAGTATATATTGCATTGAAAAGGATAGAGCTTTCTAGGGCCTTACTTTTATAAAAGCATAATGCAACTATGGAAGCTGTTGGGGTAGTAGTGAAGCACCTCTTGCTGATCTCCTTCAATGTCTTAGCCGCACAAGTGCTTTATGAAAACGCCAATCTATTTTTTTGTAGTGCTATGTGTCGCTTGTTAGCGAATGCATTTTCAAAATGCCACAACGTCATGGAAATCTTCCAGACAAATTTCCCTCAAAATGAATATACAAATCAGAAAACCTCTGCTTACTAGGATGAGTCAGATTATTGACTGAAAATGTTGTCCACTATCCCTTTAGCTTTCCATGACACTGTTATATCTTGTGTAAGGTCTTAGTATGTCAGTCAAACAGTTTTCATGAACACTTATGTTTTTCTGTGACCCAATAGTCAAACTGTGGAGACTGGGGCATTTAAGTGGATAAGTGGATAGCTTTCCATGATGAACATTTACGATTTCCTGGGACCCAATATCCAAACTGGGCTTTTAAGTGGGTAAGTCACGCAATTAGCTAGACTCTTCTATTCCTGTCCAAAACGTATGTTTTTTTCCCTGTGGGTCAAATGCTCAAACAGCTTAGCATGTAAGGCAGGCAATTCTGTAACAAACCATTTTGATGACCGTTATGGAGACTTTTAGTTCGAAGGAAATGTCAGGCATCTGTGCTCTACCTAACACGGCTTTAGTGATGCATCCCATTTTATCCGTATGGGGACGACGCTGCATATAACAGATGCTTTCATCCGTATGGGGACAACGCTGAGTATAACAGATGCTCCAAAGCTTAGAGTGTACAGACTATGTGGGACAGTGCAACAGCATGCAACCAGAGAGCCTCAACCACAGCTATAATCTGCATTAAGGAGAAGGGTGTTTTTGTGACCATTTTGCTAGTGGTTAAGAGTGCACAGGACTCCCATTCTAAAGTTTACAAACATCTCACGACCAGCTCACCTCTTTGTCTGATTTGAGATGCCATTAGCCTGGGAGAATTCCTGGAAAACAGAAAGCATGTGGCTCATCACAATTGGGGCTTATTATATATATTATCTAGCATCATAAACTGTTTATGTACACGATTATCAAGTTCTTATCCCTTAGATCAAATGATTCGACAACCAGGTCCTTCCATAGTTCTACATTTTTTCATCAAAGTATGAGTATGCAGTTAAATTTTGGACTTGGGAAAATCTTGAGTAACCTCTTAGTGGAGTAATGTTTTATGTAAAATGATGAAGATGAATCAAAGATAATGGATTTAAATATTATGTATGGCCTTCTTACGTATAGGACATGTTTGGTAAGACTGTGAAGTACATTTGTGATCACCATCTTGGTAGACTGACTCTGGCAGTGGGACTGTGGCCTTTGGCAGGGTGTTGTTGTTGTTGTTGGTGTTGTTTACCGTTAAGCTGAAGCGTTGAGATGCATTACACTTGTTGTTGTCGTCCAGCAGCAAGACGTGACTTCGGGATCTGGTGGGGACTCTGTACACCTCTCTCTTGCTGGAGTCTTGCACTGCCTCATACAGACTATCCAGAGAGCCCTCCTGAGAGAATAGCATAGGGATTACGCTCGGCAGGGCTTCCCTGTTAGCATGGGCCTACTGATAGAACACTTAGTTCATTTGGGTATTTTAAAATACTATAATCTACCCTGCAAAAGGTGCTGCATAAAAATAATTAAAAACAAATAAAGCAATGCCGTGCATGGATCTTTCAAAGTTGGTTTCACTTGCACTAGTGTCAAGAAATAGTTAAATAATGTCAAAAAAGTTAAACCAATGTCAAAAGAGCTATGCTGCATGTTGCCTTAATAACTTGAAGTATTGTTTAAGTATTTGAAGTATTTTCCAAGCAGCTCTTAGAAACCAAGGTACTTTATGTACTTAAATGTTCACTTAATAACTACATAGTGCATTAAGTGGGAAACAAAACATTGCAACTCACACCCTATAAAGTGCACTGTGCAAAATGAATGAGTGAACAATTGGTACATGGCCTAAACGTACATTTTATTAGAGTGTCAGTTCTTCAGAATGCCACAGCAAGTCGCACGTCACCACTACACACACCAGAAGCATCTCTGGGGGAGTGTTGTTGATGAAGAATGACACTAATACTCACAAATGTGGCTTTGATTGAATGCAACAGTCAGCAAATGGTTTTACCATACTGCTGACAGTAGGGATATAGTGGAGGATAAACGCAAGTAAACAGAGTTTACCCACCTCTCAAATTTCAGAAAAAGAGTCTATCCACTTCTCAACAGAGTTTATCCAGCTATCAATACAGTTTATTCACCCTATAGTAGAATTTATGTACCAAACACAATTTCTAACATTCCAGAATCACACTAAGCCATCTATATGTGCACTAGAGACCAATTAAAATGCACTAGGACTGTTCAAACATGTTTTGCATGTCCTTTTAAAACATCTTGTGTCGCACCTCGCGTCCACCTCACCATGATCACCAAATTCGTAGTTTACCCACCTCTGATTTTACCACCCCTGCCCTGCCTGCCTGTGCCTTCTCATGCAGGTGCATATCACTATATTTTTTTACTAAATCCTCTTTTTTTCTTTCATACAAGCAGGTATGTATCTGTGAGGGATATACAGCAGTATTGAGCTAACTAGCCTCCATGTAGCTTTATTTAAAGACAATTGCAACAATGCATAAAAGGAATCATACCAAACACTGCCAACTTCTGTCACAGGGCTAAACATTTCACAGTGACAGTTCACCATCACACATGTTACCTTCCCTTTATAAACCTTTCTTTTACTGTTGCTGACATGTCTTAGACACACAGTCACTGCTCCTCCGATGTATTTGATGGCAGCATTTATGAACTGTATGTGAAATGTAGTTCCACAGTCACATCAGGCATTGTTCTGACCAGACTGTAGCCTACTGTTTTTGAAGCATTACATTATGATTCGTTAAAATAGTTTTATGTTTCTTGGCAGATTCTTTTGTCTCCAAAATGACCTACAATACAACTATGCCACATGACAGTCCAAAATACTTAACAGCCAAATAAATAAATAAATGCATACACTATAGTAATTCTAACGCGTTGGCTCGGCCATACCATTGTCCCACAATGAAGACACTAAATGTGGCAAATCCCAAAAATGCCCAAATAAAGGTATAAAAATGCCACACATATTCAAAAATTGTTTTAGTCTGACAAGTTGACACCAACATCAGGAGCAGAAGGGGGCCTAGTACATGTACTGTAACTATAAACCAGTCTTAACTCATTCCTGATGTCTCTTCTGTGTCTAGTTTTTCTCCCCTCTCCACATACACTTTTCCCCTTTCCACCTCAATGTGTAACCCCCTCTGTTTCTTCTTCTTCTTCTTCCTCTTCCTCACCTGTAATGCTACGTATTCTCTGCCCCGGTAAAAGTCCAGCTTTGAACCAACTAAACAGAAAAATAAAGGCAAGCAACTACAAGAAGAGAACTATAAGAAAGCGATAAAAAGAAGTTAATCTCACCAGAGAGAAGCAGAAGAGGTTCATCATGTTTAAAGAGGAGACTGGAGGTTGATAGTAGGGTGTCTGCTCCGAAAGACCACCACCTCAGAGACACTACACAAACACAAAGCGCGCACACACACACACACACACACACACAAGCCCACAAAGCTCACACACGCACACAAACAGCAGTGGCAGCAGGCAGACAGTCAACAGCTGTAGCCTGGGGTCCAGGCTGCCAGCTACAGATTAATTCCCAGCGAAATCCCCGCTGTAATCCAATAGATGGGATGGCACCGTCCCCACAGCACAATTTCACTGTGGAAGCCCCCTCAGCTTCAACCACTCATGGTCTAATAACAAGCAAACAAGTCCCAAATACGGAGCGAATCTGATTATGTCCCACAAGAGGCGCGTAGGCTGTGTGCAGAGAGATGAACAAAAAATGGACAAAAGAGGACAAAAGTGAAGCTTCATTGCACCACATGTAGAGCAGTAGACCATGTGCCAGGCACAAAAATGGACAAATGGGCAAAAAGTTAAGCTTTATTGGACAACATGTACAATGGCAGACCCTGGAGCAGGCATAGCTATAAATGTTAGGGCCCCATTAAAGATTAACATTTGGGGGCCAGCCCTTTGTTATTGATATCAGCTTTAGTAGCATCCTGTAACATCCCCATGCCAACGTTGCGCCCTTACAATTGTCCTAACTGCCCCAACAGTTTCATGTTTTTGTTGTTGCGGATCTAAGGGCTCGTGCAGGGGTATAAAAGGATAATGCGTCAGTAATATAGCATGGGGCAAGGCCATTTACAGCTTTAAATACCAGTAGTAGTACTTTGAAGTCAATTCTATAAGATACAGGTAGCCAGTGTAGTTCAGCCAGTACAGGAGTAATATGCTCCATCTTTCTTGTTTTTGTTAGTAATCTTGCAGCCGAGTTTTGAATAAGCTGTAGTTTTTTAATTGTTTTTTTTGGAAGGCCTGTGAGCAAGGCATTGCAGTAGTCTAATCTACTTGTAATAAATGCGTGAACAAATTTTTCAGCATCTGGCTGGGTCAAGAAGGGACGAATTTTTGCAATATTTCTTAGATGGGAGTATGCTGTTTTAGTAACTTTGTTGATGTGTGGTTTAAGGCTTAGGTCAGAGTCAAGGATGACACCTAGGCTAGTTACCTGTTCTCTGACATATTGGTTTAGGTTGCCTAGACTGGGGAGGAGAGCTTCACGTTTGTCTTTAGGGCCAATAAGTAGTAGTTCAGTTGTGTAAACTTATTACTCAGTGCAGTAATATTTGCTAAGCAGGTATAGATGTTAATGCCTCTTCCAGCGGGATTATATATTACGCATGTTTGTTCTTTTGGTTGTTTGTTTTGTTTGTGTGGGAACCTTAGAATGTGGGAAATGTGTGGGACTCCAAAGGTTCATGCCCTTTGATGTGATGACATGAAATGAAAAACAAGACAGGACAGGACAAGAAAAACAAGTTACCCACACTGGTATTAATAGCTTTCCATGAAGACTTTTAGAAGAGCAAGATACTTTTCCAGGATCTATTTGTTCAAAATGAATACGAACAGCATTCCTGCCAGTCTTTCGGTTCAGATTTTTTTTTTTTAGAAAGGTCCAAGCCACCTGGCACCTTGTGGGTAAAATGATCCTCTCTTGTCTCCTTAATCAGGTGGAGTGGCAAACAAACACTCTTTTGGAGTTGCTTCACACATACACACATGCACACATTTTCTCTCTCACACACACACACACACACACACACACACACACACACACACACACACACACACACACACACACACACACACACACACACACACAAACATAGATGCGCTCGTGTGCACACACACATACACATACATAGACATGCTTGCATGCGCACAAGGCAGAGAAAGGGTGGAGCTCTCTCCCCTTCTCAGTACTCCTTTTCTTTCTCTTTTGTTTCTATTGTCCCTTTGTAATCATGCAATCTGTATTTCTCCACAATGCCAGTAAATCTTTTTTTCTACTTGCAGCTTGACAGGTGTAAGCGGTATGGTCTTGGGTCACAGGGAGGTTTGGGCTCACTATTTCAATTCAAGAAGCTTCTTTCTATTAAGGAGGCAAAATAGAAAAACATAACTAGCAAATCTGATAAATCCCCAGTCTGACTGTGACTAAGTAGTTTCCGCCTTCAGTCGCCTACAGCGAACTACAGAGAAATGGCCCACTCCTCCAAACTTACTTAGTGCGGTTATAGCCCATGGAGGGCGGCAAAGTGAATTCAGAAGTGCCTTTCGCCCAGTTAGAAGTTGATGAACTACTAAAACGATTTTGGAAACATTATTTTAAGGTTGAAAAAACGACTTTGTGTTGCTTTAAGGGCCGCACAGACTCCATCAAAGGAAGACGAGCTCATTTGTAAAGGTACAGGCACAGAGGCTGTGGGAGAGCTGTGTCAGACACATCAATGCCCCTGCACAGTCTGGCTTTAAGAAATGTGCTAAAATGCAATGTAATAACACTTTCTGTAGAAGGGCTGCTGATATATTTTTCTTTTGATCCATTCACACTTAACGTCCCATAACATCAGAGGCGGACATCCTGGGTTCAGAAAGTAAAAGTCCTGCTACAGATTTGTTCCAGGCAATTCACTCATCGTGCTGATCCTAGGCAGATGAGCATATTAGTGAAGTCACCTGTGTTAAGAGTACAGGCAGAAGGAATTCTTCAGCGTTTACTTTCTCAATCTGTTTTGTCTGCCTCTGAATAACATCATGGATAAAATGATTTTAAAATGGTGTTGGATTGTTCTATATATTATATATATTATATAGATGTTCTATATATTATCCTGTAAAGTTCTGTGCGGCTGCACAGCATGTTTGGCGTGGATGAATGAGATTGCTGACATGTACTTATCTGTTCTTCATGTGATCTCTGATCTCTGACATGACCATATATGGTCCTGTGGCTCATCTGGTAATGCAAGGGTCCAGCAGTGCTTTAAGATGTAGCCTAGGCCTACTGCAAGAGCCGTAACACCCTCTTCTGTTTTGTGGTAGTTTAAATTGACATAGTTGACTTCTGTTTTTTGTTATATATAGGTTTGATTTCAGCTTGAGGACTAAATATGGTAATTTATATTTACATAATAATCGATAACATACTACAACAGTACAAAATTATAGAATACACTCTGATTAGTTTATTAATGATATAAAACAAGACACGGTAGGATTGTAATCCAATTTTATTGATGAGGCTTTGAGGATATACATCTTCAAGTGTAGGTGGGTATGTACTGTATGGTGTGTGGGGATATGTGTAGGTTGTGTGTATGTGTGTGCTGGCGTGCAGGTGTATGTGCTTGTGTCTGAGAATGTGTGTTTGCCTGTCTATGTGTTTGTGTTTATGTATGTGCGTTTGTGTGTTTGTGTATGTTTGTGTGTTTGTGTGTTTGTGTAAGCAGGAGGGCTCTGCGGTGCTCATTCACACAGGTCAGTCATGCAGCAGTACATGTTGTGTATGTGCATGTGTGTTTGTGTGTGTGTGTGTGTGTGTGTGTGTGTGTGTGTGTGTGTGTGTGTGTGTGTGTGTGTGTGTGTGTGTATGTATGTGTGTGTATGTACATGTGTGTGTATGTTTGTGTGTTTGTGTAAGCAAGAAGGCTCTGCGGCGCTCATTCACACAGGTCAGTCATGCAGCAATACATGTTGTGTATGTGCATGTGTGTTTGTGTGTGTGTGTGTGTGTGTGTGTGTGTGTGTGTGTATGTGTGTGTATGTGCATGTGTGTTTGTGTGTGTGTGTGTGTGTGTGTGTGTGTGTGTGTGTATGTGTGTGTGTGTGTGTGTGTGTATGTATGTGTGTGTATGTACATGTGTGTGTATGTTTGTGTGTTTGTGTAAGCAAGAAGGCTCTGCGGCGCTCATTCACACAGGTCAGTCATGCAGCAATACATGTTGTGTATGTGCATGTGTGTTTGTGTGTGTGTGTGTGTGTGTGTGTGTGTGTGTGTGTGTATGTATGTGTGTGTATGTACATGTGTGTGTATGTTTGTGTGTTTGTGTAAGCAAGAAGGCTCTGCGGCGCTCATTCACACAGGTCAGTCATGCAGCAATACATGTTGTGTATGTGCATGTGTGTTTGTGTGTGTGTGTATGTGTGTGTATGTGCATGTGTGTGTATGTTTGTGTGTTTGTGTAAGCAAGAAGGCTCTGCGGCGCTTATTCACACAGGTCAGTCATGCAGCAATACGTGTTGACTCCAGGCACACAGATCTCCTCACAGGTTCTGCTCAGCTCATCCGCTGCAACACACACAACATGAACATGAGCACACACACACAACATGAACATGAACACACAAAAAAACACACACACACGACTCGACCCACCCCACACTCCACAGTGGCCTCAACTCACAGAACATGGACACACAGAAAACACACACACACAGGACCCGACCCTCCCCAAGCTCTGCAGTGGACTCAACCACATCCTCGCTGAGCAGGGGCAGACAGGGTACACTACAGCGCAGGTTTAGGGAGTAGAAGTCCCGCCGCATATTTGTTCCAGCCAGTTTACTGAATCAGTGATCCTAATAGGCATGACTCTCCAGCCAGGTAGATGAGCTTGTTAGTAGAACAAGTGCAATCAAAGATGGCGACCTGGTCCGCCATGTGGACGGACAGGGTCATTGCAATACGGGCAGACAGTCACACACACAGACTGACACGCAGACAGACACACAGACAGACAGGGTCATTACTGGTCCTGGTAATTACTGGTGTTAAAAGCACAGGCATCCTTAGTACCATCAGGAAGAATATAGGGGGGGGAGTAATGTGCCCTTGAGCAAGCCATCCAACTCCACATTGCTGCAGGGACTACACCTAGATAAACTGTACCTAAATAACTGTAAGTCGCTCTGTAAGTCACTGTAAGAGAGTCAGCTAAGTGTAATGTAATGCAATGTAAAAGGAATACATGGCAAGACTTTTACTTTCCCAATGCAGTTTGACCAGGGCTGAGTGTGTGCTAATGACTGTTGAGAGGTAAAGTGAATAACTTACATCACCACTTACAACACATGCCAAGTGACACTCCAAACATAGAATGTTTCATAAACAGGTGATGATAAACAAAATAGTAATCTGTGTTCAGAAAAACTGTCATAAAATCTTGTGATACTATATGTAGCCATGTAGCTAACTGTATGTAGCCATGTATGTAGCTAAAAAGCTATCTGAGAAGAATTCAGGAGGCATGTTAAAACTCTGTGTTGTACTCACGTGTGGAAACGGTTTTGCAGAAGTTGCTCTCGGCTGGACACTCCGTCACAGTTTTACAATTTCCACCCACACATGTGTAACATTTCAGAGAATGGACTGGGGGGGGGGGGGGGTGGAAAGAGTGCAGGTTAGTCAGATTCACTGAGCAGTACTTTTATTTTTAGGCTCTTTTTTAAATACTTCTGCTGTTCAGGCACCTCTGTATGAGCACAGTAAGAACTGAATAGATTTCATTTACATTCAATCTATGAAACTGAATCAACAACGCTACTTAAATATCTTAAGTGCATACCATCCAGGAGAATTCTTTTTTTAAGAACCTGCTCAGTAGGTTATTCAAAATATTAGTCTGAGTGACACGGGTGGAGGGACATCTCTAGAAATTGTGGGCCCCTTGAAAGAAAATAATTTTGTGCCCCCACCCCAACAATATCATAGTCCTCTGTGGGCCCATGTAAAGCTCTAGGCCCCCTGAAATGTCCTGATCTAACCCCATCCCCCTTAGCGGTGCCCCTGGACATGGGTGCGCCTGAATGAGTCATTAGTCATTCCTGACCTTGTTTCCAAGCACTAACTTCCCCTGGCTCGCTTTCAGTTGTGCTTCATGTAATAATCTAGTCAGACTTGTTAGTTCTGTTTACAGCAGAAACGCTGTTGCTTTGCACACCCTCCCATTTTTCGAAACACAAAGCCAGCATCTTACCTAAACAAAAAGAGCAAACAAAACTGTAGACTCGATGTTATAATTGTATTGTATCATAAATTATCGTAATTATGAAAGCAAATTATTGTAATAGGAGGCACCTGACATGGGTTATGCATTGTGTGATATCAATGATGTTTTCTAAGACACCACCACACAGAGTGCTAGCTGTCCTCATTACTGTAAATGGCCTCATTATTCATTAGTTATGTCACCCTGTTTCCTTCATTTGCCAACAGTAACATTGACAACTTTCATTTCAGCACTAAACGTTCTGACAATCCAGACTATTTCTAAATTAGTACTTATTTTTATGTATGTATGTATGTATGTATGTATGTATGTATGTATGTATGTATGTATGTATGTATGTATGTATGTATGTATGTATGCATGTATGTATGTATGCATGTATGTGTGTGTGTATGTATGTATGTATTTATTTATTTATTTATTTATATGTATGTGTGTATGTGTGTATGTATGTATGTATGTATGTATGTATGTATGTATGTATGCATGTATTTATTTATTTATTTTTGTACCTTTTATGCGGATGTGTCAATCCCGGCTTCAGAAAGGAAAATAAACTCTGTCATGTTTTTTTTGTGACTGTGCACTTAAAGCAGGTGATTTCATTAATAAACTGATTTGTTTGTGATAATAATAATAATAATAATAATAATAATAATAATAATAATAATAATAACAATAATAATAATAATAATAATAATAATAATAATAATAATAATAATAATGATTTGTGTGATAATAGGATCAGCTGGTTCGGAAAATGGTTGGATCAAATATGTGGCAAGATTTTTTTTTACTTCCTGAAGCCAGGATTGACATATCTCTGGCCTTATACAACAGCTCTCTAACAAAAGCTGTCTCATCATTCATCATTAGTTCTACAACCAAAACATGATACCAAGTTTTCTATACTTCCTAACTGTAATGTTAAAAACTTTCACGATAGAAGTAGAATTTCTGACACTTCAGAAAAGTGTTAGAGCTCTTTTTTTTATTCAGTGACAGGCCTATAACAAAAGCTGTGCATTGTACAGTTACAAGAAATCATATGGCTCTTCGTACATGTATGTATCATTAGAAAAGACATGATATAAAGAACAATTAAAGCTTCATCGTCTGACATTGTGCAACAAACCAAATCTGTGACTTGTATGGCCATGCTGTTCTTGATTGACCCATTGAGGGACACCCCCTATTATAACTTTCTCTGTCTAATGTCATAGTAATGTTGTAGAGCGAGTCGTTCCACCAGCGGTACAGTGACCGCTTTGTAGGGCTACTTTCTGTGTCATTAGAAAGGAGCGTAAGAAAGCATAGAAGTGTTTCGAGGCTCATGGTTCTGTATCGTTAGAAAGGAGTGCAAGAAAGTGTAAAAGTGTTTCGAGGCTCATGGTTCTGTGTCATTATCAAAAGAAGCGTAAGAAAGCGTAAAAGTGTTTCGAGGATCATGGTTCTGTGTCATTATCAAATGAGCGTAAGAAAGCGTAAAAACGTTTCGAGGCTCATGGTTCTGTGTCATTATCAAAGGAGCGTAAAAAAGCGTAAAAACGTTTCGAGGCTCATGGTTCTGTATTGTTACAAAGGAGCGTAAGAAAGCGTAAAAGTGTTTCGAGGCTCGTGGTCTCACCTGTTGTGCTGTACAGCAGCCCCAGGATCAGTGTGCACAGGAGGACCTTCATGCTGGCGGCGATGTGGCTGGCATCTAGTCAGAAAGCACACTGAGCTGCTGCTCTTATACCTGCTGGGTGTGTGTGTGTGTGTGTGTGTGTATGTGTGTATGTGTGTGTGTGTGTGTGTGTGTGTGTGTGTGTGTGTGTGTGTATGTGTGTGCGTGTGTGTGTGTGTGTGTGTGTGTGTGTGTGCGCGTGTGTATGTGTGTGTGCGTGTGTGTGTGTGTGTGTGTGTGTGTGTGTGTGTGTGTGTGTGTGTGCATGTGTGTGTGTGTGTGTGAGTGTATGTGTGTGTGTGTGTGTGTGTGTGTGTGTGTGTGTGTGTGCGCGTGTGATTACGGAAAGTATCTCACCCATCACATCTGACTGCCAGTCAGCAGATGGAATGAAGGAAATGCTGTATAACAGGTATCAGGAGGCAGCGTGAACTACAGGTTCAGCTCTTAGGATACTCATTAGGGCTTGGCATACAGTGCAGCATTTTAAAGGTCAGTTTACTTTGCTTTAATTTAACAATGATGACTTCAAATGATCTCTGCAATGTGTTTACAGAGCGATGAAAACACAGCGCTGTATCCATCCGATGGCTATCTTGGCCCTTAATGCATAGTGCCCATACTTTTGGACAGCTCATTTAAATCCACTTTTGTTGTAAGTGTGGTAATAAAGTCTCAAAATCACTTAAATATGGTATCAGCACATCTAGAACAGGATTATAAGTAAAACTGTTATTCCAACTGTTGGATTTTTACTGCCACGCAATAAAATTGTGTACTGTAATGTATGTTTATAGTAAAATAGCGGAGTCATTTGTAGCCCTGTAAAAGCAGGTTGAGCTCACAAAGTTTGAAAGATAAAAGTGACGTTTTAAATCAGCGTAATTTGCTTCTTAATGGTTCTTATGGTTGGTCTTATGGTGGTTCTCATTGTTGTTAAGGTACTGGCCTAGGCTGCTATTTAAAATCATGTAGCGGGTAAAACTGTCAGTGAAGATGTCTTTCACAATGCACCAATCAAGGATCTCAAGGAAAAAGAAACCCTCAGAACACGTTATTAAGCCAAGCGTCAAAGTCGCCAGTGCTTTAGAAGTGCCATTGTATACACATTTACACCCTATTCTATCTGTTCTGTTTCAATGAAGCATAAATGGTATATACTGACATTATGCGTTGCAGGCCACATATATATCAAACAGATAAAGGTAGAGATAAAAATTCACTTCAAATACATTGTTGGAACCTGAAAGCAACACTAGTTTTTTCAACCTTAAAATAATGTTTCCAAAATGGTTCATCGGTTTGTAACACATTGAAAGGCACTTATGAATTCATTTTGCAGCTTTAAACTTCGCTTGCACATCTGTTGGCCCTCAGTGAAGCTCTTATACTACTTTGTGGGAGTGACACATTTGTAAATGACACATATATGGCCCAAAGGACAAGACGTAAGATATGGCGTAAATATTGTGTGACTTTGTTTAACAGATTAACCTTACACATGAGCCTATTTTAGTAGAGCTGCTCAAAACAGTCCTGAAACACATGGCCTTAACTACCTATTAATAATCATATGTTTAAAAAGTACTATTCTTACCAATTATCAGGACTGATAGAGAATATCTTGTATTTTTTAAAGCATGAAAACTATACCTTGTAAAATATTGTTCACATGATTTCACTCTCCATTTATCACTAGGCTTACTATTTAAAGTATTTAGATAGATAAATCTGTAAAGTCTATCAACACTAATGCCACATCACAATATAAAACCTTTCACCTGTACAGTAGAAAAAAATGTGTGAGAAAATGGCCAGCCGCATTTGTACATTAGTACCACAAGATGGCACTGTTGTCATTAGTAACAGTAGTGCACCCAAGTGTTTCATTTTTTATTCCTCCCTCGGTAAATGGGTTCAACTGTTG
>CM050215.1:23847967-23855467 GCA_027475355.1 Coilia nasus
TGACTTTGCCCATGTGTGAAGAGACGACCATTTGTATGAAATTAAACACTGGCTGGACATGTTTAGCCCTGTACACACACCATCACACGCACACACACACACACACCACACACACACACACCACACACACACCACACACACACACCACACACACACCACACACACACACCACACACACAGAGCCGGCGAGTACGTGACTTTTTTACAGAGTGCAGGCAACCAATGGCATGGAGGAGTGACATTCCCTCCTCTGTCTGTCCGCATACCTCCACTTGAACTTTGACCCCTCCCAAGTTGCTGAGGGACTGAGGTTTGAGGTCACGGCCTCTCAACTCTCCTTCCACGACCTTCTGTTCTTGCCCCCTCGCCCCCCTTGTGTCAGACACGGGGACGTGCCGTCCCTGGCCAGGCAGGCAGGCAGGCGGGCGGGCGCTCTGACGCTCCTGTCTTGTCTCCCCCGTCCTGCGAGAGAGAAAAAGGCACGCAGGACAGGTGACCTCTAACGCCCTTCCATTAATGTCGCCATTTATGGGCTGATTTCCTCTTGGCTGCCCCATCAGCACATTGACTGTGGGGGGGTGGAGAGAGGGGGCGAGGGGGGCGAAGGGTGGAGCGAGTGACCAAGCTGTGTTAGAGGGGGAGAGGTGGGAGAGAGGTGGGAGGGGAGGGTGGAGAGAGGGGTCGAGGGGAGTGGTGTGGAGGCAGTGACCGAGCTGTGTTAAGCTAGGTGTATACTTGCCGCATGCAGAAGTGCGCACGCAAAAGTGACGTCACAGCGCCGCACGCCCATATATACTTCATTCGACACACACGACAATCTTCTCCTCGTCAGAGGTGCAAATGCCACAGTAGTTCGGGAACCTTGCGTGTCAGAGGAGTGAAACATGACTGAATTGCAAGTTTAGTTTGGGTTTGGGAATTAAACTGGATAAATCCGAAAAGGTATGAGTCAGTGTGTATATTTACAGTGTTTTCAGCTTTATAAGACCTTATGAGTGATGATAGGATAAGGCAAAAAGTTAGCTTAATAAACGAACTGCAAGTTGGTTTGTGGATAAAACTTAACAAAATCCTAAAAGTTTTTAGTCAGTGTTTGTATTTCTTGTGAGT
The DNA here is from genome assembly GCA_027475355.1 of Coilia nasus. Taxonomy (NCBI): domain Eukaryota; kingdom Metazoa; phylum Chordata; class Actinopteri; order Clupeiformes; family Engraulidae; genus Coilia; species Coilia nasus. Next base: position 23,849,078 of record CM050215.1, read on the forward strand.
TTCCAGTAATATTAGCTGATATGTAGCAATGGAAAATACATGTTTAGGCTGGTAGTTACTAGGCTAAAGTTAGCTGAAACCAGACTAGCCATTGGCTATTGTTTTCAATGGGGCTGCCGCGCGCAAGTTACAAAAAATCGGAGGTGCAGACACAGCAAATATGCGCTTGAGAATGCCGCGCCAGATGTGCACAGACATCATTTTGACGTCACTTTTGCGCGCGCACCACTGCGCGCGGCGAGTATATCCAGGCTTTTACAGGGAGAGAGGTGGTCAGTTCTTCTCTCGGGGGGGTGGTGTGGAGGGAGGGACCGAGCTGTGTTACAGGGAGAGAGGTGGTCAGTTCTTCTCTCAGGGGGGTGGAGGGGCGAGGGGTTGTGGTGTGGAGGGAGGGACCGAGCTGTGTTACAGGGAGAGAGGTGGGAGGGGGGGGGGGGGGGTGTTGGGTGTGGAGGGAGGGACCGAGCTGTATTACAGGGAGAGAGAGGTGGGGGGGGGGGGGGGGGGGGTGGTGGTGGAGGGAGGGACCAAGAGGTGGTCAGTTCTTCTCTTGGCCTTGCGAGCTGGCGCTGAGTCTTTAAAGGTGCAATATGTAGGATGGTGGCCAAATCTGGTACTGCAGTTAGATTAAAACCCTTCAAAGCACTGCCCCTCCTCTATTGCACTGCCCCTCCTCTATTGCACTCTCCCTCCTCTATTGCTCTATTGCACTCTCCCTCCTCTATTGCACTCTCCCTCCTCTATTGCTCTATTGCACTCTCCCTCCTCTATTGCACTCTCCCTCCTCTATTGCACTCTCCCTCCTCTATTGCTCTATTGCACTCTCCCTCCTCTATTGCACTCTCCCTCCTCTATTGCACTCTCCCTCCTCTATTGCACTCTCCCTCCTCTATTGCTCTATTGCACTCTCCCTCCTCTATTGCACTCTCCCTCCTCTATTGCACTCTCCCTCCTCTATTGCTCTATTGCACTCTCCCTCCTCTATTGCTCTAAGAGGCAAAACACAAAATCAAAACATAATCAGAATTTGCGGGCTGTAAATAATGATTTAAAATGCAAATATTTTGGCTGTACTGTTGTTGTCGTCAGTAAAATGAGTATTTTAATTTCACGTTTCCCTGATCTTGGGAGGGTGAGGGGGAGGGACTGAGCAAAGAGCAGTGGTCAGCTCCTCTTTGAGGCTCATGAGATTGTGTCCACTCTGACATGTCACCAGAAATCAAGGACACTTTCAACACTGACAACAGTTGTACAGCCGGGATATGTGCATTTTAAAACGGAATTTACAAACTACAAGTTCTGTTTACGCTGTAGAACACACTTTAACATAGAGAGGCAGTAGAGAGCTCTCTGACTGAATGCTACATACGACTTCACCGTTAGGCTCTAATGTAGCTGTATGAGGCAAAAGGCTCAGCTTGCGTTCCTTACCTACTAAATCACTCCACTGTTTCAGGCCCTTCTGAACCCCACAAAACCACCGCAGAAAAGCTATTCGGAGTGTGTGTATGGTGCCATAGATGTATTCAGAGTGTGTGTATGGTGCCATAGATTTATTCAGAGTGTGTGTATGGTGCCATAGATGTATTCGGAGTGTGTGTACAGTGCCATAGATTTATTCAGAGTTTGTGTATGGTGCCATAGATTTATTCAGAGTGTGTGTTATGGTGCCATAGATTTATTCAGAGTGTGTGTATGGTGCCATAGATTTATTCCGAGTGTGTGTATGGTGCCATAGATGTATTCAGAGTGTGTGTATGGTGCCATAGATGTATTCAGAGTGTGTGTATGGTGCCATAGATGTATTCAGAGTGTGTGTATGGTGCCATAGATGTATTCAGAGTGTGTGTGTGGTGCCATAGATTTATTCAGAGTGTGTGTATGGTGCCATAGATTAATTCAGAGTGTGTGTACGGTGCCATAGATTTATTTCAGAATGCAAAAGGGGAGTAAGAGCAGTTCTGTGGCCGCCAAAGCAGATCAAGCTGAATACGGTTGAAGTGGGGTAAGCTCTTTCTCTATGTAAGGCCTTTCTTCACACGTTTCCGGGGGAGTGGGGGTGTGTATGTGTGTGTGTGTGTGTGTGTGTGGGTAGGGTGGTGGGTGGGTGGGTGAGGGGAGCGGGAGTGTGTGTGTGTGTGTGTGTGTGTATGTGTGTATGTGTGTGTGTGTGTGGGTAGGGTGGTGGGTGGGTGAGGGGAGCGGGAGTGTGTGTGTGTGTGTGTGTGTGTCTGTGTGGGTGTGGGGGGGTTGTGTGTGTCGGGGGGGGGGGTTGGAGCACAGTGTATTCTGTGTGGGTGGCAGACCAGTAGCCAGGTGCAGTCATTGTGTTCTGTCTTTCCAGCTCTGCGCTCTCATCCGCCTTTCTTCGCCTTCGCTTTCTCTCTCTCTCTCTCTTTCTCTCTCTCTCTCTTTCTTTCTCTCCGTTCGTAGGAAGCAGATAGATGGGCCAGCTGCATCCTCCTTCTCACTCGCTCTTTCTCTCTCTTGCTTACTCTCTATCTCTTTCACTCATTCTTTCTCTCTCATTCTCTCTCTTTCTCTCTCTCTCACCCTCTCTCTCTCAGTCTCTTTCTCTCTCTCTCTCACTCGCTCTTTGTCTCCCTTGCTTACTCTCTCTTTATCTCTCTCTCTTTCTTTCTCTCTCTCTCTCTCACTCGCTCTTTCTCTCCCTTGCGTACTCTCTCTCTCTCTCTCCCTTTCTCTCTCTCTCTCTCTCTCTCTCTCTCTCTCTCTCTCTCTCTCGCTCACTTGTTCCCCCAGTGCCCTGTTTATATGAGGCCCCTTATTAGAACAGAGACCTTGCTGTGTGTGTGTGTGTGCGCGTGTGTGTGTGTGTGTGTGCGTGTGTTTGTTTGTGTGTGTGTGTGCGTGTGTTTGTGTGTGTGTGTGTGTGTGTGTATTTGTGTATGTGTGTGTACGTGTGTATGTGCGTGTGTGCGTGTGTTTGTGTGTGTGTGTGTGTGTGTGTGTGTGTGTGTGTGTGTGTGTGTGTGTGTGTGTATTTGTGTATGTGTGTGTACGTGTGTGTGTGTGTGTGTGTGTGTGTGTGTGTGTGTGAGTGTGTTTGTGTGTGTGTGTGTGAAAGAGAGAGAGAAAAAGGGACACTGGGTCCTCTGTGTCAAACCCCAGGAGGCAAGGTCCAAGGTTCACTTATCCTCCGCAGTCGTAAGAGTGCAACAATCTTTCACTGTATTCTGTGTGTACAGCACGGACTGGCTAGCTGGACAAGGGCAACATGAACTACATTCTGCTATGCTGGTGCTGCCTTACTGTTACAACCTCCCTCCACAATTATTGCCACCCCTGCTATCACAGACGCCCATCTCATGACGCTAAGTCATTCACTTAGGGAAGTTGAATATATATAATGATTCAGTTACATTTTATATATATTTTTAGGGGTGCCAATTACAGTACTTCATTTCCTTTTTGTTCTTCAAAAAGAATTTTTGAATGATGGAGATTTCATCACTGTTTTCATGGTGGTACAGAGATAAATTGTAAAGTTTATTGTAAACTTGTAAAGTTTTTCTTTAACAGGGATGCTAGTAATTGTGGATTGTGTTGTAGTAAGGAACTTAGCGACATACCCTATCTTTTGTTATTTTGTAAAAAATAACTTTGTATTAGCTCTTAATTAAAATTGTACTGTTAGTACACATTTCACTTATTGTCACAGAATGCTACAGTATCTGACTAATTTGAGAGTTAGATTGCACACATAACTACTACAGTACAACATGTCTTCTGTGCATCTAAATTTACACTAACAACTGAAGACATATTTAAGTGACATCTGTTCATAATACTTCAAAAACAGTACCAGTGTGTAAACCAATGTGAAAAAGATTCAATACAGCATGTTGCCTTAATTATCGTCAGCTGGTTCTAAGTTGCATTTTACAGTGTGTAGCCATCACATCCTCATATCCCTAAAGGACATAAACAGATCTCCCACTAGGCTGTATGTCGTTTCACACCTTGAGCGTACAAGATGTATGAGTGCAGCCTTGTAATTCGGGGAACAATGGGTGCTTTCTAAAGCCTGAATGGTTAAACACTGACTGGCCTAGGCTCTCATAGCCCCCCCTGACCCCACAGGGACACTTGCTCTTGTCATTTTGTCCAGAAATGTTGCTCACACCTCGCGCTGTAATGGGGGCAGTCATCCAACAATCGCATGTGCGCTCCAAAACCAGGACATTGCCGCTCCCCACCCTCCTGTTGTCCCCATGTCTGCGTCACACGTAAAGACACACAGGGTCACATTTATGAACTGTCATAATCCGCACTAAATACCCATTCCTGTGTCATGAGCACGACGCAAACTTCTGATTTAATCATAGGTTTGCAGGTTTATTTTGATAAATGCAGTGAATCGTGAAATGAAACGCATCCCCAGGGGCTTCATGTTGACCTGTGGACATGGCACAAGTAAAGAAAAGGAGAGCAAAAGGAAAATGGGAAAACCTCTTTCAACACTGAGACTGAAATGATTAAAAAAAAAATAATGAAAACACTGAAAACATTTTGTTTCCTTCTGTTAGTAGTGGTCTGAAATTTTTAAAAGATCATTGATCTCAGTAGTCGAAAACTACTACTACTACTACTACTACTACTACTACTACTACTACTAATAATAATAATAATTATTATTATAATAATATTAATAACAATAATAATAATAGTATCATCATTGTCATAAGCTTTATTAAGCGCTTGTCATATTGAGGATGTAGCTCAAAGTGCTTGACAGTTTATGAAAAAAGAAAACAAGGCAATTTATCCTAAGATTGAAATTATTTTGAAATAACATAGAGCTGAGATTTACTTTCTTTTATTTGTGGTAGAGGTAGTTCAAAATGGTGCTGATGGAACAGTGTTGGTTTCAGTAGTTGAAAACAAATCAACCATTCATCACTCATGCCATTAGATCTGTTCAGTGCCTAACACTGCACTCTGTCCAAAATGGCAGCCTGTGCCAAATCATCGTAAAGTGCCCGTGTGTATACATGGCATTATTACAGTAAACCAATGTAAAAAGATCCTTACAGTATGTTCATTGATTTTTTTAAAGTTGGTTTCATGCTTCAGGTTTTACAGTATTTACCCGATCTCTGTAAGGGGATAATTAGTTGTGTTTTACTGCACCAGAACTAGTAGGTTCTTAAGGGAGCATCTCTTTGATCTCTGAGGAGTCAGGCTGGAGGTTAATCTCTCAGGTGTCCTCAGAGGAACTCTGTGCTGCTCCTCATGAACCTGGGGGGAGTAGACCCTACATCTCCTGCAGTCTCTCTGCTGCTGACACACTCTGTAATTATGGGGGCTGCACCCTGACCTGACCTCACCCAACCTGGGCCGACCCCTTACGCTACCTACTAATTCCTAAGAGACATGGCTGATCTTTGAGGCCTGGGAGAGGGATTCTGAGGTGTGTACACAGGGGCGTAAGCTGGTAGACAGCTGAGAGATGGAATCATACGTACATACATGGACAGACCCCTCACGCCACTCCGCAGAAGGGCTGCACACTTCAGCTCCCTGATGTTTTTGCTTTTATTCATGTTCCTCACACAAATGACAATTCAAGCCAACTGCTCTTCATCAGACTTTATGTCTTGGATTCCTTCTTTTTGGTTCAGCGCCTATTTACAGTAGATGACGGATGTGCATGCTCTCTTCCTTTTTTCTGTAATTTCAGGGGTTTACCAGAATGTGTCACTTGAGTATGGGACACCCCCTAGGCCTGCCAGACAAAATGTGTTTATGTGCAACCTTTTCCTTTGCATGTGCAGGGAAACATAGTTCACGTGTAAGCTTTTCAAATGTATGTACAAAAAAAAGTAGCATGCGCGCAAGAAAAAGTAGTACTCGTTTATTATGATGATCACAGTGAACAGGCACCGACCAACATAGAACACAATTACAACGGGTACTCGAAACAGTAGGTACACATAGACCACAGTAGTCTTGAATAGCATGCTCCACATAACAACAACAACAACAACAACAAAAGGACAAGCCTGGTGCACAGCATTCGGGGGGACATTTTTTCGTCCCTTGAATATGAAACACACAATATAGTAGGCTGTATTTTTTGCCATGGTTTTGTTAGGTGTGGTCTGGCCTATTAAGGTATAATACTGAGTACTTGGTCTGTCAACAAAGGGGTACTCACCTGTAGCCTGGCAGAAATGCACGAAATGAAATGAAGTACGAGGGGCGGGTTTATCAGGCTAACTCACATGTGCTGGTTACATAAATACAGTAAATCAGTCTCCGTAAACTGCAAACACTAATGTTATTTCAGACACAGTTACTACAGCAGCTTTAATCCTTTTTGACCTATTTCAGTCACAGTGGGAGACTCCAGTGTGAATAAAAACA
>CM050215.1:23860467-23865467 GCA_027475355.1 Coilia nasus
AATTACACTTTGGTTTTGAATGCTAATCAGGCCTTGATTGCATATGCTCCCTAAAACCAGAAAATGCAAAGCTCTGCAAATGGCAGGTGCCTGCTGCTGATCAATAGAAGGCATGCTACTATCAATTACAAAATCAATACTGTTTTATTTGTTCTTGCAATCTTCTTCCTTGGTACAAATTACCGTGTTGGTCTAGATGGAAAGCTTGGCTATCTTGGCCTTGGTCTTAATGCATTGATAGACTTAGACTTACATTTAGACTTAGACTTGCTGTATTGTCATTCAGCAAACACACCATCAGCACACATATTAAAATGAAATGTCGTTGCTGTGGTCCACAGAGAAGTCAGGCATGTACATTATCTCCATACTCACTAAATACAATGTAAAAAGCTGGCATGTGCAGAGAAGCTGACATGTGCATTAACTCAATGCTCAATAAATACACTATAAAAGAAACTATAAAAAGCTGTTGTGATTAAAAATAGTTAAGGTAAGGGAATAAAAATATCAAGACGATAAAGTGACACAGTGGTATTGCATTGGTGGTAGCATCCTAGCAGCATATTTAACCCAGTAAGGTTCCCATGAGTGGTGGGGAATGTGGGGGGCTGTTAGAGTCCGTACATGAAGGTCTAAGGTTTATTGTGTGTGGGTGTTCTCAGTCCTATTGCCAGGGGGAAGAAACTGTCTCTGAATCTCAACGTCCTGCAGTGAACTATAGATCCACCTGCATGCATTCTTCTCATGTGAACACACAGTCGTTGACCACGCTGGATTCTGGATACTGGAATAGAGACTTTATGTGGGCCACATTAACCTCAATAAGCCTATATAAATAAATACAATATAAATATAAATGTACCTCAGTACCATACGTGCCTAATGCCGTGTTTTACACAAAAATATTACCAGTCTATTCATAGTTTGCAAACATTAAAGGGACGTTACAGTGAGAGTTTAAGTTCTGTTTGTGTCATAACTGGGTGTTCTGAGGTTCAGTTGGTGTCATAAATGAGTATTGTGAAGTGGTGCGTGTCTTTGGAGGCCCAGCTTAAGTAATTAGTAAGTAATGCACTGCCTACTGTCAGGGGGGTGTTGAGAGCACTACCTACTGTTAGGGGGGTTGTTGAAAGCACTCACGGGATATGCTGACTCATTTTAAACCCTTTGAGCGATTTCACAGTTTATGCAGCTTGTCTGGGTATATATATCAATATATGTATATCAGGGTTTGTTTCCAAGGAAAATAGGCTAATAACATGGTGACATGGTAGATAATTATGATTATTCAGATTCCAGGGTGCTCCAGATCCTCTTACATGACATGCCAGCATAACATTACTGTTAAACATGTTTTATTCATTGTGTGTGTGTGTGTTTTATTTTTTTTACTTCAAGCAGAGCACCTCACATTTTATGGATTAATATGCCACTACTTCATCATCGTTTGGAGTAAATCTACAGAGTTCTTCCGCAGACAAAGAGATCATGCTGAACAGACAGATTGTTCTATAGTATCCCCACATGACAAAGCCACAGCAGTTTCATATAAATGTCAGTGATTCAGGAGTCTTCAATGACGTTTTCATTAAGGGCAGCCACACACATGCTTACAACATAATCATGCTTCAGCAAAGGAGTTGCAGCAAAAATCACCAGTTATGTATGGGTTACCAAAGATGGTAGATAGGCAGAGCACGATACTTCATGGTAGTTCATCTCTATGGGAGCAAAGATGGTAGATAGGCAGAGCACGATACTTCATGGTAGTTCATCTCTATGGGAGCAAAGATGGTAGATAGGCGGAGCACGATACTTCATGGTAGTTCATCTCTATTGGAGCAAAGATGGTAGATAGGCGGAGCACGATACTTCATGGTAGTTCATCTCTATGGGAGCAAAGTGGGGATCAGTTCTGACCTGCATGCAGTATGACTGACGTTTCTATACTTCGTGGCCTCGTGGTTGGTCCTGGCCTTAAGAGGGGCCATTAATTCCCCCTTTTTTGTGAATTAGTAAAATCACCTGTATTAAGTGTTCAGGTAGTACCAGGTGATTTACAGTAAAATGTGTGGCACTAGAGTGTCGAGGTTGATGTTCACAGGGCCATCACTGGTCATCGCTACACACAGGACACACAGTGGTGGGACATGCTGGAGCTTTTGAATCCAGATTGTCCATCACTGAAAATCGTGATTGTAAACCATAGGCGTAGTCACGGGTGGGCTGGGATGGGCCTGTGCCCACCCACTTGTCAATCAGGCCCATCCAATCAGAAGGCTCTATAAGTTCGAATTGACTGTTTTAGTAATAATAATAACCTATGTGTTTTGGGCTAAGCCCACCTGATTTTGTTCTGGGCCCACCCACTTTATGATTTCTGGCTACGCCCTTGTTGTCAACTGCTGGCGATCAGTGGTACAAACCTAATGAAGGTTTACACTGCTTTCTCCTCATGTTTAACATAACACTACTACTGACCCCTAGTAGACCCTAATTAATATGCTCAGCCTTTATCAGAAGTTTTGTCAAAACTGTTGACACTCAAAATTTGTTGTTTTGATAAAATATGCACGAGAGCAGTTGTGTGGAGTGCTGATCAGGTGTTGCTGGTTACAGGTGCTACATGTAGGGCTGTGGCCAGAACTGGTACTGCAACCAAATTCAAAATAATCTAAAGCATAGCTCCCCCTCTGCATGCAAGATGCAAAACACATATCCAAAACAGCGGAAGTTGCAGGCTGTAAATTAAGTTTTAAAGTGTGAATATTTGGGCTGTCCTGTTGAAATCAGTATTTAAATTTAACATCCTCCCTTAACCTCAGGTGACATGACTGGAGGGGCATTTGATGTACACTTGCTGAGCATGGCTTACATGTCGCTGCTTTAGCTGAGAGGTCTGTTACAGTATGGTATTAAATGTTGCCTATCACGCTGATATCAGCATTAGCCTTTTTGCAATAATATGATCAATATGAAGCCACCTTCCTCTCTCTCTCTCTCTCTCTCTCTCTCTCTCTCTCTCTCTCTCCCTCCCTCTCTCTCTCATACATTTGTAAGTATAAAACAGATGCACAAAACAAGACATAGATTGAAAAAGTGTATTGTTGACTCACTATTCTAAATTTTAAAATGCTGTAAAATGTAATGTTAGGCATAGTTCAATACAATTTTTGCCTTTGATGTGGCAAGGTTATGTTGACTTTGAGAAGAATGGCAGATATATAAGATTACTTTAAGATTGCTTCTGATTAAGATCAATGACAAATGGCTATCAGTATTTATGTTAAGTAAAAAGCAGTGACTTCATTGCAGTTTTTTCTTTCCTTTTTTCCTGCAGTATTACCCCAAAAAACACATTACAGCTGATGACTGTGTGTGTGTGTGTGTGTGTGTGTGTGTGTGTGTGTGTGTGTGTGTGTGTGTGTGCGTGTGTGTGTGTGTGTGTATGTGTGTGTGTGTGTGTGTGTGTGTGTGTGTGTGTGTGTGTGTGTGTGTGTGTGTGTGTGCGCGCGTGTGTCTGTGTCTGTGTGGGATTGTCTGTGTACGGAACTGTGTGTGTGCATGCAGGCACGCGTGTTTGTGTGTGTGTGTGTGTGTGTGTGTGTGTGTGTGTGTGTGTGTGCGTGCATGCATATGTTTCTTTAGTTAAATGTCTACGTTTGCATGTCTATGAGAAAACAAGCTCAACTTTTTTCCCCGTAGTTGTAGCAGCAGGCACTCATGACTGACATAAACAGCCATAAAAAGCCTGGCATTCTCCTCAGTAACATTCATTAACATTCACACCCCGCTCTTCCACCTTCCCGCTCCCCACACCCAGCTCTCCGCTTTGGCTCAAGCCTCATGCAACCCCACACCTTCGGGTGACCGGCGTGACATTGATGTTACATTGAAGGCTCCAGAAATTGATGACTATAAGGAAAAAAGAGCAGGAGTCCTTAGGCAGACATAAATTTGTAAGGATGGTCAAAGACAAACAGACATAAAGGGGCCCCCAGAGGGCCGGAGGTGGGGAAGAAGGGGAAGCCACGATAATGGAGAGAAAGAGAGAAGGAGAGAAAAAGAGAGAGAAGGGGAGAGAAAGGTGGAGATAGAGAGAGAGAAGGAGAGAGAGAGGTGGAGAGAGAGACAAGGAGAAGGAGAGAGAGAGGTAGAGAGAGAGAGACGGAGAGAGAGCGAGAGACGGAGAGAGAGAGAGATGGAAAGTGAGAGCGAAGGACAGAGAGAGAGAGGTGGAGAGAGAGAGCGAAGGAGAGAGAGAGGTGGAGAGAGAGAGAGAAGGAGAAGAAGGTTGCTGACCTGCAGATCATTCTGGGGGTTGTATTACCGTGCCAGCGCAAGGTCATCCGACTAGGTTTACCTCTGCGGTTTCATAATCTGTGTTTTATTTAGTATCACAAACAAATTGAGAGATGCCCTTAAATAGACATACAGCACCAAATGTCACCGTTCTAAAGCAAGACACAGGGTACAGAGCAATGCGCAGCATGCACAAGTAGAAGACAAAATAACAACTATATTCAGATACCAATGACATGCTGTTCTCATTTTGTAAGCATATGGGCTATATGTCCAACGCTAAGTTTTTTTTTTTACAACGCTACGTTTTTTTTTACTCTGCAGTTCTACTGTTCTATATTGTCAGTATATGAAGTCATAAATTTGTCATTTTTTATGCAGTTCTAATGCTTTCCTGCTCTCGTTTTTTTTTATCTTGGCCATTTTATTCAAGTAAACAACCCAGTGTCAGGGCCATGCACTTTGCCCAGCTGTACTTGAGCTAATTCTTCTTAAATTTAACTCCGTCGTGATTGCACATATCCAATCCCAAACGCTGTCCCGACGCCAGACAAATCCTCAATCTCATCTCTCAAATCTGCTGTGTCCTCCCACTTGTTTGAAACAATCACAACATTTGCATGCGGTTTATGGCCAGCATTCACTTGGCAGAACAGACATTGCCATTGTTTTACTTCAGATCTTTTGTACATTAT
>CM050215.1:23870467-24030467 GCA_027475355.1 Coilia nasus
TGTTTGGTCTTGAGATTTTTTTTTCACATCTGACACTCTAATGCTAATTCTTTTTAAAATGTGTTATTCTGCTTTTATTGCGATGTCATAATGTATTTGGCTATTCATGCATATTTCGTTATCATTACTTTTCCCAGTTATGACTACGCCTACATCTTAGACTGTCTGTTATGAAAAGAACCAAGTACAGTATACGTTAAGCATGGCCAGCAGACTCCTCTCTGGGCACTGGTATATAATGCCACATCTTTCACTCTGTGTTGAGTGGTGGCTTTGAAAGGCTTCAAATAGGTTACTGTAAGTATGTACCAGGGCTTATTTTTTGTTTTCAAAATGGGACCGCTAACTGATTTTAAAATGTGTTATTCTGTAGTTATGACAATCTGATGCTGTATTTGGCTAACCGTGCATGTTTTTGTTACTAATGCATTTTCCCAGTCATGACCACATCTTACAGTCTCTCATATGAGGAGAATCAAGCAGGCCTATTGTGTACACTTAGCGTAAGATAGTGCTGGCCAGCTATCGTAAGATAGTGCTGGCCAGCAGAATCATCTCTGGGCACTGCTCCTCGTGCCTGCAAGGCCTGGCCAGCTTTTAAGTGACCATAATGGCAACCTTTCATTCAATGAGATGTTGTGTGCTACACACGCCCTGCATACATAAACAGTGGGTATTGATCCAGCTCGCTCTGGGAAATAACGAGGGCTACATTATGGCCCGACGACTCTAATCCAGAGAGAGAAAGTCTAGTCGGGAAAGAGTCTGCTAAAAAAGCCTTGTTTTAGTCATCAAACCCTCTTGGGTGAAGCGACCTGATCAGTAGTGGATTTTAGCAGAACCACTAAAAGGAAAAGATAGGCTACACTGTAAAAAAAGTGCTGCACAGAACTCATTTGAAAATTACAGCAAAGTACTGCATAGATCTTTTTACGTTGGTTTGCAGTAGCTAAACCATAGCATGTATTTTCAAAATGTATGACATTGTGAAGTGACACCAGTGTACATATTGCCATCATTTTTAGTTTACTTTTTTCAGTGTAGGGGAAGGTTTTGTCATGTTGTTCTTCTGACATCAGACAGATGCCAGAGGAACTCATTTTGGCATATTCTGCTTTTACATTTAAACGTGTTACATTATACACTGTTGCTCACCAGTGTAGCATCAGTCTAATGTTGCTGCCTAGATTGGTTGTGCTTTTGCTAAGTGAATCAGTATTGATTGTGTTGGTCTGAGTTGTGTTGAAGTGGAAAATAAATGAACGCGAGTCAGAGCATGAGGCAAAGTTATTGAGTTTATTGAAGAAGAAGCACCACCACCACCACAGCACTATGCTACCCCTTAGAATTGGTTTGACTCTGTCTTTTTAGAAATAAAATCATCTATTACACTGTGTTTCATTTTTTCTCTCCTAACAGGGTTTTAGGAGAAACAATTCAGAATATAAGTCCGATCTAAGTTCAACTTAAGATCTTAAAATACTGTCTTATACCGTTCCTTTTCTTCCACAGGCGTTTTTAGAAACAGGTCAGAGGTCAATAAGACCTTATTTATTTTTGCAAGACAAAGATACGACTGTTGTTAGAAGTGATATTATCCTCTGGACATGTAAGACTAGTACAGGGTGAATGACAGGAAGATGCTCTAGATGGAAATGTGTTGCGTTTTGGATTCTCGGTACCTGAGGTCACAAGATGTTTATTGCCAAACAAACAACTCTCACAAGACTACAGGAATACTTACCTCTCGACTACATCCAATATTGTTTTATGATCGAGATAAGGTATTGTCTTGGAGATGCATCATTTACAATACCTGTTTTATAACTTTAGCAAATTTACACATATATACAATGTCCATGAGAAAATAGTAAACAAACACACAATGTTCTTTCCCACCAGCAAAGATCCTATTTTTAGCACATTGCAGAATCCCTTATTGAGTATGTTGTTACAGTTTTTGCCCACTGCTTAAACACATTTTGCAAAATTTGGCTCGCTGTGCCAAAACTCCACACCGGCACACAGGACACAACTCTTGGAAATAAACCATGCACATCTATGTCAAATTGAAACTCTGCAATCAAAACCTAACAATCCTTCGCCAAAATGTCACTTTCATGACAAAATTGCACACACTTGTATCTTATGAAACCCCTGTTACATCAGCACCAACACACTAGTCTACTTTATATAAAACACTAATTTTTGTATTTTGAATAGATGTGTTTTGCCAATGATACATCGGTATTTCATTTTTGAAAGAAGTGTCTTATGTATGAAATAGTGTGTAGTGTGCAGGAGCAAGTGTGTTGCAAAAAGGAGCAAGTGTGTTGCAGAATTGCAACTGAAGTGTAAAGCAGCGCTTTTGTTTAAGGTATGGTTACACTGTGTTTAAGGCATGGTAACACAACTTCAAGTTATGTTACTTTGGTTTAAGCATATGTTTATTGCGTTCAAGCAATGGACAAATACTGTAATCAGTAAATGTGTGTTTTCATTGCCCACCTGCCTGTTGGTCCAGACCAGTACCTCCGCACCTTTGGGTTGAAGTCCAAAGGTGACGGAGCCGTGCGTGTGTTTCCTGCACATATCCCTGTTTGCACTCGCGTTCTTTGCTCTTCCTGTTCAGAGTCGTTTCCAGCAAAAAGCAGGTTGGGTTCAAAGTGCACAGGCTGTTCACACTGTGGGTTTGTTCTCCTTTGTGACTATCAGGTGTTTACAGGCTGAACTGGAAGACTGCCCTGGCCTGACACATGGCGACCTTTGAACCCCAAACATTTACTGGGTTTTAGTTGGCATGTAAACAATATGCTCCTATCATGTCGATTTAGTCAATTCATATGAGATACACAAACATCATAGTTTTCTCTTTTTTTGTAGTTGTTTCAGTAACGAGAAACTAAACCTCTGAAAATAAAATAATGTTCAAAAAAGTCTCTATATTTTATTCCAACTATCTGATGTCTTGTCAAATCTGTCTATGAATACACACTAATAGGTAAAAAAAATAACAATAACAAAAGCAAAGTTAACAAAGTTAAGCCTTTTAAGCTTAGACTAGAACGTTATAATATATGCTGTAGGCAGCAAAAAATGACATTCTTGAGAGAGAGAGAGAGAGAGAGAGAGACAGACAGACAGACAGACAGACAGACAGACAGACAGACAGACAGACAGACAGACAGACAGACAGACAGACAGACAGACAGACAGACAGAGAGTGACGAAGAAGTGTGTGAAGTTATCAGGCAGAAGAAATGCAGTTTTTACTGCCTTGAGATTAACACCCCTGACCTTTTATGATTAAAATCTAGTATACAGCCAGTTAAGGGTGAAAATCCATCAGTATCACTGTTAACATTCAGGTTTTTGACATGCTTAACTTTCTTTTTTTTTCTTGAGCTAGGTTTCACTGCTCTTGCAGGCGGTCAGTGATAGACAGGTCAGCCATTCTGACTACTTGTGTTCACCGTAGCTGCAATATATCAACAATATACAGTACACCCTGATGCATTTAATCACATCAAACATCCTTTAACCCTCCACAATTCCTTAGGTGAACTTTATCCCTTTGTGCTATGCTGCTGGTTGGTTGAAGGCAGCTGCCAAAGGCAAAGAAAGTTTAACAAAAGGTACCTCAGCAGGGAACAAGAGGTACGAAACAGAGAGAGAGAGAGAGAGAGAGAGAGAGAGAGAGAGAGAGAGAGAGAGAGAGAGAGAGAGAGAGAGAGAGAGAGAGAGAGCGAGAGAGAGAGAGAGAGAGAGAGAGAGAGAGAGATACACACATGTGATGGTACCTCAGCAGGGAACAAGAGGTACGAGAGACCATCGCATGGGGGAGAGACACACAGAGAGAGAGAGAGAGAGAGAGAGAGAGATACACACATGTGATGTATGTCATTCTTTGTTTTTAAGTTGTACTTACTGTTGTTATTACCTGTACTTGGCAATGCTGTGGCATATCACGTAAAATTATTGTCATTCTAATAAAGCTCATTTGGATTTTATTTTAAATTCGAGGGAGAAAGAGTGAAAAAGGGCAAAAACAGAAAGGCACTGCAAAAGGTGCAAAACTCTTCACTTACCGGCCTTAGAATATAATAACGAAGTAGTGATTACTGCTCTCATTTTACTTGTACCATGCTTTGTCTGGTGCCTACGCTCTGTTACATGTTTGATACCACAAAATTACACAATGAAAGCATGTAACGAATTTCGCCACTCAACAGAGAAGTATTTATCAAGTAGGCTGTTCCTGTGTCTATAACATGCTTTCATCAAAACTTTGTGCAGAAAGACGACGCCAAACGCACGCAGGGGTCTGTGCACTGGGTCAGTTCAGCCCCTGTGCCTTTAAGGGTGTTGTCCATGCAAGGGAGAGAGGAGGAGTGTAGATGGCATTGCAGAGTGCCGGGGATACCTTGAGCAAACAATTCACCCGGACTCGACTGCAGGACCTGGTGGTGAACTGCTATCAGACACAGAAAGACCTTTTAGTGTATACAGAATGTTGTGAAGGAGACGCAGACGCACCAAGATTTTTAGATGTTCAGAAACACGTATGGCTAGTCGGCGAAACTGACATAATTCGAGAAGCTCGTCTGTATGAAGATACTTCAGAAAAATCCTGCGCGTTTTTTTAAAAATGCAGCACAATTTCCTAAAGACTCCTATCGGTCTCCATCTAAACAGGTACGTGACCAACTGGATGTAGCCTACTCCGCTACCAGCCGTCGCATGACATGACGAGGACACGGCAGCAGTATTGTTCGTGTGAAGTAGCATGTAACATCACTGTGCTCCGAATACATGTAGCCTATGTTTATCGAAGGGAACATATGGTACAATACAGTGAAGCGTCTGCTGAAGGAACGAGACTGGGATTGTGTCACCGATTGATGTGTCGGTAACGTAGCCTTAGTTTCCATTTTGTTTCATTTGCAAACGATGTAGCCAGCATCATTCAGGGTTACGTTATGTCTACAGTGGATGCCGTCTGGGTAATGGATAGAGTTTCTTTCACTTGCTACATTCAGTTAATTAAACACGGTTGGCATTTATTTGTTGTAAGCGATGTCAGATGGCCGTCACTGCTATTTCTTGTGACAATCAGGATTATTTTCTCAAACTATATTCTTTATTTATTGGATTTTGAGTAGGTTAAGCAATAGTTAACATATCATGTAATACAACATAGATATTACAATCACGTTTATTATTATTATTATTATTATTATTATTATTATTATTATTATTATTATTATTACCGTTGTTATTGTTGTTGCTTCTGCTATCAATATTAATTTTGACTTTTTTCTTGGTTAAGAAGTTTGAGGTCCTGATTGAATATCTAGCTGATGTCTGTTTACAGTTGACTCTGCTATTGCCTAAAATGTAATCTGGTATTAACAGAGATGGTTTTAGAAGTCCAAAATATTGGTGTAAGGACTAATATGTTGGTGATGAGTAGCCTAATTTATGTGGCACAGGGATGAGGAGTAACTGTGAAAAACACCCCCATTGGCCATTCACTGCTGTCTTTCTGTGAAGAGTATGAAGTAAGTAAGACATGTGTGGCATTGGGGACAATGGCCATGTTTTAGCTTTCTTCTGTATTTCTGAGCTCGAACTCTCTTCTGTGTCTAGAGTGGTAGACGACTCATTCCTAGTTCCCGTGATTGTCTTTTCGCTCTCTTAACACACTTACAGTTTACTGGTGTGTATATGTAGCTGACTTCATGTGCACACAAACTGTATACGTGGAACTGACTCCTGTTGTGATGAAGTTTCATGTCAGCCAGTAAAACAACATGGCACTGAAACCCAGTGCTTGAGTGGTTCTGGGCAGAAACCTTTTTAGATGCATGCTGAGTGTGTTCCTCCCCAAGAGTGTTTACTGAGTACTTTTGGAACCTGGTCAACTCTTGCGAGTAACCTCAGGTCAGGTCGGCCTCAACGCTTCCACGACCTCCTTCTCCCAAGGACGCCTGTTTATCTCTTAGTCTACTTTTTGAGTCAGACAAGGGCAGATGCTCAATAACAGGCCTTGTGTCTCTATTCTTACCGCAGGAGGCATGCTAAGGGATTGCTGTAAATGCAGTTGTTGCTCTCTCTGTGTTTATCTAAGAGACAGCCTTGTAGACATGCTAGAAAATGTCAACAGGGAACAATGCCTTAGATGGAGTTTGTTCTAGAAAGGGCAACGGTAGCTTTAAGGTCACATTGTTCCCAAAGCACCTAACACAAGGCCTTTGCCCAAGTGTATGACAACTGCAGGAGACATTTATTAAGCCTCTCCGGTGATCCAAAACGGCCAATACAGCGTGCCACTAATAAGCTGTGGTGACTCACTCAGTACTGAAAGACAACAGCCAGACATACTGTAAGCTTTGGCACGGAGGGCAGGGTGTTTTTGCTCTTTGTGTTGGCCATGGCTAAGGCCCTGGATACAGTCTTCTGTTTGTTCAATGAAAATGTCTGGCCAGTTTATTACGGGTGGGGTGGGGGGGCAAGCCCTGGGCAGTGGACAGTGGACAGTGGACTTTGACCCCACCACTAACTAACTCACATCAGCACGGGGAAGGGTTAAGTGGTATGTGGCAAGTGGCATCGTCAGTGACAGAGGAGGGCAAACACAACACACTGAGATTAAAAAATACAGATGAAAAATGAAAAGATTGGCAGGAGAAGAGCATGATGGGAGTTTTTTTGGGGTGGAGGGGGTGGGGGTGAGTGGGTGAGCGCCTTTTGTTCATCAGATAATTATAGTTTCATTTAACATACACTGGGTCATGAAAGCCCCCAACATGCCCTGCTTTAATCACTCGTGATTGACTTTTAACTACATTATTCATACTTTGCCGAAAGACAGACAGACAGAAAAGAAAAGAAAAGAAAAGGAGGCAGAAACGCAGTGAGACGGAAGGAAAGAAAGAAGGTGAAAAAGGGAGGAAAAAAGAGCAGCGAGCGAAAGAGCGAGCCCACATGGAGATCGAGGTCAGATAAATCAAGCGGAGGGCCCACGCCAACAGCCGTCTTGTTGAAAAGACAACTGGCTACATGAAGCCGTCTTGTTGAAAAGACAACTGGCTAACACTAGGCTAGGCTAAACACCAGCAGATCAATGAGCGCACGCCAGCAGGAAAACTTAGCACTGCACCAGCTTGTGTGTAAGCCGGTGAGAGAGGGAGAGAAAGAATAAGAGAGGGGAGACAGGGAGAGAGACAGAGAGAGAGATAGAGAGATAATGAGAGAGAGATATAGAGGGAGAGAAAGAAAAAGAGAGGGGAGACACAGAGAGAGGGGAGAGACACAGAAAGAGAGAGAGAGAGCAAGAGAGAGGGAGAGAAAGAGAAGGGAAAGAGAGAGAGAAACATTTTTATGGTGCTGCTTAAACTGGCTTGGTTGGTGGCTTGTGAACACAAAGGAGAAAGGAAGAGGGGAGAAAAGAGGAGAAATGTAAGCAAAGGGTTGGGTATTACGCTAAGGGTTGGGTATTACGCTAAGGGTTGGGTATTAAACTAATGGCGTAAGCAAAAGCGGAGGGCAAGAAGGAAAGGGGGCATCTTAAATCATGTCTCTCCGTGCCAGCTCATCTATCAGCGCTGCGGCGCAGAAATGATTTTTCCATCTGTAGAATAGAAATGTCACCCCGAAGGCAGCCGAGGTGTATCAGTGACATTTTTATAGAGTGGGGGCCTGTATTACGCCTGCCGATTTATGACGCGCGGGCCCCCCCTCCTCCTTAACGCGCATGAATAAATATATGCATTGAATTTGAAAGGTAAAGACAGACCCCCACCCCAAACCCCCAATCCTTTAAAAATATCAACATTGCAAGGATCCTGCTCTGTGTAAAAAATATGTGTATATATATATACTGTATACGTAGCCTTTTGAAAACTGGTTTGTGTATTAAAACATACAAAGGTCTTGAAAAGCTAAATGGAATATCTATATAACTGCACTTCACACATGGGCTGTTTTTATTTTCGAGGGTTATGGAAGTTGGGGTAAGACATTCCAGGTCCTAGGTGTAGACACTGGCATATGTTGATTATTGCCTGGCACATCCATCTGTCTTCCGGAGCGGCCCATAGTGTCCAATCAGCCTGCAGCCCTCGTAGTTTTTTATAAGAGTGGCTGACATTACAGTGACCTAACCATTTATACTTAAGAGACAGTCAGAGGACACAACAGGGCGCTGTACGTTCCATGTATGCAGTGTGCTGACTCTGGCTATTGAGTATTTTTTTTCCCTGTAATTGCTAAAAAGGGCAAGTACACAAGAGAAGCAAAGGTATTTAAAAATGAATGAGCTTTTCCTTTGTCATTTGTTATTTGTCGTGTCCACTGAGCAAGAAATCCACAAACACATATGTGGTTACATATGTGTATAAATGTAATATATATTGTTCATCGACTGTTGCCTACTGCCTGCTGTAAAAATTGCTACTTTGAACCAACTTGAAAAACATTACAACAAACAGCTGCATGGATCTTTTTGCGTTGGTTATCCTTAACAAGGCCCTGTGTATTTATAAGGCACACAACATTTTGTAGTTAAATCAACATATAAACATCCATGCAGCATGTTTACTTCACTTTTTAAGTTTTAAGTTGGCTAAGTTATGTACGTAGTAACACAGCTCGTGAAGCAAACACACTCCTATCATTCACAGTGACTCTGCCAGCATGCCAGCCCTGTCCCAGCACTGTGTGTATTTTAAAGTGTGTTTGTGTTAGCCAGGCTAGTACCGCCGGAGTGCCGCTCAATATTGTATTTCTCTGCAGCGCTAAGTCAGGCAACTCAACTTAGTCTTCGGCTTGCCTTGAACACATTTTTTGTTTACCACCCAGCGAACAGAGGGAGGGCTATGTTGCTCGGTGGGAGGGCGTAAAATGTTGCACTTTGGTGTTAAATTTTACTGTATGCTATATTGGTCGAAGACAGGCCCAAATGTTTTAAGGTACTGTATATGCCAACCAGGAAGTAAACACATGCCTATGGAGAGTAGCCAGACTCTTTGCAGGAAGTGAAAAAGTCTGGTGGTAGCAGCAGGCTGTGTTTGTGTTCCTGGGAGGGATGATGATGTTCTTCAGCAGTGATTATTTGGGGTGGCCTGCCTTGGCGATGTGGACCTGGGATTGTAAAGTTAGGTTATTTTGAATGTTCCTGATTAGTCTTGGCTGAGCCTGTTTGTTTGTACAGTCCCCGCTGGACGTTTTTAGGCCATGCTAATGTAGGATAGGAGGGGAAGGTCTGAGAGGCTCAGGCTGAAACCAGGCTGGGGAACAGCTCAGCATAATTGAATGCATTAGAGGACGCGGCGGACTGATGGTTAATTTGGACTTAGGAGTGTTACTCAACTGTGTCTCAATTTAACAGCCCAGGGACACGAAGCCTCAGCAATGAGGGTGGACGGACGCGGGGGAAAAAAAAGCCCAACCAACAATGTCAGTAATTCTCAGCCAATCCTGAGACCTGTGTCTTTTTTTTTCTCTGCACCTCTCTGAAGGTTACAAGACCTTGTGTCTGGCTGGCTGACGGATTGATGCATGTTCTTGTCGTGAGAGGGAGAGAGGGAGAGAGGGGGAGAGGAAAAAAAAGAAAAAGGATTCCAAGTCCAAGGCTGCCACGGAGCTGCTGCTGTCCTATTAGCAGAGGGGGATTGTCCTTCAGAACTTCTTAGCCGCGTGCCCTTTCTAGACTCTTCCGAGCTCATCCAAGGGCACCGTGTCTTGCTTGGTATCAGAGAACCGCGCCGAGGAGCACCGTGCTTACATAATCATCTGATTCCAATGCAGGCGTCCCTCACTGCACGCACACACACATACACACAGACACACACACACACACACACACACAAACACATACACACACATACACACACATACACAAATACACACACACACACACACACAAACACACACAAATACACACACACACACACACACACACACACACACACACACACACACCCACACACACACACACACACACACCGTCATTGGCATTAGCAGGTACAGAAAAGGAAGTGAAAGGTAAAAAAGCAGAAAGGATTATTAAAGGACACATCTTTTGTGTTGGACGAGAGATAGGCATGGCACCTGAACTTGAATAGGGCCCTTTTTCCCTTCGAAAGCTTTTCCGAGAAATTAAATTTGACCAGCAATTAACTAAAAGGGGATTTTGAGAATTTATGAATGACAGGCGAAGATTGATATACGGTTCAAGTGGGACATGTGTGCCATGGCTGTGTGTGGCGGGACGGAGGGAGAGAGGGAGAGAGGGAGGGGTGACAGAATGGGTCTCTGGATTTACTGCTGAGTAGTTCTTTTCATCGGACATGCGGAGTGGTGCAGCCTACAGCCAGCAGCAGAAGAGAGTCGGGCTGGGCGATATGAACCAAAACTGATATCACAATATTTCTGGGCTGACTGGCGATATACGATACATACCAATATTTCTGCGCTGATATGATCGATATTTCAAGAACAGAATGAGCGATATTTCAAGAACAGAATAAGCAAAGTGTTTCATGTTAAGTTAAGACTGCTCTAAAAGAGCTGTCCAAATGAAAAAGTAAACAGTAACATGCAGAGGCACAGCTGAGCGATCCAAGAAAGCTCCGGCTGTCTGAGCCATGTGAACACATTAGAAAAAGTGCTTTTGATAAAGTGGTATTGCAGCATCGAAAATATATCGATATGGCGATATAGTGTCAAATACATATCTCCTTCAAAGATATATCGATATTCCGATAATACGATATATCGCCCAGCCCTAGAGGAGAAGTCGGTTCCTTTCGGATCATGCTGGTTCCCTCTTCACACCATGTAGCTGCTGGTCTCTTACGTGTTGCCTGTAGTCTGAGGCCAGGGTGGTGTCATGTCTCCCTGGTCCACAGTGGGCACCTGAGCAATTTAATCCTCGACGGCTTTGTCTGTAATTATGTAGTTATCTATCTAATGAATATGTAGTTGTCAATGCATTGTTGGCTTTGTTTAGTAAAGACAGATGTTTGTTAAAGAGTCTTTTAAGTCAGTGGATCGCAAAGTTTAAACTGCTGCCCATCGCCTGAGACACTCTATCTCCTACTCTCCACCCCCTGCACCACAGGCAGCTTGTTATAATGATTTATATCTTATATTATTTATATCTTATATCGTATATATATTTATATCGTATTTGCATAAGCATAGCTGCATATAGAAAACATGAACAAATATTATATTTCACAATCATTTTGTGGCATTTGGTCTGAATAGGGAGTGGTTTGAGTGTAAGATCTGTATTACATCTGCTGCGCATTTAGCCTAAGCCTAATAATTGAGCTGTATATATTTCACCTCTGGCTCTCATGCGTGTGTTCTGCAGTGTCCAATCCCATCTGCTCCCTGCGCTTTAGTTAGTGTTGGTAATGGGAGATCGCCTGGCTGACCTCCGGTTTGTTTATATTTATGCTTCCCAGGTAGCGGGCACGGATCTCCAGCCCAGACTAGCTGAGGGGAAACCCAACACTTGACAGTGTACACCGCTAATTAGGCCAGAGCTCGGCCAAAGCCTGATAGCCGGAGGGCAAATCCATCGCTATGCCTGGAGAAGTGAAGGATATGCTGTGTGCTGCATCTCTCTCTTTCTATTTCTCTCTCTCTCTCTCTCTCTCTCTCTCTCTCTCCCTCTCTCTCTCTCCTTTTCCCGCTCTCTCTCTCTGTCTGTCTCCACACACACACACATACATACACACACACACACACACACACACACACACACACACACACACACACACACACACACACACACACACATACTGCCTGGTGGCATTTTAGACCACTGGGGTGGATTTTTCCACACTGGTCAGTGACTGTGTATGTGAAAGGGCAGAGAGACTGGTCATTGTGGCATTGGTCCTGTGTGACTGACGGGTCAGTCTAGTTCAAGATCAGTTTTCAATGGGATGTTAAACCCTTCAGGTGAATATAGTGGAGTTTTATTGGTAAGCACGCATGAGTTTATAAGTGGGTCTACTTTTCAGGTGAGCCCATGGCAAGTGTGTGTGAGAAGGGTTTCATCAGCTCATCAATAGTTCATGTCCACCGAGTGGAATCATTAGAAGGTATGCAGCAGGAGAGATGAACAGGAGTGAGTAAAATGTTGAATGCCATACAGTCAGTTGTCCAAAGTTCAGCTATGGTGAGTGAAGACACAGGCGCTCTGTCTCTGTCTCTCTGTCTCTCTCTCCCTCTCTCTCTATCTCTCTCTCTCTCTCTCTCTCTCACACACACACACACACACACACACACACACACACAACACACACACACAACACACACACACACAGACATATTGTGGGTATGTGTTTTATCTAGCTGAATCACTGAACCCAAAAGGTGGCTGTGATCTGTTGCTGGGCAACAAGAGGACAACCCCCATCCCCCACACACACAGCAGCACGGATGGATATGCAGTTTAGTCTTTCTGCCCAGGGGGCTTTTAGTGTTTTTAAGTTCAGGTCGCGGCCCTCTGTGGCCATGTTATTCTCTGTTTGTCTTCCATGTTTGAATTGTTGAAGGAATTTGTGCAGGGTAGCGATGGGGATCCCTGGGACAGCTGGATAAACATTGCCCTTCTGTGTTTCTCTCGTGTCCCTTTGATATGCAAACACTTGCTGCCCATTCTGCTGCCCTTTGTTTAGGCTCATGATTTCTTGTTTGGATTCGTGTAGTGTGTTTTCACTGTTAATGCATATCACAGGATATGTTATTGTTAAATCAACTAAGGACAAAAAATGGTGTGTGTGTGTGTGTGTGTGTGTGTGTGTGTGTGTGTGTGTGTGCCAGATTTATCATACAGTCATTAGAACAGTGAGACATAGTATTGTCTCGATATTAAAATTTCAGACTCAATATTGATACGGGATGAGGGGTGTGGGTGGTGTCGAGAGGCCAATAGAAAACTTATTATTTTTACTAAGCATTTTTTAGCTTCAAATAGTATCAGAAAATGTCTTTTTTTGTTAACACCAGTCAGACAAAAAAACAATGATATGTTAATGTTTCCTTTAGAAATGAGCGACATAAAGACTTGAACTGATGGATGAGGTGGAGTGCATTGTGGTCGTGTTTGAAATAACGTGGCTGTGGCACCTTTTGGCGTGCATGAGGAGCAGCCGTGGCACGCGGGGGGGTTGTGGGGGATTGGGTGGGCGCAGAGGGGGTCGAGCAGGCCATCTCCCCTTGACTTCATCACGTAATTACAGCCGATGGGCTCATCTACTCCCGAAGCTGCGCTTGGCTGTTGTATTTTTAGTGGACGTCTCCAGTAATGGCGTCCCTGAAACCCGATGCCTGACACCCCCCCCCACACACACACACACACACACACCGAGTGCAGAAAGGGTGTCTTTTTTACCGGGTGTCTCTCTCAGTTCAAGGTTGTCATCCAATCTGAATGTCGTGCCAAGGTCAATTAGGATTTGATAAGCTGTTTGTCTGGTCTGGAGACACAAGGTCCTTCTCAAGGCCAGCCATTTTGGGCTCGTTTGGAACAATGGCAACAGCTGTTGCGGTAGTTACATTTGCGAAGCATCATAACATAATGCAAACAAAGTGAACTGCACCATGTCTGAGGCTGTTGCTCCACATATGGGAGTGCTTGCATAACCTTTAGATTATGTGGAGAATGTAGATATGTGTGAGCTCTGGTGGAGCTGCTTGCTTACGTACTTTATTTCTGCTGCTGCCGAGTAGTGATGCCTTGTCTTTAGTCTTGTTAAGCGCTTGTTAATCTTCTCTTCTCTAACACATAAGAAAATAGAAAATTGG
Organism: Coilia nasus; assembly: GCA_027475355.1. Taxonomy (NCBI): domain Eukaryota; kingdom Metazoa; phylum Chordata; class Actinopteri; order Clupeiformes; family Engraulidae; genus Coilia; species Coilia nasus. The sequence goes on from CM050215.1 coordinate 23,884,298, forward strand.
CCATTGTTTGTGTGTGTGTGTGTGTGTGTGTGTGTGTGTGTATGTGTGTGTAGAACTTTACAGACAGACAACCTTCCACAAAAAAAAGAGATGGAAATTGCGTGATCAGTACCACTGTATGCGAGACCTGCCAAAATGTCAACATCTAACTCCCATGCCTTTTCTTAATTCGGTAATGGAGCCTTGTCAGGCGTTTGCCAGGGGCTAAATGGCTTTTGGTCTCGGTGCAGGCAGAGCTGAGTCACTTTGCTCTGACACGGGGGTGAGTCTGGGTGGCTGCTCTGAGGCCTTCAGAGCTGAAAGAGACAGAGCCAAGGAGGGGGGAAGAGGGCAGATGCCCAAATAACGAGAAATGGGCCATCCTGAAGCAAACACACCACCTCTAGTTCGACTTAGCATCTCAGATCTCAAATGCCTTTAACATGGAACTTGTGTTTCGGGGCCAAAATGTTCCTCTGAGAGAGGAGAGCGACTAGGTGATACGCTAATATTGTGATTTTAAGAGACATTCTGTGTGAGCTGTCATGTTATGTTAGGGACGATATATGTAAGGCAGGGATGTATGTTGCTGCATTAGGAAGTAGAAAGCTTTCTGTGGTGTTAAGTCACATTCAAGCACTTTCTGTTGTCTACCTGCTATCTGGAATAAAGAGAGATGTGTGAAAAATATTATCCTAATGGAACAACAAAGAACATACTTATGTTATGCAGTGAAGACAGTGATTAGGGCTGCACAATATATCGAAAATATCGTAATATCGTAATATACAATATCGTGATATACATATCGCAAAACATGGCTGAACTGCAATAAATGGGACATTACTGTAAGATGTTTCATGCTCCACATACCCCCATAAGCTGCACACTGGCTATGGCCTAGTGGTGAAGATTAAGCTGAAAGATGTTAAAACTATATTTAAATATTTAAATGTTTAAACTATATTTAAAAATGTAAATGTTTATTTATCGCAAAACACATAGTCATCGCGCCATTCAGCAGTGTTACCGCATATTGCACATTTTCTGAATATCGTGCAGCGATGTTTATCTATCTTCTCTGTTTCTGTACTTACTGTGTCTAGTCTTTAAACCAAGCGAGCTTCAGATGCTTATCCATGCAGTCATTCCTTTTTCACACACAAACAAAAATCCCCTTAAAACGCCACTTCAGAGGGTTTTGAGATGCATGGCATACATGGCGTGTGTACGGCTTTGTGCCGATCAACAGAAAGCTTTTATGTGCCACTGCTCTGTTTATGTAACACTGTTCAGCACTTTGAGGTTGACACAGAAGCCAGAGAGCTCCAAATTAGCTAGACGCTTTTTTTTTTTTGGTGTTGTTTGTAACACTTTTTTGTGGTTTGACCTCACTGATTAGGGCGAGATTAGGGTTGACCTGAAAACATTTCAATGCTGTAAATAAGGGCAATGATCTAATTGGACAACCAACCGTTAGTCAACCGGTAGTCTGACGGTGGTGCTCTGCTCTCGTTGTACTGTGCTGTGCTGTGCTGTGCTGTGCTGCGCTGTGCTGCTGTGCTGTGCTGTCCTGTTCTGTGGTGTGCTGTGCTGTTGTGCTGTGGTGTGCTGCTGTGCTGTGCTGTGCTGTGCTGTGCTGTGCTGTGCTCTGTGTGCTGTGCTGTGCTGTGCTGTGCTGTGCTGTGCTGTGCTGTGCTGTGCTGTGCTGTGCTGTGCTGCTGTGCTGTGCTGTACTGTTCTGTGCTGTGGTGTGCTGCTGTGCTGTGCTGTGCTGTGCTGTGGTGTGCTGTGCTGTGCTGTACTGTACTGTGCCGTGCTGTGCCGTGCTGTGCCGTGCTGTGCTGTGCTGTGCCGTGTGGGTGGCAGCAGACGCCAGCCAGCCAGCAAGGAGAGGTGAAGGGGAGGAGAGCCGGCCATCCTTCCCATAAATGTGCTGGAGACACGCGGCAGCAGGACCAGGTTCAGCCATTAAAGATATTTTATGACAGCCATGATCAGCGTTCCCCTGGGTGTAAACACACACACGCGCACACACACGCACACAGATACCCACACACGCAGACACACCCACACAAATGCACACACACACAAACACAGATACTCACACATGCAGACAGACACACAAGTGCATACACACACACACACACACACACACACACACACCTTTCACTGTCACAGGGAATTGACCCGGCCAGGAGTGAAAAGTTCACAGAGAAAAAGCTGCTGTTGTGCAACCTTCTATTGTTCTCCCACTAATGATTTCAGACCTTCCCAATGAATAGAAATGAAAAAAAAAACCCAGCGATGATCTTTCCAGTAACATTTAGGAAGATTAAACAATATTTGTACACTGTTCCCCACACCCCCACCCATTGCTGTCTCTCTCTCCCCTCTCCCCCTCCTCTACAGCAGTCGCTCACGGATCCCCCGTGACTCACACACAAGAGCAGGAAATAAAAGTTGCTGGCTGCTCTCTTGCTGCAGTGTGCGTGGCTTTTAAAATTCCCATCCACTTTCAGCTCGGTGCCTCCGCTGCCCCCACCTCTCCACCCCTCCCCCCAAACCCTCCCCAACCCTCCCCAACCCTCCACCCCCAGTAACCTTCAGAGAGCACTGACTTCATCCTGGAACAATGTCAGATCCATGTAGATGAATATAATTAAACAAGCGCTTATCATCCAGTGCATGGGGGAAAGTTTAGCGACGTGTTTAACCTTGTTTGCCTCAGCGCTGAAGGTCAGCTGGAGGTCACGGCCACAGCTAAGCTGGCTGTGCGTGTGTGCGTATGTGTGTGGTGTGATAGGAGATGGGGAGAGAGAGAGAGAGAGAGAGGAGGAAAGCAGCAGGGACAATACAGCACACTGTGGCTCAGAGCCCAAACACGGGCAATCTTTTTCTTTTCCAGCTCCCAAAAAAAAGTGTGTTTTCACACAGAGGTGGTTACAGCCATGCAGTTAGTGGGTCTGGCGATTTGTTTCACCCCCGCTGCCTCTCTGCAACCATGGCTTGAAGTATCCCTCTTTGTGATTGAGCGTGTGTGCCTGTCTGCTGTATACAGTGCCTTTTCCACCTACCTACTCGCACAAAATGAGAAAGATACCATGGCGGCAGCCCCAGCAAAATAAGAACAGGGAGAGAAATAAGGGGAATCGATATTGAGCTATTTATTTGTTTACAGCAACGCAAAACGACTCATCACACAGGAGGAATTTGTACTGAGAGACAGTCGACAGCAGTAGCAGCAGCTGTTTAGGGTTTCCCCATACATACACACACACACACATACACACATACACACACACACACACACACACACACAAACACACATACATGCCATAGGAGCAGGAAATGGCAGCAGACACCTGCAGCCGGAAGCTGCCTCTGCTGTCAGCACTGGCTGATGTGGCCCAGGGACATGCCAGGAACTCGCTGGTAAGAGCAGAGGATGGCGCTAGCAATGGCAAGGTCATGGTTCAAGGAAAGGAAGTTTGCTTGGGACAAGATCATGTGGTAAATAACTAGATGGAAAACTATGGCGTGTCTCGTTGTTTGAAAGGAGAGCTACGCTGAGTGACTGTGAGCCTTATTGGAGTGATGATGCAGAGGTACTCTTTATTGCTGGTGGTGATATTAGCTTTTTAAGCGAAGGCCAAGCATATGGCAGTATAATATAATCTTCGCACGCACAGCGCGTGTAGCATTAGGGCACACGTCAAACAACCTGACCAATGTGTCCCTCGCGGCTGGGAATGATATTTAATTAAGATGGCCGTGCCTCACATTCATGTTGTCAGTGTATGGGGTGGGGTGGGGAGTGGGGGTGTCATGCATATCTGACTATACGAACACTTGATCCCACAGTAAGGTTAATGGTGGTTTGTCTCTGTGGACATGCTCAGTGAAAGTCTGGAACTTTTCTTTGTGGGCTGTGTGTGTGAGCGACCTATTTTTTGGTCCGCCAACCCTAGTTGTATTTGTACAAGAGGCCACATCCAACGAGAGAAAAAAAACTGTGATCTGGTGTAAATTCACTAGGGTCGCTTGTTTTGCCTGTGGCCTGGCCCATATTTGGAGAAAGGTTGGTCAAATATAAGTCACACGATTTTGAACACTTTGAGCAAAGAGAGGTACCTGTATTTAACAGCAGTCATTTTTATTCACACTGTACAAAGGCTGTATGGTTTTTAATGTTAGATCTGATCATCTTTAAGTCACATTTTTGTATTTAGTTACTATCCAGTTTTTTTGAAGATGTTGTTTTATGTAAATGCAAGTGTAGAACATACACACTTTGTTAAACTCCACATTTTAAAATAAGTATGGTTTAGTATGGTATTAAGTATAAAGTATTAGGTATGGTTTAGTGAGTCTCTGATACCTTGGAAGTGCCCTGTTGTTGCCCAGGGTGTTAGCTGTACAGTAAGCCAGTGTCTAAAGGGGTTTTTGATGGTGTAATAGGGCTGAGTCTACCCTGCGTGTCCCTGAGGATACTGTTTCTGCAGTGCTCTTGCTGTGACCTTGTGCAGTGTCTGTGTGCTCTCACTGCTCTGAAGTTTCTGCTCTTACCCGGGTCCTTATCAAGGTCTCTGACAGGTGTCCGTGGCACTGCCGTATGCAAATACCCCCCCCCCCCTTAACAGGCATGGCATGGTACTAGCAGAGCATCACCTATTTTGATTTCTCAAAGCTAAATTAAGAATGAAGGACATGGCAGAGGATGGGCTGTTTTCTTAAGATGTGCGTGTGATGCATACCCTTTGAATGCTGGTCAGGCACCAAGAAGAACAGATAACACTCTCACAGATGTATGTCACATCTGTCTTTTTACAAAGCTAAATTAAGAATGAAAGGCTTGTGAGAAAACTTGCTGCTTTTTCTAAGATGCTAACCTCAAAAAGAACATATAACACTCTCACAAATGTGTTTGTGACTTTTTTGATTTCACAAAGCTAAATTAAGCATGAAATGCTTGTCAGATGAAGAACAGGTAACCCACTGGCAAATGTACTTGTCTATTAGAGCAATCCCAGAGGGCAAAGCTTTTGCGACCTTTAGTCTTTCGTGGCTTCGGACACATTTGCACCAGCTTTAAGAAACACTTACAGGTCGCTTACAAATGCTGTTTTTGGTGAAGCATTAAATACTTGTAAAGGGGTCCAGTATGTTTTTTTTTTCTTTATTTGTCTTGTTTGTATATCCATGTGTAGGCCGTGGCAAGTCCTAAAATTCACAGTACTTGCTATGGAATGTCTCAAATGCTGAAAAAAAGCCACGTTTTTATTTATGTATTTATTTTTAATTTTTTAAGGAACAAGTTGAAGACGTAGAACGTCACCCTTTAGCATGTAGGGGACACTGTAACTGCACAGTAAGGGCTGTTCGGAAAAATTCAGTCCAGGTCTCCTTTCCTCCCGACAGCTCTCTCGGGGCCTGAACCTGAGATGGATCTGTGGCGGGAGAAGCACACCCAAGTACAGGACAAGAACAGCTGGGCACAAACGTGGCAGTGCTCCGGCAGGCGATTAGGTTACAACCCGCCAAGGGTAGGGCCCCACGTTTCCTCGGAACTTGGCCTAGGCCTCTGGGAAGCTGTCATCATTCGCATCGTTAAAAAAAACTTTGTTTATTCCAAGGCAGTTAGGCACCCTCCAAGTCTCCACCCTCTCTGCAAGCGTGCCCCAGCCCTTGTATGTTGATTTTGAAGGATGTGTTTATATTTTTTGCTCGTCATTTGAAGGACGCTCAGCTCTGACTGAAGTGTCATCTTCTCCCTGCTCTTCCCTGATCGTCTCCCTGCTCCAAGAGTGCGATCAAAGGTGTTCACTCACTCTGAGGTCTTTCTCTCGTGGTGACCGGAACATTTTGGACACAGAGTTGCCCACCCACGTTTCATTTGTTAAGTTGCATAACCTCTCAAATACCAACCCGTAATGGGAATCTGTCTCTCGCTCTGAAATGCTGCCAAAAATAGCAGGTAAAATTCAATTCCAGATATACCATTTCACTCTCAATTGCAAGCAAGCAAATGGCAGCTTAATGACTATGTAAATGACTTGACCTTTGTGAGAGAACTGTTATGTTTCAGTTTTAGCATCCACCCCACTCCCCCAGCACTTTTTTTTAAGATAAGAGAAGAAACAGGGAGAGAAAAGGACAGACCGTTACAGATCTCTATCTGGGCAGTGGAAAAGTTTTCTTTTTTTTCCTTCGTTCTGTTTTTTTGTGTGTTTTGCACATGCGGTCGAAGGACGCCTGCAGGCTGCTTAGCCGTCACCAAGCCTCTGCAGCGCCTCAAGGTCGAGCACACGCCTCAAGGTCGACCACACTCACCCCATGACATTCTGCAACAACTCTGAAGGGAGCGTCCGTGTCTCTGTGTGTGTGTGTGAGAGAGAGAGAGAGAGCGGGAGAGGCGAGGGGGGATGGGGGTGGCATTTGGGGTGCAGAAAGGACAGTGGAGGTGGGGTTGTAGTGTAAGTCATGTCTCCCTCAGAGAGTTATTGTAGGTAAACAGCCTCTGCTGCTCAGTGGGGACCTTTCCTGCTGGAGAGCATCTGCTGTTTGTGAAGACTATACCACTGCTGTATGTGAAGACTATACCACTGCTGTATGTGAAGACTATACCACTGCTGTATGTGAAGACTATACCTCTGCTGTATGTGAAGACTATACCACTGCTGTATGTAAAGACTATACCTCTGCTGTATGTGAAGACTATACCTCTGCTGTATGTGAAGACTATACCTCTGCTGTATGTGAAGACTATACCTCTGCTGTATGTGAAGACTATACCACTGCTGTATGGTAAAGACTATACCTCTGCTGTATGTGAAGACTATACCTTTGCTGTATGGTGAAGACTATACCACTGCTGTATGTGAAGACTATACCACTGCTGCAGCCATCACAGCATCAGCTGCTATTTGTTCCAGCTGATTCAAATTTGCACAGCTCTTTAGGCAGGTAGACCAGTTAACAAGTCAGATCACCTCTATTAAGTGCACAGGTAGAAGCAGGTGATTTAAAGTATGTGCTACTGGATTGTAGTTGCTGAGTCCAGGTTGCCCATGGCTGTTCACAGGGCCATCACTGGTCATCGCTCCACAGGTCACAGTGGTAGGACATGCTGGAGATGGGATCTGTCAGTTAAGGCACAGAAATGTCATGGCACTGAAAGGGCTTTGAAAAAGAAAGGTTTGTCATTGACACACACACTAACAGAGAGAGTGACAGCCATGAGAAAAATAGAATAGGGTAGAGTAGAATAGAATAGAATCACATCCAATAACTCTTCAGTTAAGCAAAACAATTATTTGAGCTTCTCCCATATTGCACATTGCAAATATTCACATTACAAACTGGGTGAAACAAGAGATAAGAATTATGTAATATAAATAGATATACAAGTGTGCAAAGATCCATCACTCAGGCACAGTTTGGCTTGGGCATGAGAGAGAGAGAGAGGGAGAGAGAGATGGAGAGTGAGAGAGAGAGAGCAAGAATACACAGCAGCATGAGCAAACTTCCTTTTAAGGGACAGGCCCTCCCTGTCCACGGCCAGCCCTCCCTCAGCTCGCTGGCTCACCCTGTTTTCATTCCCCCCATTAACTTTTTAATCCAGCTTCATTTCTGCTAATTAGCGACAGGCAAGAGTGAGCCCTGCCACTGTTGTGGTGTTAGGCCGACGCCCACTTCCTGCCCAGCCGTCTGTAGCAGGCAGCTCCACTGCTACACCTTCATCCCAGTTGCCCTTATTACTTTTGTCTTTTTCAAGTCCTTCAAAAGTGCTTATTATTATTTCGGTTGAAGCGGAGGGAAATAGTGTCGTCAGCTCTTCGGAGACCACACCACGGCGCACACCAGCCCAGCCTGGACTTGGAAGAACAAGAGGAGGGACAGCGAACGCTGACTGTGATGAGAGAGCGAGAGAGAGAGAGAGAGAGAGAGAGAGAAAGAGATGGAGAGAAAGAGATGGAGAGAAAGGAAGCTAAAGCAACCACTAGCATGTGCCTCAGCTAGCCTAGAAGATCCTGGGCAGCTATGAAGGAAGCAAGGGGTAGGCGGGAGTGCAAATAGCAACACAACTCTGCAACAGAATCTCATACAACAACCCACTTTCAAAACTGGTAGGCTGACTAGAGGTGCATAGAGGACCATGGTGACAACACCAAAGATATTTTATAGCAAAACTGGCAGAAGTGCTGCCTGTAAAGATTCTCGTTCATCCAGGTTTATCATGGTAGTCAAAGGAGCTAAGTCGTGAGCAACTGGACTTCTTTTTAGAGCCGTTAAAGACGTTTCACTTTTTGTCCAAAAGGCTTCTTTAGTTCTTCAGTTCAGGTCCTCAGAACTGGAGTATGAAGTTCCCTTTTGGGTGAAGGGAGTGAACCATTTTCTACAGGGAGTAAATCTATGGGGATGTCTCCTCTACAGACAAGCTCTGGTGTAAGGCTGCTTGATTATGGAAAAAATCTGAATCACGATAATTTGGGCCAAAACTGAAATCACGATTATTCAAACAATTATTTTGTTTTCCTCAGTAACATGCTTCATTTATTGAAAATGTATTCAAAAACACTTCGAAAAAACATTCTTGTACCTTCGGATTTTTCCTAATACCTTTCTTCGTAAACATTAGTAAGTCTCCTTTGATGTCTAATGTACAAACAGTAGAAATGTCTAATGTATACATCTAATGTACAGTAAAAACAGTAGAAAATAATTAGGACAAAAACATTGTTGCCCTCAATTTTATTTGTTTTGAGATCGTTTGGCCCTGAAATCGTTATCACAATTAGAATTCGATTAATTGAGCAGCCCTATCGTTTTTTACTGAACAGGACTACAGTAAATTCGGACAAAGATGCAGATGTAGCAGTGAGCCTGCTGCTGTTCGGCCGATGATAAAGAGGCCACACTCAGCCCTTAGAGGTTGGCATGGGGAAGTGTGAGAACATAATTGCAAATTAAGGGAAGGCTTATGAGATCCAGTTGGGATGAGGGCCTTGTTAGTGGAATAAAGGGGAGATACAAAAGGCTTATTTTAAGCTTATTGAAATATCACATGTAAACAACAATTTATGGCTGGTGGGAAGACAACAGGTCCTTGTCTTCTTGTTTGGAATGCAGTGCAATGCCGAACAGCTATTGCTTGCTGCTGTTATTGTGTCCTCCTATTCTTGTTGGTGGTGTTTTATTATAGCGTAATGCACCATAGAGTATTCTAGTTGGTGGTGTGTTATTATAGCGTAATGCACCATAGAGTTTCCCATGGCATCCCTAACATGGCCAGTCTCCTGTCAGGTCCTCAGGCTGGATGGGGGCGACTGGAATGGTACACACGGGGAGCATTTGCACCATGAATGCCTACCTGACTCTCTCATCTGGAAATAAAGCATTATCTTTGGACGTGCCACGTCGATGAAGAGGCCCGCTCTGTGATTGGCCAGGAAAACGAGCCGTTTGCGAGCGAACCGGCTTTTGGAAGGGGGCTGGCGGTTTTTGCTCCTCGTCATGTATTATTCACCCATGTCCCACTCAGCGTCTGAGGAGTGAAAATGGGCCGTAGAGAGAAGATGAACATGCAAAACCCTTCTCCCCTCCTCCTCCGCTCCTTGTCAGCACATCTATTTCAAGTTCTCAGCTCAACTTTCCATTCTTAAAAAGTTCTCGCGAAACAAAGGTCACCTCGGTCCTTCCCTGCTCTGTGACTTTGACTGACCTCCCACAAAATCTTGTGTGTAAAATATTCAGTACATCCTTTGTCTGGAGAGCAGACTGACAGTGTATGCATGAGATCATCAGCACAGGGGGTTTGATTGAGGTGCCCCCGACAGAAAGACAGACAGCCCTAATGAGGGTGATGTAAGACCCATTTCATTTTTTAGATTCTTGTGTGTAGTCAGTTCTTAGTAAGCATGTACACACTAGATGTATGTAGATGTGAGTTACATTCTATACTGCTGGTGTAAGGTTGTTCTAATTTAAGGCTCTACAGCTCTGGAAAAAATTAGGAGACCATTGCAAATGTTCCTAAAATCAGCATCTCTATATGTATGACAGCCATTCCTTTCCAGTGTCAGTTGAAATGTTGTCAGTAGTTTACAGCATAAAACAAAAAAGATACATTTTACTCACACATATACATATAAATAGTTAAATCAGAGAAACTGATCATTTTACAGTGGTCTCTTAATTTTTCCAGAGCTGTATTTGTTACACTGTGGCCACTACTGGTACTTCTGTCAAAATACTGTAAAGCTTTCTTCCCCCTCTAGAGGAAAGAGGCAAAACACCGAAAACAAACAAAATCAAAGCAAACAGAATTTGTGGGCTGTAAATTAAGTATTAAAACATAAATAATCTGGCTGTACTATTGTTGACAGTGAAATTAGTATTTCAGTTTAACAATTTGCAATTTAACAACTTTCCCCTAATCTCTGGTGACACATCGGGGCCATGATATAATCACTTGCCACACTATTCATTTACATACAGCGCCTTTCAAACGAGTGCCTTTCACAGTAATGCCCTGCTTTTCTATACACATTTCACAGCCAGGGGGTCTTAGTGAAATACTGCGTTTTGCTGATGAGATTAGTTTGTAGTGAGTGTCCAAGATGCACAGCATCAGCATTTAAGCGTGAGTGCGTACAGCTGTTCAAGCCCGTAAACCGCAGAGCAGAGCAGTGCAGAGCCCCCTTGTTCTGTCAGAGCATGCTCGCATCTTGCACATAGCCCTCACACCCTCCCAGGCTCTTGGCTCGGGTGACTGGGAAAGGGAGCCTTTGCTTTCTTATGAACCCCCCCCCCACACACACACACACACACATACTCTCTCTGCTCCCTCCACCCCCCCCCCACATCTAGCCTCTCTGCCTCTCCACCCACCCCACACATACACACACACACACATCCATAGACATCCTATGTATACACATATATATATGTATAGGATGTCTATGCACACACATACCCTCTCTGCAACCCTCCCGCCCACCCACACACACACACACACACACACACACACACCTACCCTCTGCAACCCCACCCACACACCCACACAGACACCTACCCTCTCTGCCCCCTCCCTCCACGCCTACCCTATCTGCCCCCCCCACCTACCCTCTCTGCCTCTGCCACTCACCCACCCTCCCAGTTCCTTGTCCAGGAATAAAAAGGCAAGGGACCAAGGCACACTCCTTCCTTTAATGTTTCTGGCTTTTCTTCAATCATTTAATTAAGCGAAGGAGAGATTATTCAGCCTGGAGTCAGCGGCTTCTCCCTCTCCAGCACCCTCATCTGTCTCTGATTAAACTTATAACATTCTGTAACCGAGCAGCTCGAGTCTTTCTGGGGCATGTGGCGAGAGATGGATGGATGGATAGACAGACAGAGACAGGGAGTGTGCGAGACAGAGAAGGAGAGGGAGGGGAGAGATAGAGAGAGAGAGAGAGTGGTGTTGTGCTATTAGTCTTCAAGGGTTTTTCAAAGAGTTTTGTAGTTTTTCTAGAATATAAAATAATGTGTTCTTCAACAATGTAAGATTCTAGAATTCCACACTGCATTCTACGTAGTGCTGCATTATTTAAGAACTCTCATCCTCTCCTAATAATATTCCCATCACACCAACGTGACGGTACACCCTTAGAGGGTTAATGCAGATGATGGGGGTGGGGGTGGGGGTGTCACTGTTGCAGGGGCCAAGGTAAGATCAGCTCTCCAGTTGTCTCACTCTTTCACACTTCATGTGTGTAACTGTCCTGAATGCTGCGTCGGCTCTGGAGGTGTGAAGTTCCACGACTGGAACAGTCTGGTACTGGCGGGGGGGAGTGTGTATTTGTGTGTGTTTGTGTGTGTAGGTGGGTGGGTGTTTCTGCATGGGTCGATGGGTCTGTAAGATTTGTGGAGGGCGTTATTGCAGACTGCTTGTTGATTTATGCCCCTTCAGACCTGAGTAGCATTTCCTGTTCATCCTGCAGTAAAACAAGTACCGTGTGGCATGCCCTCCAGTGCACACACACCAGATTGAGATGAGAAATCTGCCATCAGCTACTGAGAAGAATAATCTTTAAGCAGCTGCTAAAAATAGCTTCTGCCAAAGCCAAGTATTTTTTTTTTTGTAAGTCGACAGCTCTCCTCAGCGATCATGACTGGCTAGCTCCTAGTGGCTTGTGTGGGTATGTGTGTCAGTGTGTGCTTGTGTGTGTGTGTGTGTGTGTGTGTGTGTGTTTGTGTCAGTGTGTGCTAGTGTGTGTGTGTCTCTGTGAGTGTGTTTGTCTCTGTGAGTGTGTGTAAGTGTGTGTACAGTAGGTATGTGTCTGTCTGCCGTGTGTGTGTTAGTGTGCGCATGTGTATTTGTGTGTGTGTGACAAGGTGTGTGTGTTGGTGTGTGTGTAAGTGTGTGTCTGTCTGTTTTGTGTGTGTGTGTGTTAGTGTGTGTGTGTGTATGTATGACTGGTTGCTATGTATGTGTGTGTGTTTGTGTGTGTGTTGGTATGTGTGCGTCTGTCGTGTGTGGGTGTGTGTGCATGTGTGTGTGTGTTTGTGTGTAAGTGTGTCTGTGGTGTGTGTGTGTGTGTGTGTGTGTGTGTGTGTGTAAAGCCACTGGCATGTTGTGTCAGAGTGCCCCAGAGAGGCCAGAGCTGCCCCAGAGTGGGGTGAAGACAGCAGCGAGACTCCTCCCTCCCTGAAAGAAAATGGTTAACGTGTCACTGTAATTGGCACCCACAGCTGCGCGTCCTCTTTGACAGACAGTCAGAAATGGGGGGGGGCTGGGGGGACGGGCGACGGGTGACGGAAGGCTTGTGGGGGTTGATTTTGCCCCCACCCCCAAACCCCTATGTTTTTAGTTGCAGCCTCTGCTTTGTGTGACAGCTGCCTAATTGGGTATTCTCTGCTAGTAGTAGTCCTCCGGCCCCGGCTGCTGACGAATGGCAGCGGATTACAGATGAGGACACAGTGACCTGCCCGACCTTCCCCCAGTGGGAGCAGTGGGGAGGGAGGAAGGGGTAGGGAAGGGGCGGGGGCGGGGCGGGGTGCAGACGGGGGGTGGGCACCCCCTCTGACTCCACCCCACTGCACCCCCGCCCATCCGTCCGCCGCGCCCAGACGAGCGCTGCAGGTCACCGGAGGATGAGGTCATGAGAAGTTGCAGGATCTGCCAGGTGGCCAATGACAAGAGTGTCACATGACAGCTCCCCCCCCCCCAACACACACGCACACACGCACCCCACCCCACCACCACCACCACTACCCCGTGTCACTGAGTCAAGGGCGTTGCTATTGGCACTGCCAGCCTCCTGCCAGCGTAGCCCCCACCTTTGTGAGAAAAACACTCTGCTCCTGTTTGTCTCCCCCTTGCTCCCTAATGCGCCACCGCCAGAGCGCACTCAGAGATGGGCACTGCCACGAGGACCGCCATTTTTCTCTCTTCTTGTTTTTCACAACTTGCTCGTTTGCATTTAGTAGCTTCCTTCTGTGTCACCCGCCCCTCAGTTGTCTTCCCGTCTTCTATTCCTTTTACCTTTGTCCTCCTTTTTCCTCCGTTGTTGCTTTCTGTGCTCTCTCCTGCAAGGGGAGGGAGTCCAAGTGCCAGTGTTCCAGGCTAAACAATGAAGCCAAAACTGAACGTTCTGGAGTTGCAGTACCTCACACGTCCATTAGGGGCTGGCTCCAGAAACGAGCAACTTCCCATAGACTCCCATGTTAAGCTGCCAGTTTTCACAGCCAAAATAAACGTATTTACAGCCTGGTTATTTTGGTGTGTTTTGGTAGTTTTCAGTTCCATGATATCTCTGAGTGGGGTGATTTTTATTTAGAATCCATTAGTATGATGGTTTCCAGATCATTTACATTGGCATCCACAGAATGAATTGGCAAAGATCTGAACTGTGCTCGGAACCTTCAAATTAGGGTTCATCCGGTCTGTGAGAAAGATTATGCATGATGTCACAGAGGGTTTGTCCAGCTCTCTTATACAGTCTGTAGGGGACACCAACAGTCATTGCCAGCTTAGGAAAGTAAAAGCCCTGCCATGTATTCCTTGTGCCCATGCACTTCACACAGACAATTTCTTGGGTTGCATCCGTTAAACATCGGTATCGATCGATCTCTCCTTTTTGACAGCCATCAGCCATCGGTGACATTTGCCAACAGTAGTGGCCAAATCCAGCAAAGGTATTACTGACATTAAAAACAAAGTAAACAAAAATATCGGTTTCAGCATCGGCCAAATTTCATATTGAAATATTAATGTCAGCATCGGCTCAAAATTTCTCAATCGGTGCGTCCCTAGTGATGTCAACAATTAGCCGATGTACCTGTCTAATGATTTACGTGCTCATTAGGAAAAGCCAGTTACGAAACTGGTTGGATCAAATACGTAGCAGGCTTTTCACTTCCTGAAGCCGGGATTGACACTCTGTGGGAGACATCCATGGCAGGGTTGAGCGCTCTCGTTTAAGACTGATAATCACACTCGTTATGTACATGATGGAATTCTTCTAGTTCTGCAAAGGCAAGCAATCCTGGCATCCATCTCCGCCCACCACCACCACCCTCTTCTCCCGCCCCCGTTCCTGCCCTCCCACCGCCACCCCCCCCACCTCCACAATCTTCTGTAGCAGGGCATGATGGATAATACGCCATATTAACTCTTCCTTTACAGCCATGTTAAGGAGACTTCTAGCCAGCTCTAAGCTGTACATTTCCCCTACATGTGTCAGGAAATTAAAGGGAAAAAAGGAAAAAAAGACAGAGATGTGTACGTGTAGTGTGTGTGTGTCTGTGTGTGTGAGTGAGTGTGAGAGAGACTGAGAGAACGAGAGAAACAGAAAAAAGAGAGACAGACAGAGAGAGAGAGGGAGGGAGGGAGGGAGGAAGAAATAGAGGGAGACACACACACACACACACACACACACACACACAGGCACCTACTGGGACACTTACTTCTGCTTCAGACAGACTCTCCCCACACAGCCTGTCAGGCTCTCCCCCTTCTCCTCACAGCCCCCCCAAAAACGCCCTCTTCATGCGCACTCTTACAGCCCCCCAAAACACCCTCCTCACGCGCACTCTTACAGCCCCCCAAAACACCCTCCTCATCCGCACTCTTACAGCCCCCCAAAACGCCCTCCTCATCCAGCCCCCCAAAACGCCCTCCTCATCCACACTCTCACAGCCCCCCAAAACGCCCTCCTCATCCAGCCCCCAAAAAACGCCCTCCTCATGCGCACCTCCCATTTCCACTTAGCGCAGAGGAGGGTCATCAGACTGCTGACTCGCCAGGAAGTGACTGACAAACTGACAAACAGATGAATGAATTTGGCATTCAATCAACATAATTTAGATGGAATTAGATTAGATCCACACAGAGAGAAACTAATTATGTAGCAAGGTTGCGGAATGCGCTTTGCCTCAATTGCCATGCAGGCTCTGAAAAAGATGCAATTTTTCTTCATTAAAAATGCATTTATAGAAGCTCAAGATAATAGGCAAGACCATCTCACAAAATTACACAAAAATATAAAGTTATATATTGATGTGCTTAATGACAACACTAATTGTGTGCAAACATTAGTCAATGCTCACCTTTTAAAATCTTTAGTCAGTAAATCCTCAAACCATACTGAAATAAATGGCTTAGAAAACTCAGATCTGATGGGCATGAGGCCCATCATGTATGAATTCCAATTGTATTTGTTCTGCTGCAGTGGTCTAAAAATGCTTTGGTGTCCAAATAATTTGTAGCACATGCTGTGATTTGTCAGGGGATGTCCTTATCTTCTGTGGCAAATTAAAAAAGACTTTAAATGCCATTCACTGTGAGAGCTGAGAGCTCTGGGGCATTCTAAGGCAATCGAGGGCTTGCCCATTCAAGCATTTCGGTCTGGCTTAGCTTTTTTCCTTGGCTTTTGATACGATGTGTGTGTGTGTGTGTGTGTGTGTGTGTGTGTGTGTGTGTGTGTCTGCGTACATGGTGGGGGCAGGGCAGGGTTTTGATGTGTGGGTGGGTGGAGTCTTGATGTGTGTGGGTGTCTGTGTTTGCGTTTGTGTATGTGTGTGTGTGTTTGGGGGTCAAGCGAGAAAGACCATGGCCATGTCTGCCTGTCTGGGTGAAAACCCATCTCTGTCCTCTGTGGAGTTCTGTTCTGCAGGCACTGAAGCAGAGGGAGGGATGGAGGGTGTGTGTGTGTGTGGGGGGGGGGGGGGGGGGGGGGGGGGGGGTTCTGAGGCAGAATGCAAGTGTCCTTATGGGGGGGGGGGTGCAAGTGTCCTTACGATGGAAGAGGCTGGCCATGTGTCTTGCTGTTGTCACTTCGCCAGGAGGCAATATCGCTCAGCCGAGGTAAAAAGCCGTCAGTAGTAAAATATGATGAATTATCTCAAGCCGATAGAGGCTTGCTTGTGTGTGTGTGTGTGTGTGTGTGTGTGTGTGTATGTATAGGTACGTGTCTGAATCTGTGTGAAGGGGCACATTCTTGGAACTGTGTGTGGTTTTCTGTACTGGTGTGAGGTAAATGGAATCAGCACATATGTGTGTACACGTGTGTGTGTGTGTGTGTGTGTGTGTGTGTGTGTGTGTGTGCGTGATAGAGACAGAGAGAAGAGTGTGTATGTGTAAGACAAGAGTGCAGTACGGATGAAAGAGAAAAAAGTGAGCAGGAGAAGGGAGGGGAGAGAGAGAGAGAGCGAGAGAGAGAGAGAGAGAGAGAGAGAGAGAGAGAGAGAGAGAGAGTGTGAGAGAGAAAGAGACGGCCAGGTGACTATAGGTTTAATGTTGACCTTGTTGTGTGTGCACTTAGCTGCTTTTCTCTGCGGAGTTGTGCTGACTGAGTCCTCTAATCCCGGTGCTCACACAGTTTATTAGTGCTGGTAGTTATCTGTGCGCGGAGACGAGGCTGCCGCCCCCTACACCGCTTAGCAATGGAACACGTAGGGGAGGTGTCAATGAGAGAAAGAGACAGAATTAGAGGGAGGGAGGGAGAGAGGGAGGGAGACAAAGGTTGTGTTGGGTTTGGTTCGGCTGGGGAGTGAGGAGGGGGGGTGGGGTGGAGGTGGAGGTAGGAAGTAGCAAAGGCACATTAGTATTCAGACGGTCTCTCTGCCTGCAGTGCAAATTGATTACTACACTGTACCTGCGCCTGGCGTCTCGGGCCTAGAGAGGGGAAGGAAAGGAGGCAGAGCTATATACTGTGTGTCTGTGCTGGTGTCGCAGAAGCCTCGGCTAACCCCAGGTGTTGGGGGAAACAACACTGCAGCATCTCACAGGCCTCTGACTTTTACGTAATGTGTAACGTTTAGCAACAAAGCTAGTGGTTTTTCATACCCCCTCCCCCACCCCCCCACTCCGCAGCCAAACCAAACCCAACACAATTCTAAGTGGAGGCTGATGGGGCTGATTGAGAAGCAAGGGGGGGGGGGGACATGTTTGATTAAAATGATTAAAATGACTCATAACCTTCTACCTAATCAAAGGCAGCAGGCTTTAATTATAAGTCTCTTATTTTTTTCTTCCTGAAATACATTTGCTCGCAAGCGCTGCTTTTGCTATATATAAGATACGTATAACTTGTGCTTGTTTGCTGTGCTTCTTTAGTCCTTTCTTGGCTTTTTTTGTACACTTTTAGTTCATTATTATACCTATGAGACTGTCGCTCTTGCTTTACTTGGTCATGATCTATGGTCAGGAATCAATCTCATTGATTTTACACATGAATTATTAACATCTGTGTGAGCGAGAGCTTATAAAATATTTTGCAGTTTCAGTGCCATGCCATCTTTTAGAATACGGCTCCCACTAACCCATAGCTGGTGTTGGTGGTGCTGGTTGACACAGACTGGTTAGCTGGCTTGAGATGTGTAAAAGCTCGTATGGTACTGGGGGTGTTGTGAGTGAGGAAGAGTGAAGTGACAGTTAAATAGTTAAGGGTGCATTAATGTATTGTAATGTAATGCATGTAATGATTTGGATCTAGGAAGGCGAGACCCCAGCAGAGAAAGAGGGCTTTCCGTGTGCTCAGCTGACTGCAATTAGCACAACTCTTCAGGCAGGTAGACAAGTCCGTTTGTGAAATCACCTGTATTAGGTGCACTGGTGGAGGGATTTGGAATATGTGGTGTTGGGATTGCAGCTTGTGAATCCAAACTGCCTGTCCCTGCTAACAAGCTAGGAAGGCTTAGTTACATACTCCATCAACCGACAGAAAGGGCTCGTGATGTCACTGAGCCATTTTTGATTTGTCATATCCTTGAGGAGGGGCCGGGCAGGAGTATGCCAGGAGTGTGATTGGTCTCCTCAGAGGGCTATAACGAGCAGTGAAGTCACATCGTTAACCCTCTGAACCTTTGATCACTTTGTCTCATGGATCAATGGCCTGCTTTGCAGCATAACAACATACTACGTGATTTTGAACACTGAGGCAGCAATTATTTTTGTCTGTTAACAGTCCAGCCAAAGTATTAACTATGTCGCTGTCTATTTAAGCATTAGCATCTGCTGTATATGAGGCCAACATGGGTCTTCTAGGAAGATACAGCATGAAAGAGACAATGATGTACCAAACATATGCCAGAAACAGGGCAGGCCACTGCTCCCATTAGGGCTCTCATTCCAACTGTGGGCGCTGATGTCATGCGGAATCCAGCTTTTAGCGCCTGTCTGCCTCGTCTCTGAAAGCATCCCATAAACCCTAATGGCTAGATGCATGAGCTTGTGTTGTGTTAGCTGTTGTTGTAGTAGTACATCTGTAGTGGTAGCGCTAGCAGTACAGAGCTGAATAGGTTGTTGTGTAAAGTAAATGTTTTAGCTACATAGCTCCTTATCTGCTTAACAATGTCTTCTAACTGCTAACTGTGGCTTTTGACATGACTATGACATTTTCAATTGGAATGTCTGAGCGGAGCACAATGAGAAACCATGCTGCAGAACATAATTCGGTGCAATGTTTTGAAAGCAAGTTTGTCACTAGCCCCATTTCCATTTTTCTCACTCGCATCAAAAGGATTCCACGGAGGAGAGACGACTACGAGAAGTCTGAGTGTCCATGATGCAACAATAAGAGAAATTTAACAAGTTTAGTGCGGAAGAGTGACGTTATTTACTACAGTTGGCCGCAGCACATGGAGTTAGCACATGGTGTAACATATTTGGTGTGCACAATATTTATGTAACAGATTTAGTAAGCACAGTGCTTTGAAATAGAGCACAATTAGTGAAAACTGTTTATTAATTGTCTTCAAAAAACCTTAGTAATGTTGCTCAGAGCAGTCACTCTCCGGAGGTGTTGTGTTGTTCATGAGAAGGCCCTTCCCCAAATCCCATCCAGTGTGTGTGCAGCATGGCAGGCATTTCCATGATCGTATGCCATGGACCATTGAGTGCTATCATGGGATATCGCAAACAGTTCCTGTGCTGTTTCCCATGCCCACTTAAATTTTCCCCTCAGGAAACACGAGCGTTCCCCATCCAGGCAAGAAAACACAAATATTTATACTGCCTTCCTGTCGGAGCTAGCCAAATCGTTCAGGCCAAGGCAACTTACACTGGATTATGTACAAGGTACCTAGGTGTATTTTTTTTCTTTTCTTTCTTTTCCTACATCTATTTCCCTTTTTGCACAGAGAAATGGGAAAGAATGGTGGCACGCACGCACACACACACACACACACACACACACACACACACACACACACACACACACAAACACACAAACCCGTATTAAATCTGTCAAAGTAAGTAACCTCTTCGTCTTCAGTATTTAGATTCCAGTGAATAGAGGTTGTGCTTGGTATTCCTGCTCATGGCCGACCTTAGAGGGGGAGGGTAGTCCCTTTCACAGGGCCAGGAGACTTGTTTAGGTTTGTGTATGTAGGTCATCCACAGGCCTTTCTTCCTCTTTTTTCTGCTTTTCACCCCACACCCCCACCCCACCCCCCAACTGGCTTGCTGGAGTCTGGCTTTGTAATTGGCGAGGCCACTAAGAGGGGCGTTTTCCCGGCAGTGAAAACACTGATGCGTGATGCCCGTCATGTTCACTCAGAAGTAGGTTACGGTGACCTAGTTTGAGTGGTGCGTGGCCCTGATTGACTGAGTCACTGAACGCTATCTCAGGAATGCGCCGCGTTTGTTGCAGTTTACACGAGCAATTCCGCGCCCTCCGCCTGACAAGGGCGGTCTCGTTGTTGGCCGTATCGACGCAGCTGTGGCTGTCTCTCCTCAGTCCTCGCCGGGCATCTGTCTGCTCGGCGCATATCTCTGACCTTGAGACATCTCCTGATACCCAGGCCACATATGCTAAGCCAGTCTTGTCAGGTGTTAGATGTCGTCCACACCAACGAGGGCAGGTTTGTCACTTTTTATTATAACCTAATGTGTTGTATGGGCGCCAGCTGTTGCATCAACCACACACTCGGCAGTGAGGAGGAGTGACCTTGAGATGAAGTAGGGGATCTTGCAGTAGGAGTTCGTTTTTGCCTCATCATGCATTTTAAATAACACAAATGGATTGCAGTTTCTGGCTGAGGGCATGTCGTTTTTTAGATGCTACTTTGCTACTTTTTGGGGGGGGGGGGTTCTAACACCTCTTGTTTAAGAAAAAGGACTGTAAAACCACATATAAAACATAGTTTTTACTAAATTGCTTTATTGAGCATGGCTAAATGACTTTTGTTTTGAAGATTATTACTGTTGAGCACTTGGCATGATAACATAGCCTTGTTGTAAAATGTAAACAGTGAGCTGCGTTTCACGTGAAACAGGTATTTTAATTTTAATTACAGTTGGCTGCTATTAAAATAAGATTTAAAAGTAAAATAAAACATTCTAGCCCAGTTCACCTGAATAGAAAATGACAGTGCACAAGGTCATAAGGTTTTTATAACCTGTTACAGTGCACTGACATGAATAGCATAGCCAAGACAGTTCAGAGGGTATTTAAAACCTTCTAATCCCATTTAAACTGACTGGGACACAAGATGATCTCTCGCAACTTAAAAAGGCGACAACAACAGAAGCATGCCAGGTCATGATTGGACTGGCCCCTGCATAACAGAATGGTATAGAATACAATAAAACAGCATAGAGTACAATAAAAAAAACAGGGTACAAAATTGGTTGGTATTTAAAGCAGTTTGCAGGCTTTTAGCATTGGCACTGTTTGGTTTGGGATTTATGTGGCCCTCTCATGAAAGAGAACGGGGTTGGCATGGAAGAGCCCTCTGTCATACAGGCTAGCAGCTTGACAAGGCCTGAAGGCCCCCCCCCCATGCTCTCTGTCGATGCTCTGCAAGTTAAGGTGCCAATTAGCGGTGGAGCCCCCCCCCCCCCGGGCCGCTCCAAAGACAGGCTGACCATTAAGCAGTGTCAGAGTTGGCCTACTTTGTTACAGGGGGGGCCACGGGCTTATTATGCCACCTTAACAGATCACTCTGGGTTACCGGTGAAGTCTCCGAAGTCTTTAATTACTCTGCCCAAATGCTGTCACGTAACTAACTCCCTCGCGAGTGGTTTTCGTTGCTTACTTGTGTGACGCGTGGGTTAATTGTCAGGGTCAGTGGTAGGGGCAGAAGGTACCCAATTTATTCAGCGAAACCATGGGTTGCAAAATCAGAGTAATGACAGCTCCGGTGGCCGACATTCCCAACAGGTTTGTCAGTAGGTTGGTTATTACTGTGAAGTTACATCAACCACTGTGGTCGCCTTTCTAATTTCAGCCCAGGCTCCTTTAGCTACTACTGCCACTAGTTGCTGTTGGTGTGTGTGTGTGTGTGTGTGTGTGTGTATGTGTGTGTGTGTGTGCCTTTGTGAGTGGGTGTGTGTGTGTGGGTGGATGTAGTGTGTGTGTGTGTATGAGTGTGAGTGAGTGTGTGTGTGTAGGGTGGGGGAGTTGGTTGGTTGAACTGCAGAGGAGGGAATGGGAGCATGAGGGGGCCGTGACCTCAAACACACTGATCTGCTTCCTCTCCATAAACTGTCACACACACATGCACACAGGCACGCATACACCCAACACAAACACACTCTCTCTCTCTCTCTCGCACACACACATGCACACAGGCATGCACACACACACACACACACACACACACACACAAACACTCACACACACACACACATGCACACAGGCACGCATACACCCAACACAAACACACTCTCTCTCTCGCACACACACATGCACACAGGCATGCACACACACACACACACACACACACACACAAACACTCACACACACACACACACACACACACACAAACACTCACACACACACACACACACACACACAAACACTCACACACACACACACACACACATGCACACAGGCATGCACACACTCAACATACACACACAGCACAGGCCAATGCCACACACGCTCACCTCATACAGCCTGGTCTGTGACTCATGCCTAAACACTGTCACCAGTGTCAATCTTACACAAGAGTCTCCTTTAACTGGGCTTTCAGGATTTCTTTCTTGTAATGATTTTGGATCCTCTCCAGTGATGCTTGGTTTACATTACATTACGTTACACTTAGCTGACATTCTTATCCAGAATGACTTACAGTTATTTAGGTACAGTTTATTTAGGTTTTTTCCCTGGAGTTCCCAATGTGGAGTTCGATGCCTTGCTCAAGGGCACTTCAGCCATGGATGAGGGTGCAGGAGAGCACTAGTTATTTACTGACCCACCCACATTCTTGCCCAGCTGGTTTAGTGAGTTGGACATCATTTTTGGTCCATATTTTTTATTTTATTTTTCTGATGTAACAGTTCACATTGTAGAGCAATAGCTTTACTCATGGCTGTCCAATCAAGTCTCCTTGTCTTTAAAAAATATATTTTTATTTTTTATATTCTATTTTTAATTCGATGTATTCCTTTTTATATACATATATTCTAGCCCTACCCCCATGTTCACCGAGTGGAGAGGACAAACTAAGAATTTCATTGTGCTGCAATGCACGGATGACAATAAAGTATCTTATCTTATACTGAATGTATAATGGGCCTGGATCCATACTGGGCACTAAACCCTGTGCCCTGCTGTCAGTGGACACAGTTAACAGTGGGCTAATTGTAGGTTTTGAACTTGCTTCGTTTTTCGCGACCTTGTTTACCCTACTCTGCGTCCTTGCTAAACTGCGCTCTTGTGCGTGTGACAGCTGGGGTAGGAGAGGGTGAGTGAGTGCAGTGACAGCATGCACGTAAATGCGTGCTCAGGATTAATGCTCGGCCAAGATCTCTCGCATGAGAGGGGAAAACGAGCTCTTGGAAGGAAGACCCAGCGCAGGCATGCTATAACAGACTCACATTCACTCACACGCTGCTGCTTTAGGGCTGGATGATCCAGGCCGTTTGCCTGTCCGCACACACTCACACGTACCCTCAATGAGCGAGAGGCATTTTTTAATCCCTCTCTGTGGCCACAAATTGGAAGCATGGCTGAGTTTGTTTGTGTTATTCAAATCAGTCTTTTTTCATGTACATCAACTTGTTCATTGTTAAAACGTGTTGAACTAAGGCTCAAGAGCCAGAGCTTATTAGCTTAAGTGGGTACATAGTTTTTTGTTGTCATCATCATATTTAGTCTTTTTTAAATGGCAAAAGAATAAATAGTGCAATCATTGCAGGAATGTTTTTTCCAGATTGATGAAATGTTGATAAAGTGAAATCATGAAATGTTTGCCTTGTCATTCCCCAGGGTTTTTTAATGATCGATTCTCTCTCTCCCCCTCTCTCTCCCTCTCTCTCTCCCTCTCTCTCTATCTCTCTTTCTGTGTCTCTCTGTCTCTCTCTCTCTCTGTCTGTCTCTCCCTCTCTCTCTCTGTCTCTCTTTCTGTCTCTCTCTCTCGCTGTCTCCCCCCCCTCCCTCTCTCTCTCTCTCTCTCTCTCTCTCTCTCCTCCTCTCCCTCTCTCCTTCTCTCTCTCTCCCTCTCTCTCCCTCTCTCTCTGTCTTTCTCTCTCTCTCTGTCTCTCTCCCTCTCTGTCTCTCTCTCTGTCTCTCTCTCTCTCTCGTAGATTCTTCTGTGGATGAGCCAGTGGTGCCGAGGTCAGGCTGTGAGCGAGAGACAGTGTCTTCAGAGGCATCCCCGGAGCTCTGGGGCAGACTGACCGTACGCACGGTGGCTGCCATGGAATTTCACAGGGGAGGCTCTGACGTGCCGCCGTCCAATTCTTTCCAAAGGCTGTAACGAACCCGCGCGAACTTCCCTCTTCAGTGGACACAGACGTAGCAACAGCTATGACTCCCACAAGGTCATCTGTTTTAAACTATGAAGAAATCTAACGCATGGCCCTTTTGTTCTTCCTCCTAAAGTCTGGATCAAGGAGGCATGTCTCCATAATTACATTTTGTACCTTTTGTAATTTGTAAGATCAGAGATTCTCATCTAAAAAAAAAACAAAAAGGACAAGGAAGAGGAAGATATTTGTATTTCTTTTTACATTTCTCTGTCGTGGTGGAGAACCATAATAGACAGGATCGTGTTGAACATGACTCATGGGGAGGAGACTGATCCTGAGAAGCACCAAGATTCTGCTGTTCTGACTTATCTCGAAGGCCTACTCATGCATCAGGTCACAGGGGGACAGGCTGGCACTGCCACGCAGCGATGCCAGGCTGGGGCTGGCCACGGCAACCAGGAGCAAGGCAACGGCAAAGCTTCCACACCAGGCCCAGGCCCAGGCCCAGGCCCAGGCCCCGGGCAGCCTAATCACACCCCTCCACTGCCACAAAACACCGACCTCGAGAGGACGGCGCCCAACAGCGGGGTCACCCAGCACCTGAAGAAGGCCCGGCTCCTGAGGTCCGAGGTCTGGATGGAGCATGAAAGCCAAAAAAAGAGGTCGACGCCACCTGCGGAGTTAAACGGCCCGAGACAGAAAGACGGGGAGGATCACGCCGGCGCTCTCAACGGCTCTTCCAAGTGTAAAGGCGAGAGCACGCTGCTCGCCTCTCTGCTGCAGTCGTTCAGCTCAAGGCTCCAGAACGTGGCCCTGACACAGCAGCTTGTGCAGAGCCTGAAGCATCACCAGGAGCAGCAGCAGCAGCAGCAGCAGCAGGAGGGCAGCAGCCGTACAAACAAGAGCCAACAGGAGGCGGCTAAAGAGGCTGGGCCGGGCCGCGAGTCAGCCTCCAGTCGCCTCAAGGGCCTGATGAAGAAGAGCAAAGCCCAGAACCAGAGCAACAGTGTGCCTTACCAGCGCCGGCGAGCCAGCCAGGACAGGCAGAGCGAGTCTCCGAAGGCGCTGCAGAAAAACGCCCAGTCCTCTTCCAGCGACTCCTCGATCTCCTGCGCAGAGCGTCTGAAAGCTGTGGCCAACCTGGTGAACATTAGGTCCAGTCCCGCCACGTCCCCCCGGCCCAGTGTGGCATGCAGTCAGCTGGCCCTTCTGCTGTCCAGCGAGGCTCACCTGCAGCAGTACTCTCGCGAGCAGGCGCTCAAAGCACAGCTCGCTGGGCGATCCGCTAGCGAAAGGCTTGCTGCCATGGCGACGCATAAAACGCCGGACGCAAAGCCGATGACCCCCGCACCAGACGCTCTCAGCTCCTTACACGCCAAAAACGGACCCGCCCCCCAGGCGGCACTGGCCTCCAGCAAACAAAGCCCCAGTGGGACCCCCAACCACTGCAGGACCACCACGGCGGTGGGGTCCCCTCGTCCCCTGCTGCCCTTCCGAGAGCGGCGGCCCTTCGAGAGGCCCTTTGCCAGCCGGCCTGCCCAGAACTGCAGCAGCCTGCTCCTGCAGCTGCTGAACAACCACAACACCCAGCATCAGCTCAACAGCCAGGGCCACATGCGCAGTGACCTCCACAGCAGCACCGCGTCCCACCAGGGCTCTCCGGGGCTCTCCGACGGGGGCCACTCCAGCCCCGACAGCAGCTTCCCCAAAGACAGCAGCGATGCGGAGAGCAGCAGCTCCAGCTGTTCCCCCATAGACCTGTCTCTCAAGGGCAGGAGGGCCACCGCGCCGCCTCCCGCCTCCTCCGCCGCATCCTCCTCCTCCTCCTCGTCCACCTCCTCCTCTCCAGCTCTAGACAGGATCACAGAGTGTCTGATAAACAAGTGGAAGCCCGACCCCTCTGTGCCCTCGCCGGCCTGCAGCAAGGAGAGAGAGCTTGACGGCAACCGTGAAATGAAGCCCCATCACAAGGTTACCCTGTTGCAGCTGCTGCTCGATCATAAAAATAATGGGAACGTAAACAAAAGTCTGGATAATCCAGATTTGCACCCGGGCATAATCCCCAAGGTTAGCAGGGCGCCAGTGGCCAGACAGACTATAGTTAATAGGTGTGAGGAAACAAGGACCCTCAGCCCCCAGTGTGGACTTGTTAGCAAAAGCCCCCTGCTCTTACCCACTTTGTCATACGGCAAAGACACCAGCAGTACGTCCTCGCCGTACAGTTTATACGACTCTTCTCATTCACAGTCCATTCCCCTTGATCTGTGTAAAAACAAGTCTTTTCCAAGCGAGCCAGGCATTTCAGAGGCCGGTTTCAGCGCCAGTAAATTACTGCAGAATTTAGCCCAGTCAGGGAAACAAAGTGCGAGCTCGTCCCCACCGCTCAAACCCTCCGTCCCCTCCGTCCAGAGGCCGCCTCAGGAAATGAAGCTCGATCACAGCGTGACTTTACTGGAAAGGCTGAAGGCCCCGGTCCAGCAGAGCCCTTCACCTAGGTCAGAAGCCTCTTACGCGATACCCCCACGACGGCCAGAGTCCTTACAGTCCACTTCTGAAATCGAGAACCTTCTGGAAAGACGCACCGTACTCCAGCTTCTCCTGGGAAACTCCTCCAGCAAAGACAAAGTGGGGGGTAAAAGGAAAAGAGAGCCAGGCCGGGGCAGTGGCCAGGACAAGCAGCCCAGCCACCACGAGAACCAGGGTGCCTCACGGAGCCCTGTGAAGGATGTAGCCGTGAAGACAGAGCCTGCAGAGGAACATCATGGGACAGACTTTGACAGGAAGGTCACGCAGAGCCAGAGCCAGAATGTGATGTCAGACTCCAGCAGAAGTAGCTCGCTCAGTCTCCCCTATGTGACTGTCATCAAACAGGAACCGACGTCCCCAGAGACTGTCCCCAGAGATGGCCTTCTCAGTCATCTCCTGAAGCAGCCGAGGGCGATGCTGTTCCAGGGCGGTGCTGCCCCTGACAACTCCCAGAAGGTCTCCGTCAAGGAGGAGCAGCCGGAGCACCCAGGGCCGACCATCCCCAAGAAACGGAAGTACTCCATGGAGCCAAAAGCGAACCCTCCCTCGGGGAGTGAGACTCGTGCGATTCCTGACAGCCATGACACTCAGGCTCAGAGGGTGACCAACAACAATAGCAGCGGCTGTAGCAGCAGCAGCAGTGGCACTTGCTCTGCCGCTGCGTTGCCTGGCAGCCCAGAGGTCAAAGGTCCACCAAGCCCTCCCACAGCAGACAGCCCACCAGGGAGGTGCCCTGTCAGTGACTCTCCTCCGAGTGACAGCCGTGGCTTTAACGTCTTAAAGCAGCTACTGCTGTCCAACAACTGTCTGAGGGAGCTGTCCCAGCCCGCAGGCCCCACGGGCTCCCCCAACCACAGTTACGCCCTCAACGGCAGCAGGGTCCATCCGCCTTTGGGCCACAGCACCGACGCTGGTGGTCAGAGCCCCAGTTTGGCTCGAGTACATGTCCCGGCTGACCCAAGGTCACTAAACGCTGTCCCAGCTGACCCAAGGGCACTGAACGCTGGGCTTATGAGCCATAGTGCTCCTGGATCGCCTTGGAGGATTCAGGGGACACATTCTCCCAAACCAAAACCTGCCCCAGCCCCTGCCCCAGCCCCAGCCCCAGCAGGCGGGGATGAGGACTCTCAGCCGGACTCGCCTCGGCTGATGAGGTCAAACCCCATTTTGTACTACATGCTGCAGAAGGGCAACGCGGACCTGTTAAGGGAGAGCGAGCGGAGCAGGACTGCGTGCCAGGCGCAGGTGAGGATAAAAGAGGAGCCGCCGTCTACCGACAGGCAGGACTTTCATAGACAGACCCTGAACCTGAGACACACCGAAGAGGATCACAGCGAAAGGCCTCAGGGTGAAACCCAGAGGCTCAATGGGTCACTCAAGAAGGCCCAGTGACAGAACCAGAACCGGAACCAGTAGTCATGTCATGTCAATCTGTGGATGTTTATTGATTCTGTTGATTTGGTTTTCTGTCCCCTTTTTAAATATGTGATTATTTTTAATGCAACAATCAATTACCAGGCCATTGTGAAGCATTGCTTTCCCCCTCTACTGTGCTTTTTTGTTTACATGTAAAATTTGAAAACCTGTTTCACAGAAGAAATAGTTTTTTTTCCTGAGTTGAGTAACAGCTATCTCCATGTACCTATGACTGAGTTTCATCGCACTTGATAATCTACTTGTTTTGTTCATGTGTTATATACAGACCTAAAGCTGATTGTTGCTTTTAAAGCTATGTTACACTTTTGTCACTTGCAGAATACATTTATTATTATCCCTTTCTGTGGGAGGTGCATCCAAACAGTACTTTCAAACATGTTTGACACTGTTTCACTAAAAGTGATTAATTGATCAGTGCAAAAAAATAATTTGTACCTCTGAGACTGTGTCTCACTCTCTACTAGAAACTAGCATTTTGTTGTTTTAGTTCAGAGAATGACCATTTTAGATTTGCGGCTGAGGTCTGTAATGAAGCCCCCATGACTGAGCCAACTGGGAATCTGCTATTAGTTTTATTGAGTCAGGGACAGTGCAATGCTGATGGATTCATGTTCTAATGCTGTGACATATTGTCCCATTTCATGGTATGGGATGTGGATTGAACATATTTGTATTTTTTTTTCCAGAGCTTCTTTAATTTATTCATGTAGTCAACTATTCGGTGAACTGCTTGATGTTAAGTTGTAGCATTTCAACATGTGCCAACATGTCAATTATGATTTTGTGTTGCTTTTTTATGGTTTTAATTGCTAGGTGCATACTGTAACAAGCGAAATCAGCTTCTTAAGTCAGCTTTGATGAATACACACACACACAATGCAATCTCATTGGAATAAACATCGGTTTGACGTCAAATGAGTTATATCTACACAACGTGGCCAGTGCGGGTTGACGATGAGGCACACCCAAATGTCAGCTGAAAGTCGAAGCTATTTTTGAAGTGTCAAAACTGTCACTGGAGGGTGTTTTTTTGTGTTTCCCTGAGAACGTTTGCTGACATGTTACATTTTAAAGTCTTACTTTTTTCACACATACGTATTAGCTTCATTGTCATAGAATCATTATTATTATTATTATTATTATTATTATTATTATTATTACAATCTATATTTCTGTACATAGCTGAACCTTTATGAAAGACGAGCTATTTTGTATGGATGAAAGAAAGATGTTTTAAATTCCCCAGAGGAAATATTAACACTGTCGTGTGACACTGTACATAACGTTAAAGCAAAATGAAGTTCTTTTTTTGTTTTCCAGTCTCTCTTTTGCATGTGTCTCTACATGGTAATATTACAGTACTCTGTTCTGCAACATGTTGTGTTATGTCCGATATTGACTGCCTGTTGCATGATGCTGCATGGGACGGTCTCTGTGTCACACTGGGCACGGGGAACCTTCTGAGTCTTAAAGCATAGGTATTTTGTCATGAAGCCCATAGCATTAAACAATGTGATTTGTCTGTCAGTCATAAGAAGTAGACTGCTGAACAAAAAAGATAAAAGTTGAAAAAAAAAAAGAAACAGTTTAAAACTTTGGAAACAGATGTGCATTATGTTTGTTCGTTTTTTTCTTCTTCTTCTTTTTTTAATTATTTGTTTGGTTTTTGTTATGACTGTTCTTTTACGAGTAGAAAACCAACAATCAACTTCTACGCAGTACAAGTGCTAAAATCAATTATTTTGGAGCTTCAGAACGAATGCTTGTTTAAAAAAGTATATAAATATATATATATATAAATATGTGCATTGTTTCTTGCAGATGAACTGCTATATTATGATTATGGTTAATATTATCATTTTTTAATGTTTTCATTTTTTGGTGTTTACTTGCACAGATTTTAAATAAAGTACTAAAATGCACAGCTTGAATAACATGGAGTTACTGTTGGAGCGTGATATTCCTAAAAAAATAAAGTGACATATTTTCACAGGACATTTACTGTACCTATTTAGTAACCAGAAAACTACTAGCTAGCAAACTGTTTTCAAAGCAACATGAATCGTAAATATCAACAATCACCAATTCTCACTCAGATAGCGCTAACAAAAACCTACTAGTTTGCTACCTGATATATTTCACATGTTTGTTATTCTGCTGTTAAAGATGCTTTCTTGTTCGCATATTTTGCAGTGATGCGCAACCTGGCTTTAAAAGCTACAATCCAGTGCCACAAATTAGTTCCAGCCATTCTAAAATCAGTGGGTTCCAACTGGCAACCAGGCTGAGGACTTAATTAGTGAAATCACTTGTATAAAGACACCAGATAGAACCAGGTGATCTGAAATATGTGCATTGTAGCCTCTGAATCCAGGTTTCCCATCACTGTTCCCTGATCGAAATACTAGCCGATATGGGGCAGCCCAGAGGCCTAATGAGAATGAATGACAGGTATATTATCCATCCTGTACAAGAACGTATATCAGTCTAAAATAACCCAAGCTCTTAGTATTATTACTGTCATTAAATGAAAGCATAGCTTTTATACACATACGTGTCTTATATGCAGGATGTATCAGTATTAGCCTGGGTTGACACTGTAGTCCAGTTTCTCATGGTAGCTAAGCGTAGCTTTTATACACATTTGCGCCCTATATGCAGGGTATAACAGTATTAGCCTAAAATGATTCAGACTGGTTTTGCCACTGCAGTCCAGTTTCTCATGGTAGCTAAGGTCAATGGCTGAGTGGGTCATTCCATGACAGACAACAACACTCTGGCTAACACTCTGCACTCTGGCTATTTCCTCTTCCACTGTGATTTGCAACGCCTGGAGTTTTGCTTTCAGAAACTGTCTTGTAAAGGAAAACGAGGGCTGTTCATTTTCTATAAACTGCCGTGCCTACACACTGGTTCAGTACTCCGGATGCTGAACAGATCACTGGCTCTCACCCACTCACTGTACTTTATCTCAAAATGACTGCACCATCCAGGGGTGGCACTGTAAAACGTTGGCCCAATGAATGAATGCAATTTGTGTCCTCTTCGATTGATAATAATATTATTAGTGTCTTCCAAGGCCCCCCTGTCAATCCTTTGCCCTCCACCCCCCACACAGCACACACACACACACACACACACACACACACACACACACACACATAGGGGCTCCCTTGTACCATCCCTCCACAAGAAGAGGTGCTGCTTGGTGGTCTGTTTCTCTCCGGGTCTTCATCTGTGGCACACTGTGCCTTGTATTCCAGGCAACAGTAGACATATTTCAGTGAGGTTTAAAAGCGCTCTGCTGTAGCAAAGTCAGTTTGGCCCAATGGTGGCCCACACACATTCCACCCACACGTGGCCCACATAGCGCGTTTTAACTTTGGTGCAGAGTTGGTTGCAATCTGGAACCGGTTCTGAAACATGTCGGGTCCGGTATAGTGGCAGCTCTGTGAAATGGTATAAGGTCATATGTGACCCACGTAGTGACACGCTAAATTATGGTCTGTAAATTAGTCTGCTATGTGGGCGAAGTAAAGGTGAAGTGTGAGAGCCACCACTGGACCAGACCCAGCTTTGCTATGTGGGGCAAATACAGTTGTCCATTTCCCTGAGAACTGGATTGAAACTGGATTAAAATGCTCCAGAAGCCCTCCTTCTGTCTAGAGTAATTACAGTACTTTGTTAGGGGTATTCTGGTATGATATTTGCTATGTCTTTTCTATACTTTCTTACTTTTAAAAATCTCATCCATATTTAATTGAATTAGGCCTCACATAACTAAAACTAAATAATAAACTCAAATATAATAGTAATAAAATCAGTTTGATAATGTTAAACTGTAAGCATTTCTGCATTTAATGAATGGCAGATCAGAGCTTAGACCAGTAGCATACTGACTCCAAGCTTGCAGCTGACACACATGCTAGGCTGAGCACTTTGCTTGTGACCTTAATTCCTGCTGGCCTCTGTGACACAAATGTGGAAGGAAGTGATCGGTGGGGCTGACCTCGAGCCTCTGCTGGGTCACCATCAAGACAGATCAGTGGCCTGTGAAAAGGAATTATTCCGGAAAGAGATACTCCGTGAAGAAAAGCAGCCTGCCAGCCCACCGTGCGGGGTTTGCATCTTTGGAGATGATAGAGAAGGACACTATCGCTCTCTCTCTCTCTCTCTCTCTCTCTCTCTCTCTCTCTCTCTCTCTTACACCCATACATACACACATACATACATACATGCATATATACATACATACTACATACATATATACATACATACTACATACATACATACATACATACATACATACATACATACATACATACATACAAATTGTTATTGTCTTTTCTCTTTTACTCTTTTTTAACAGTACAGTAACTTCAATCTCCTTTTTCTAAAGGCGCTAAATGTAGGATTTTGCCCACAACTGCAATCAAATTCAGAATACAGTACTGTAAAACTCTCCAGAGGCAATAGGTAAAACAAATAAACCAAAACATTAACACAATTTGCGGGCTGCAAATTAAGGTTTAAAATGCAAATATTCTGGTTGTACTGTTGTCAGAGAAATTAGTATTTTAATGTATTATCTATATTTCTTATTATTTTTTATGATAATCACACATTTCTTACATATAGCACCTTTTACAATACACAAATGTGTTGCAGTTTTGTAATGCTTTAGCAGTGGAAATGAGTTCTTTGTGGTCTGTTAAATCCACAAACAATGCCTTTCAAGCCTGGCAGCACATATGTAATGAAATAATCACCTTCACACTTCAAAAGTACGAGTGGATTTTTTTTACATTTGCTTGATTTCATAATTCTAAAATAATAATAATAATAATAATTAAGGGTGGATTTTCATGAAGTACTATAATGTAATATCAAACAAGACAAAAAGCGTTTGTCTGTGAGGATGCCTGGCAGGAGTTCTGAAGGCAGGCTTCGCTATGTAAGGGTCGCGGCGCGCAGACAATGGCAGGAAAGGCGACGCAAGGTCAGGGGAGTGAATCAGCAGCATGCTGGAGGTGCGAGATAAATGGCATCAACGAGCAGAGGGGAGCTACGGCTCTTGGCATCGCAAGAAGCAAGGTCATCGGCCCGCACAGTCCTGATTCAATAGATTTTCCGCCGGACTGAAAGATATGACAAATGTCTCCTGCTCGCAGCAGTGCAGGAGAGATGCCTCACACCTGCAGTTGACGAATCATTGTTTGTGTTTTCAGGCTATGTTTTGCACAGTTGTCCGGATCATAGTGCTTTAGCTCATTGTAAGATGTGGGCAACATTTGCAGCTTTCAAAACACATTAAAAAAAAAACGTATGACTTAAAGAATGGGCACTACATTTCGTTGAACTTCTAAGCAGAAATTTGATTCAGACTTACAACAAGGGTGCCATTTTGGGCATCTACAGTATGTCTACGCATCTAAAAAATGACAAGTCGAGCTTTTAGGTCCTCTATTCAACTAATGCACTGATATTTCCCCCCGAAAAAAAGGGCCCTGTCAGAGGTGCCTCTGGCCCTGAGCTTTGATGGATCGGGCGAGGGAGCAGAGCCGCGTTGGCACTCGGTGTAAGTGGATGACACACTTCACGTCCCTGCTCGAGCCTTTACAGATCCGCTGTGCGCTGCCATAATTGGATGAGAGCTTGCGTGCCTTTTTGTTGGGTTAAAGAAAGTTGCACAGTTGGCACGAATCAGCTGATGTGGAACAGTACACATAAAGTATGCCTCGGCGCACAGATGAATGCTAATGACCCATGTGCTTAAGTGGAAGAAGCTAAATCATACACCTGACTTATATTTATATTTATCGGAGCCCCACAGTAGCTGGACATGTCTGTCCTGTGATCACTCCCACCAAGACACACACACAGACCATACACACACACAGACCACACACACACACACACACACATACACACACAGACCATACACACATAGACACACACACAGATCATGCACACACAGACTATACACACACACAGACCATACACACAGACAGACCATACACACACACACACAGACCATACACACACATACACAGATCATACACACTCCGACTACACACACACACACACGCACCACACACACACACACCCTGAATGAACTCTGTGTACAGGACATGACATGTACCTTGAAAAAGTCACTCTAACCTCCCAGCATTTCCCACCAAAGGCAGACAAATCTGGAAGTGAAACATTTTGTTCTTGTTTTATTTTCTTTTTCTTTTTTGCCTCCTTCTGCTTCTTGTCAACTTGCAAAGTCAGTCAGTCAGTCAGTCAGTCAGTCCCTACACGCCATGGAGAAGCACATACTCTATGTAAGCCATGGAGAAGCAGATATGCAGAGAGAGGGCTACAGGAGGAATGACTGACATCTGTCCCCACATATATAACATATTTCCATATTATCCAGACTTATTACTTTCCCTGAGAGACAATGTAACTTGACAAGTTTTTAAAAAGATAATGCTGTAATAATCACATTTTGGATCGCAATCACACTGTTCTTTTTTGACTCAGGAAATGACTGGGTGTAAGTGAATGTTGTAACGTCTCAGTTAAACTCGAAGGGCTGAAAGTTCAAAGGTAGAGCAGAGGTTAAGTAAGACCTCAGTTTGTGCAAGACGATGAGACTACATGTGTGTGTGTCATGTGTGTGCGAGAGACATTGTACCTTGTGTGAGTGTGTGTGTGTTGGGTGGGGGTTTAGAGAGAGAGAGAGAGAGGGAGGGAGAGAGAGAGAGAGAGAAAGAAACAGGACTGTGTGTGTGTGTGTGTGTGTGTGTGCTTAGCGGATATGAACAGTAAGGTTTTGTCTCTCGTGGAGAAGGGGCGCAGGCCTGTGTCACACTGTACACATCCCCTGACGCTGACTTCCACTTTATTTGATCTTCCAATGATTACCCTTTCCTTAAACTCGCAGTAACCTTTAGTCCCGCAGTGAACCGCCCCTCTGTGGACATGTTTGTCAGGCTTGAACTAACAATAACCTCGCCTGCCTTCACAGCGGGAAAAAAAAGAAATTAAAACAAATAGCAACGTGATTTAAACTGGGGTCAGGTGTGGGAGCTTGACTGATGTCTGTTTCTCAGAGGCTTCTGTTAGAAGAAAAGAGGGGGGGGGGGGGGGTCTTTCTAAGAAAATGCTGTCTTTGATGCTCAAGGTTAAGCCAGTGGTCACAGCCCTTTTACCAGGGGTCACAGACAGTTCCACCAGAGGATATCTGATTATGGTCAGATTTAATTCGGGACATCAAAAGGTTTTTAACGTTTTTTTCTTTCATCATAGGAAGAAAACAATTCTCCAAAGAAAGCATTGGCTACCAAGCTGAATACGAGTACATATATACACTATACACTTACATGCGCACAGCACATACAGCAAAAGGCCATGCCTAATTTTTACAATGTCTATCTTTAAAATCTAAATATATATTAGAATTATATTTGCTTGGTTCTAAAATTCTATAATTCTACAATTCTAAAAGAATTAATAACAGATTTTTTAATGAGGTACTTCAATTTAATAACAAATAAGACATTGCTCTAAATATTCACATTAAAGGCCAATAACTCCCATTTGGCATTTCTTTTTATCTCTCACCCTGCATAAACCTTCTTTGTTGTCAACTGCCTTTGAGATTAAACCTTGATCCTGTGCTGTAACAGCTCGGGGTCGTGAACTTTTCACCTTTGCTATTCAAGGATTTTTTTTCCAGTTCCTGACCTATCTTTCACCTTTCCAGAGAAATAACATTGACTGTAAGATCAGTAAGAGCTGGCGTCAGCCGGCATGGCACTGTATGAATGAAGTCACAGCAGATTTCCTGAAATTTTCTGCAGAGGAACAAACTATGCACAGTCCTGACTTCTCTGTTTTAAAGCATGGTGTGGTCAGTAGAGCGCTGTATCGTGTTCTTTTTGAAATTGAGTTAGTCGAATAAATCAAATCAAATCAAATCAGTACTGATTATTGTTCCATATACCACTGTCAACATGTCATTAATAGTGCTATTTAATTTTATGATTAAATTGATCTTAGTAACAATCTATATTACTATGGTATACATTGTATAGTGCTCTCTTAAGGAAATGAATAAATGAAATAACTTGCAAAGCATTTATTTAATCTTTTTGAACAATCTGCTACCCAATCTTAGACAAAAAACAAAGTCTTTCAGCTTGTCCCACAGATATTCGCTTACAAGGTTGTAAAAACTGACATCCTTTTAGGCCACCCGGAGGACGCCAGCAGTGCCCTCTTTTATGAGAGACCCAGGACACGGGGCAGAAAGGGGTCACAGCTGACTAATTCTACTTAATGTCGGATAACGTGCTGTGGGAAGAGTTCTCAAGCATGGCGCAGGCTACGAAACAACAATGTCTGTATTCATCGTGCATCAGCCCTCTTCAACCCTCATATATCTGTTCCTTTCTCTCCCTCCCAAGACTCCTAGCCCAGCTGCTAACAGGTATGTATGCCACATACTGGTCACTACGGGCTAAAGTGTTACAGGTGAAATCTACAGGTTAAGACCTTGTAATCGAGGTAGCTAATTGCAGACTTAACAATATTGTACCCTACTCATTAAGCTCTTCTCCTGTTTCACTCATGACCTGTGTTCTTCTGTTTGTCCAAGGCCTCTCTGATATCCTGAATGTTTGACAACTGAGGCTCTGTGAGAGACAACATAGTAACATGTTGTTATGGCTTAATATAGAAACATGTTGTGTGTTAATATCTGTTTTATATCTGCCACTCTATTTAGGCCTACCATGCCTTGATGCCTTGGTGCAACCAAAACTTCTGTCTTTGCTAAACACAGAATATACATATTCAGAGTATATGAGTAAATGTATATAATGTGCAACGTTATATGGGCCCATAGGTTTGATATTGAAGGAAGAAGACTGCCAGGTGTGTGATTTAACAATGGCAAGTTTTGCTTTTTATTAGACAAAGAAGGATTGTTTCTTCAGACAAGATTATAAGAGGGATATATCATTAACATTGAAAAAATACAGCATTTTGTTCATGTAATGTGGACAAATGTGTATTAGTAATTAGATCTGTTCTCTTTCAAGCCAAGCAGCGACTATGAGGCTGCTTTTAGAAATGTGTAGGCGTATGACATTTTCACTACCTATCACACCCATTTCTGACGCGCAGCCGTTCTCCTCTCAAGATCGGGTTCTTGGTGTAAGTGCGCCGCTGTGTGGTCATACTACCAAGAAAGGTCATTTAGAAATGCTGAAAACTCTTCTAATAGTTTCAGAGATAGACTGGGAACTAATAATATTGATAGTCTATTAATAATAACAATAATAATAATAATAATAATAATAATAATAATAATAATAATAATAATAATAATAATAATAATAATAATAATACAAGTCCCAGAAAATAGGTTAAGTAGGCCTACAGAGTTTACAGGTCATGCCATGTTACATGTCAGGTTTACAATACTGGTAAAGTTGAATTTCTTAATAAGTTCAGCAGTCAATCAGATGCACCCCCGTTGATCTGCATCTTGGGCACTGATTTGGCGTTGAAGAATGGCATTGGCTCGGTCGCAGACACTTTGAAATCGTAGACTACCTATTTAATGTATACTTGTATAAATCGTTAGATAAATCAGATGACGCATCTGTTGCGAAGCCTGGACTATAAAACCAGTCTTCCTCTAATTCCCACAGAGACACGCTGCAGCACTACACCGGAAATCCTTCACTAGGAGAGGAGACAGTTGGCTAAACTTCTTGCCTGCCTGCTTTAGTGTATTGGAAGTGTGAAGTAAGTACTACAAATCACAAATGATTTTGTCACTGGTGACAGTTTAACAGCTATTTCATAACGGTATCCAACTAAGGTTTACATGTTATGTAAAAAAGCGGATTGTCTGACCTTGTCAGCTGACAAAACAACTTTTCTGCAGAAATGTACTGCAATACAGAGTGGAGTACCCTGTTTGATAGAGACTAGCGTTATATTTATTAAACAATACGTTTGTCGCCCGTTGTGATTAATTTGCCATTTACAAATTGCCGTTTGATTTGCAGCAGTAGGCTACTCAAACCACAGCTATAATCACTAAAGTAACGCAATGGCGTCGGAAGTTCGCGAAAGTGTCAAGGTAGGCTGCACTGCGTGCAACTGCAATGAGAATATATCGCCATATTACGCAAACACTCATTCATGTTTTAATCGTAACACATGCACCCCAACTTTCACAGGACTATTACGGGTCGCGCTTGGAAACCTCTAAAGACCTGCAAACAAACGCCACAACCTGTTCATTGACTTCCATGAGGAAAAGTGCCTGTGATGCCTTAAAACTAGTCCACCCTGAGGTAACCAAAAGGTAACCCCTCCTTCGAATCTAGCAGCAGTAGGCCACCACTGCCATAGACATAACCACACTGCTATGTGACAGTTGTAGTTTCAAAACACATTGCTACATGTTCAGAAAGTATAGGCTAATGTTGGGACAGACATCTTTAACAAGACTTTATTTACACTCTGCACATTTATGAAACCTAACATATTCGCCAGCAACTCTCTACTCCTCTTCAAGAGTGGTTTCAGGTTTGCATTCAACAGCCTCTCGTCACCAGAGACCTTCCCTGTAGGGTTTGTGCTGGTTTTGCCACTGGATAGTGGACATGTGGACAGACTGATTCATTTCAATAGAGTTGGCCATTTTTAACTTTATGTAAATGGTTTTACACATGGGAGCTCTGAGAACAGTCGTATCACATACCCAGCATGCTTTGCAGGTGCAACATGTACAAATTGATGGGTTCCAGAAAAAAGAATAGGCACATAAGCGTGCACGACCTGAGTGTGTTGTGGTCTCTGCAGATTCTTTGGCTGTGGAGTAGTGGTCCCAGAGAAGCTGGAGGGATGTAAGGTGTTGGATCTGGGCAGTGGTTCTGGACGGGACTGCTTCATTCTCAGCAAGCTAGTCGGGGAGCATGGTCAAGTAACTGGCGTTGACATGATCGAATCTATGGTGTGTGTGCAGAAAGTGTTTATGTGAATTATTCCTGGCAGTTGCTTTTTTTTAAAGACACGTACAATACTAAAAACACCACATTCTAAACAAAATTCTTAGGTTAAAGGCTATAAAATATAGCAACCATTTTAGCAAAAAAATATATAAGCATAACTTGCAATGGCTAGTTATATAGTTATAAACAATCAATCTACTCCAGTGCACAACAAATGACTAGCCCACCATACTACAGAAAATAAATAAATATGTCTGAATAAAAACATTGGTGAGAAAATAATCAAATAAGTACAAACTAAAAAGGTGCATCTTCAAACGTCTTCTGAAAATCTCAGCTGTCAGAACAACGTGAAATGAATATGGTGTAATGTAGAATATGGTTGCAGTGAAATACTTTCCACGGGTCCTATTGCCAAAGGTGTGTCTGTGATCTTTCCTCCCCACAGATCTCTGCCTCGCAGAAGTATATTCAGTACCACCAGGAGAAGTTTGGCTATAGGAAACCCAACACTGCTTTTGTTGAGGGTTATCTGGAGAAGCTCAATGAAGCTGGAATACAAAGCGACTCCTTGGATGTGCTGGTGTGCGTTTAACTGTTTTCCCTGTTACTTTAAAACTGATGCTGATGTAGATGAGGATGGGAAGAGTAAGGCACATTACTGAAAGGATGATGCTAATGTAGATGAGGATGGGAAGAGTACGGTACATGACTGGAAGGATGATGCTAATGTAGATGAGGATGGGAAGAGTAAGGTACTTCACTGAAAGGATGATCTGCTGTACAGTACTGTGACCAGACATCCCCATTTTCAATGGCCTCTCCCCAGTTATGGTAGTCTGTCCCTGGTGTCCCAGTTTGTGGGGCCTAAACATGACCCTCTTAATGATATTGACGGCAGAAGGGGAAAGGTCTCTGACTTTTATTTATTTATTTGGATCTTGGATGTCTGTTCCAGCCTACTGTACTGTTCACACAAAAAGATGAGTTACAATTGGTCTATCAGTTGGTACTGGGGGGTATATGTATCTGATCTGGGGGCATGTTAGCTTTGCATGTTAATTTGTGGAGATTCTAGGGTGTCTAAAGAATAAAAGAAGTCTTGTAACTTTTAGTGACTGACAAAAGGTGAGACTTGGAAAGCTACAT
This sequence comes from Coilia nasus, assembly GCA_027475355.1. NCBI lineage: Eukaryota > Metazoa > Chordata > Actinopteri > Clupeiformes > Engraulidae > Coilia > Coilia nasus. The sequence goes on from CM050215.1 coordinate 23,924,597, forward strand.
TGTCTATATTGCAGTTACTATTGGTGTGTCAGGTGTAGTAACCCAGACTCTCCCCGCAGGTCTAACTGTGTGATTTGCCTGTGCCCTGACAAACACCCTGTGCTGGCGGAAGCCTACAGAGTACTCAAGGTGAGCTGCTGCTGTTCCCTACCCTTAGGGCTCATTTCCACCAAACACTCTGCGTGTACAGCGCGTGCCCGTTTTCTGTCCGTATTCATTTAGAACGCACGTTAACAGATTAGACCGTTTCCACCGCAGGCGTGATCTGAGCGTATTCTGCCCCTATACAAACCTATTGTACACGGATACGCGCTGTACACGCTCAAGTCGGTGGAAATGAGGCCTTAGAGATGTGTGTGTGTGCTTCAGTCCCTACCTGAGGACACACACATTAAAGAGGAAAAAGTGTCCCTTTAAAATTTTACAGCTTTGCATACATTACCTACAGCCGTGTTTGACCTTCAGCGGGATTGCCAAGCCGTAAGTAAAACTAGCGGTGTGTGAAGGGCATCATATACTAATACAGTATGTCATGATTAAAGAAATAAAACACCAGCCATGTAAAACTATAAAACCTTAAGGGGATATACGCTGGCTGGGGGCACCTCGATATCTGGGCAAATGTCCTGGCCTAGTACAGCCTGTATGCACGTATGCTAATCATGGGCAGGGAGATCTGCAGCCTCACATGTGCTCCTGTCGTTTCTTTTACAAGAGCTAAAGCTAAAGCACCAGCATTGCAATAAGACAGTAAAAAAAAAAACACCCGCAGTAGATATGACAGCAGATATAAAGCACGGCAAATACTTAGTCTGTGACCTTGTTTTCTTTTCCATAATATTTGTCTCAGGAAGGAGGAGAGCTCTACTTCAGTGATATGTACGCCAGTGAAGTTGTGCCAGAATCCTTCAAGGAAGACCCTGTTTTGTGGGGTAAGTGCTTCTTCCTGCCTCCGATACTAATAGTATCTCAGATGTAGAGACTTGCCCCATTTATTGTAGCTGTAGGCTTTATTCTCATCCATGTTGGGCCCATGGGGATTATCCATGTGTACTAAGTAGCAATGATTTTGCTGTCCTTATTCCTAGCAGCCAGGAGAAATATTATGTGTCTGCTGTAGAGTAGATCACTAATTACAAACTCACACCCTCTTCTCTTTCCTAAATGTCACCAGCAGAACTCCACCTACAGGAGAGCCACGTTGTGTAAGGCCGGGCAAAGTGTTTTATGTTACACATTAAAACTTACGTTTTTTTTCCTGAACAGGAAGTATGCTATTGGGAATGTCAAAACTCATTGATACGCGGGTGCCAACTTTACCATTTATTTCTGGATTTCCATGTTTCAGTTTTAATTTACATGGTCCAAACTAATATTAAATCAACATTTTTAACTGCCACTGCTGAAATCTTCCAGAATGTGCTACTGAAATGTTGGCAGTTATGAATAAATGACGTGTGAATTAATTTTTTGTTACTATTGGCTGTCAGGTGAAGGAATGGGTGGCTCCCTCTACTGGCAGGACTTCATATCGCTGGCGAAGGAGATCGGCTTCAGCACCCCTTACCTTGTGGCTGCTAGTCAAATTGTGGTTCACAACTGCGAGCTCCTTAAAAAAGCTGGTAATTATTATGAAGTATTTGAGTGTTATTTTGACTATTATGTATTTTAATAAGTGGTACTACGTCTGTGATATGTACCCTCTCTTCCTCTCTCTAAAGATCAGTTAAGGGTTACAGGAACTGTTAACACCCTGATGACTCAATCACTCTTTCTAGTACCAATATGTTTTTAAAAAATTGTTGGAACTTTAGTGGATGACACAGTTTGCACAATTTTCACAACATTTTTTTTATTGAGTGAATCCAGTGTTACTGATAGGTTTTTGTGGTAACAGCGGTGTTGTCAGTTGGAAAGGTTACTAACTCGACTATGCTAGTCACGTCAAGGTGCAAATTTGAAAGTAACTCCATAAATGGTGACTTTTGGCAACTTCTGAGTTAGGAGTGGATAGATTATGACACTTCCACTGTAGTGTAGTGCTTAGACAGTGTGCAAGTGAAGGGCATGGCCTCAAACGTGATCTTGCTTATTAACAGCATTGCTTCTCCTTTTGGCAGTGGTGGTGCACCACTGCTGAATGTCTATGAGGCAAACGATGGTGAATCACTTTCTGAATGTATATGAGGGAAACGGTGGTGAATCACTTTCTGAGCGATTTGATGGTTATAAAATCAGTGCAGCTAATTGAAACCTGTAGAATTTATAGGACATCACACTGTAGTAGTTTACACTCACATACAGGCATTAGAATTCCATATTCTTCAGTATGGACATAGTGTGTGACATTCTTCAGTGCGTGACATAGTTATTATCCCGGGCCCAGGAAAAGGAGGGGGGGCCAAGAACTTGTCCCTCCTTAAGGGCGGGGAATATGGGCGGGGGGGCCCCCTCAGATGATCTTGTCTAGGGCCCAGCCAAGACTGTCAGCGGGCCCCGTTATAGGTCATGTTACCATTGCTGTTCTAGTTCTTGGTGTAAACTGGCCTGAGAGATAGTCAAACCTGTACTAACTCCTGTGCTGCTTCTTCCCTTTGCTTTAGGTGGTGTTAAATATGCATCTGGGACATACCGGCTCTTTAAACTACCTCAACCCATCTTGGACAAGAAAGCCTTGGTGACATACAAAGGAACAGTGTCAGATTGTCCAGAGGAGCTGTGTTTTGATGCTGCACATACCTTTAAAGTAAGCTATCTAGCAGGAGATCTGTCAGCGTGGCTCATTTCAGGGGGGTAGCCTAGCATGTGTTTCTAACTCAGTCTTTACACTTGTGACTGCTGAGATTCATGTGTCAGAATCCAGTGAGAAGAACGTATTTGTCAGAACTTATTTTACACAAAAATAAAGGAAACAATGAAGGAAATGAAGAAGGAAGGATATGAATGCAAATATCTGTGAATGTATCTTTTGATGTGTTTAGGCAAACGTTGCGGTGGAGGTGGATGGAGAGATGGCCACTGTGCTGCATTCTACTCGTTTTTCTACAGACTTCAACATCCAGATGTTGGATACTCCCCATGAACCACCCTCAAAGGTGGAGAGATAACATGTCTTCAACTTTTATGTTATGTTGCTGTATACAGTATGTGCTGTGTGTCTGTGTGTCTGTGTGTCTGTGTGAGTGTGCATTTGTGCAACTGGAGAATAGAAATGTGTAGTAATGGACTTATTCAGTTCCACAGTTCATATGGTGTTGATGTGAATTTTAAAGTGCATGTGTATGCTTGCCCATCTAACTGTGTGTCTCACTGTGCATATGTGTGCGTGTGCGTGCGTGCGTGTGTGTGTGTGTGTGTGTGTGTGCAGTACTGCCATCTCAGCCCTTTCCTGCTGGCCGCTAAGCTGGGAGCGTGTGTGAAGCAGTGTTCCAAGAGGGCGGGCGCTGGGGGATCAGATGGGCTGGCCAGTGGAGCGTGTGAGGGGACTGGGAGCACTGGAGGATGCGGACAGTAGAGCACTGATCCTGGACCAGTCAGCAGCACCTGTGGCAGCCTCATGCGTGCCTCGTACATCCTCGTACATGCCTTGTACATCCTCATAGATGTCTCGTAGAGCATGTCTGAGCACGTGGCCTGTAGTAAATCTTGCAGTGAAAATGTAAAGGTGTGTTTTGCCACAACAAACAACTCTCTATGATCATAAATACAGTTTTTGGGTAATGAGGTTTAGCTTTTAAAGACTGTACGTAGGACTGTGGCCAAAACTGGTATTGAAAACAAATTCAAAATACTTTGAAGCATAAAGCAAAAAGCTTTTTGAAGCATAAAGCAAATTACAATTTAAAATGTGAATATTCTGACTGTTGTATTGCTGTCAGTGAAACTAGTATTTTAATTTAATATGTAGCCTTAATATCCGGCGACAGAACCATTTTATGATTACTTGTCTTAAATATATTACATATAGCACATTTAAATGTTATGGGTTATACTGGATGGCTTATGGCAAAATTTCACTCAAGAGGCAATTAAAATCATAAACGTTTAAAAACAGTCATGATCCACTAAAGCTTGACTGTCGGCTGTGACATGGTTCAGCAATTTTGTTAATGCATATTTTAGTCATTCAAATAAGAAACCTTCACTTGGAAATACTTGAAGTGGGCATTAATCTTGGAGGTCTAAAATGGCTGCTGATGGGCATCTCATTAAGCCAAATCACTATTTAGGGGCCTAGCTGATGCCAATACGTTGAATACACCTCATGCAGTTTAGCCATTCTTCATGGACCTAAGTTAGTCCTGTTTATGTTGTGTAATGACTGATAAGGCTGGTACGACTTGGGAGAAATTTTTAACTTTGTTTTTTTTTCTGACAGATAATGTGAATGGCATTTGTTTAGCGATGTCTCTGAAGTCAGTCTTCCAAATTTCAATTTCAGTTGGGCCACTTTTAAATGACAAGGTTGTCTAGTGTATGACAACAGCACTCCAGATATGTGAGCGTCTGTCGCACAAGCAGGGTGACGCCTGAAAATTATGGCCTGTGACATAGCCTAGATTAGTAAACTTTACTATTATTTGTAGCTCTTAAGGTTAGCAAATTACATGAGTTCAAATTGTGATTTCAATTAACAAACAAGTAAATGTGCAGCCCTAATATGTAACACTATATAATATACTGGATTTCATTGAAAAGCTTTGTTGCACTATTATCTACTTCTGTAGCTTCAATATAAATCAAGAGCAAACCTCTAATATTCACCTGCAATGAAGGACTCCTGTTTATAGATCTTCCTGTCTGTAACCACAATAATTTTTAGTCTTGTGTAGTAAGGCATCATTTTTGTATTGACAAATAAAGCATATTCGAGCTGTCGGTTTATAGGTGTTATTATCTATACAAACAAGTACAGTGTGTTTTAGCATCATGTACATATTAAAAATGTAAGCATGTTAGAGCTATACAGATTAACTGGTTGAATTGGCCTGGATGGAATTTCTGAAATGAGAATTTTATTTTATCTCTTTGTTGTAATTCTTCAATGTAAACTGTGTAGAAATGCTGTAATAGTAAATGTCTTTCCCCATATAGATGGGTTGATTCAGCTGTAGAGTAGGTCTGATCCCTGAGATTCACCCACCACAAAACCGCTTGAGTCAGGTAAGCTTGACACTTAGGCAGGTGAGTGCCATTCAAGAGACGTTTTTAATTAGGTACAACTGTAAACAAAGCATGCCAGTTACTGTCAAAGTCAAAGTGTACTTTATTGTCAATTCACTATGTAACAGACATTACACAGAGGACTGAAATTGCATTTCACCAGACACCAAATGTGCAATTTGAACTAGAAACACGCACACATGCACGCACAAACACACAGCTACACTCATGGACATGAAGTGTACACAGACATCCACAATACATAGACATAAGACATACAGGTAAACATATATGCTTCCAACAAGAAGGAAAGTTCTAGGTAGCTCTTCTTGGTAGCTTATGTAGGTGAAAAAAAAGTAAAATGTGCAATAAGTGAAGGTGCAGTTGGTAAAGTGCAAGTGTGAAAGCTGCCGACAAAGACCGCCTCACCTCCAACTTAATGATGTTTAATGGTAAGCAGTCTTTGAAGATTCCACTTATATAAATCCAAATATTAACTTAGGAAGTTAGGATGTCCAGGAAATTAGCCTGGGGGTAGGATGTCTTACTGTTTATGTAAAATTAGACTGGTTTAAATATTTATGGGACTGACTAATAAAGCTAAGACCAGACTCTGAAGGAAATATTACACAAAGACTACCAGTAATCTAAAGCAGTTCAATGTCATTGGCTTCAGGTGGTTCCTGTTGTAGCATGTAAACATTATTTGTTAGTGGTAATCATTTTGTCAGGAAAGAGTATTTTAGAAGTTACACTGGAAGTGTGATTTCTTGACATAGCTTGGCTTTAAAATAAACAAACCTGTGGTCACTATAGCTTCCTTATAAGTTCAGTACTGATTGTACAAGCCATTCCAACCCTGGTATAACATACAAAACAACATATCTTCCTGTCATTCCAAGCCATTCCAACCCTGATATAACATACAAAACAACATATCTTCTTGTTATTCCAAGCCATTCCAACCCTGATATAACACACAAAACAACATATCTTCTTGTTTTTCTTCGTTTAAATTCCAAGCTTCTGGCTGTTGCCTGATATGATTAAGCATTATCAATCAGTGTTTTAGATGGAGCTTTAGACCTTTGGTGGCTCCCAATGAATATACTATCAACACCAGGTTGCCACCAGGTGAAGGATGTCTAAAAAAAGACTACAGTACACACCAAGCATCATTCGTTCAGAGCCCAGTAGGTGCTGCTCTACGCACTTTGCACTGAAAGAGGGGCTCGGACAAGTGTGTGTTGGTTTTTGCCAAAGAGTGGGTGAGTGGCTGAGACTTCCACAGATCCTTGACCTGTCGGAGCCTATTAAGGGGGACCTCTCTGGCCAGCCTGGCTGCTTTAGGGGTGCTGGCTCTGGCCAGTCTGGCTGCTTTAAAGGGTGCTGGCATGGGCAGGAAAGCAAGCATCTCCTGCCAGTGCTGACCCGGCTCCTCCTGTGCCAGACTCAGGGCTAAATACACATGACGCCGCAGGAGCTCCACACAAGCCTGGCTCTGAGGAAGCCTTGATGGCACGTCAAAAGTGCCCATTAACCCTGATGGCATTCTGTCTCACAGCAACTCAAGATGGGAAAATGACAGCACTTTTTTTAAAATGCTCTATTGATTAAATGCTAAGCTGTAGAGCCACAGCAAAAGTGTCTTTCCCTGAAATTTATTTATGTTTGCATGATTCTTGGCAGACACTTCTTTTCAAAGCAGTTACAATACTAAAAGACCACACAATAAGCAAAAATACTTTAAAAAAAACATTTTAACTAATTAAAAAAAATGAAATATGCATTTTAGGAAAGAATATAAGTATAACTTGCAAAAGAGCATCAATAGCCAGAAACGTAAATAATTTACTACGATGCACAGTACTCGCCTGTTTCTTGTTCTTGTGATCTTGTTAAGAGCATCCAGCTCTAAAAGATTTTTATGTAGGAAACAATATTATATTTTCACTGACAGTCTGACGGCTATTTTTCCTCATACAGAAATGTAAAGGTTTTAATTCATTCCTATCAACCTACAGTATGTATAGACTATGCCAAGGCTGACAGATGCTCACAGACTTTGTTGCCACTAGATGGAGGCAAAGTCCAAATGATGTTTCCTGTGTTGTAGGGATTTGGAAATCACAGGCTTCTTCATTCTGTGCGTTTGTCATATCTGAGAGAGTACGAGTAAGTACAGATAGCAGCAGTGCTCACAGAATCAAGAATATACTACGGCAAGTACAAGTATTTGAAAATGATGTAATGATGTCACAATGTTTATTCATTATTAAGCTGACCTTTAAAATACAAGCAAATAATAAAAAAAGTGAGGCATTCCATTGATTGAATGATTGATCGGTTAATGAATATAAACACAACTACCGGTACTTAATTATTTTTTCGAGGTATTGCAGATTGTTCAGTTATGGCCTCTTACAAATGAGCTAAAATCAATATGGTCTGTCATATGCAATAATGTAGATAGTGTTGCCAGTGTTTTCCAGTAGTTCGATATTGTAATGTGTGAAGACATCATCCTTGCGTGTCACGTCATATCTCTTTTGTCGCTCAATGCCTAATTGACTTTTTAAACATATAAAAGTCATGCATTACAATGTAGAGCCATAGTGCTGAATGGCTGAAACATACTCCTGTCTCACGTGATTTTAGCTCCAGTGATGTAATTTATGGCAAGCTAGTACTGAATTCTTATTTCACTTTTTGGTTCTTTATTATAAAGCACCTCAAGGTTTGCCAACCAATGTTGTTGTACCATGTACAATAACAATAAAGAATTCTATTCTATTCTAGTCTTGTCTTGTCTAGTGTAGTCTAGTCTATTCCGAAGATGTGCTCTGCAGTCTTTGGTCTAATTTTATTCTATTCGATTCTATTCTGTTCTAGTAAGCTATTACACTCACTACCACATTGAACACCTCTGACCTTTTCAAAATGTGCAGAAGCTTCCTGATTGGGGGCCATGAGGTGACGTGATTGGCTGAGCCATCTACAGGAAGCAGGTGCAGTAGGGAAGTAAACAGTGCAGATGGTCACCTGAAAGGGCTGAGCACTGTCCTCGCTTCACCCCCAGCGAGTCTGTCCAGAGCATATCCCATTTCCCCTTAAGCTGCACCATTTTTAATCTTTTGGACAAACAGCGCGTAACATCAAGACCGCTACCCCCCTACCCCAACCCCCGGCCCCCACCCCACCCCACCCCAGCCCACCCACCACCCCCATCTTCTCCTTTTGTCAAGCTTCAGCAAGTTGGCTTACAGCAGAAAGGCTGATTGGTTCCATTCAAGCAGGGGGGCTCAGTGATGGAGGCCGGGTTTGTGTGCTGTCTCAGTGCTGTCTCAGTTCTGGGCTTGCACAGACTGATGGTGCTAGTCTGTATGGGAGTATCAAACTGAGCCCCTGTGTTAATTCCACCTGTGTCTGGCAGGACTGTCCTCACAAAGTCGATATTGTGATAATATTGTGCCGCGCTTCGATACAGTTTCTGCTTTATCGATACAGCATGAAAAACTAAAAACACACGAGATGGCAGTCAATTTCATTTTAAGTGAGTTACTTTCAGAGCCTAAATATAATCTTTAAATAAAATGAACAGTAGTATTTTAGATGTTTCTGGGCCTTTGTTGAGGTGTTAAACATTTCAAATTGTACAGTGCTTTAGGCTTACCCTTTTTGTCATGTAGAATTAAAACAAGTATTGAGGAGAATCCTGTCTTTATTCAGGATCAACATGTATCCAGATACTTATTGTGGCCTCTGTATTGTTATACGTATTGTATTATGGGGTTGCAGGCAGCATCCAGCCCTACTTTCTGCACAGCAGAATTTGGAGTGTTAACATTTCAGGGTTAAACATTTGGGGCTCGATTGTAACTCCCAAAGTGTGATTTTAACATTTTCAGATGTAAATGGACTGCAGAGCCGTTGTCATTTCGAAAGTGTTAATTTAACTCTGGAGATTGTGAACATATATAAACCCTCAAATGTGTTAAATGTGCATGTGTGCTGCAGGCAGTGCAATTGACAGCATCATTTACAGACATTACAGACATGCTGCGCGACACACACACAATTTACTGATCCCGAAGGAAATTCGGGAGCATGGAGACATTTCATGCATTCTCTAGCTTTTATTCATATTGAATGTCATATTGTGATTGCTAGATCAGAAAACAGTGACTGTTTATCCCACCCCTTTTCCTCTCTTTCACAATGGTTTTTAATACATAGCTGTTGTTGTTTTGCAAATGCATGTGATGATTCACTGCTCACTATACTTTAGCAACACTGTATGTTCAACAGCTAGTAAAGCAACTTTGGGTTAATTTCAAACATTTTAGCAGTTTTATTTTTTTGTGTAATTTGTGGAATATTCCAGAAGGGGACACAATGACCGATCATGAAGCCAACTGCGAGGGTCAGGGAGGTGTGGGTGAGGGGTGAGGAGCTTGGCAGGTCTGTGGAAAAACCCCTAGCTGAAGCTGAGGCCCCTGGTGTGCCTCCGCTGTTGACAATGCAGCCAGACCCCCACGTGTCCCAGAGGCAATCACAGACGGAGGGGGGAGGCCAAGCAGAGGAGTAAAATAAGCAGTGCTCTTGACCTGACCTTTGACCTTCACAAGCTCCTCCCCCACCTCCTCCTAAGGAGTGACTTCACCCTAAAATAGTTTTTTTTAGCTGTTAACAGAGTGTTATATCTGATATGTGGAGAAACGCAATGTCTGCTGTTAATGCCAACAAAGTCACATTTATAGCTTAAAAACATTTTGTGGCATTTTAGAGTTTAAAAAATATCTTTCTGCATACAATAAGCAGTGCTCTTGACCTGACCTTTGACCTTTAGCAACTCCTCCCCCGCCTCCTCTAAGCCTCCTTGGTTCCCCCACCCTAGCCAAAGAGAGCCAGCCGAGCGAACGGGTAGGGTGGGGGGGCGGGAGGGAGGAGGTGGTCAGGCACTGACAGATCTCCTCTCCTGCGAGCGCGCTTGGTCGCCCGTGCGAGATCAAAAGCCCCCCCCCCCCCCCCCCCGCGCCCCCCCCCCCCCTCCAGCTGAGCCCTGACTGGAGCGATGCCTGACCCCTGTGCCGCCAGTTCATGGCTGATGAGAGATGAGCAGCCCAGCTCAGCAGAGGGCAGTCTGGCCCAGCCCCCCATCCGACACCCCCATCCGACCCCCACCACAGCCAGGGGCCCTGAGCACAATACAAATGCATATATGGGGCTATTCAGCGAGCAGACGCAGGTGTCCGTCTGGGCTTCCTCGTTATTCGTCCCGTGCAGCACATTTAGACTCCTGTGTAGGAGTAGCACATTTAGACTCCATCTAGGAGTAGCACATTTAGACTCCTGTCTAGGAGGTGCGGCACATTTAGACTCCATCTAGGAGGTGCAGCATATTTAGACTCCATCTAGTAGTAGCACATTTAGACTCCTGTCTAAGAGGTGCGGCACATTTAGACTCCATCTAGGAGGTGCAGCATATTTAGACTCCATCTAGGAGGTGCAGCACATTTAGACCCCATCTAGGAGGTGCAGCATATTTAGACTCCATCTAGGAGGTGCAGCACATTTAGACCCCATCTAGGAGGTGCAGCACATTTAGACTCCATCTAGGAGGTGCAGCACATTAAGACTCCATTTAGGAGATGTAGCACATTTAGACTCCATCTAGGAGGTGCAGCATATTTAGACTCCATCTAGGAGGTGCAGCACATGTAGACTCCATCTAGGAGGTGCAGCACATTTAGACTCCATCTAGGATGTGCAACACATGTAGACTACATCTAGGAGGTGCAGCACATTTAGACTCCTGTCTAGGAGGAGTAGCACATTTAGACTCCATCTAGGAGAAGGCTCCGTGTAGCACTTTTAAACCTGTCTAGGAGGAGTAGCACATGTACACTCCATCTATGAGGAGTAGCACATTTGGACTCCATCTAGGAGGAGTAGCACATTTAGACTACAGGAGTAGCACATTTAGGAGTAGCATATTTAGGAGTAGCTAAGTATTTAAACTCCATCTAGGGCGAGGCGGCTCTCCAAATCTCCCTCTGATCTTCCTTGTTGTGTCTACCTTTGTGATTTGTGTTTTTGTTTAAGTGTAGTCTGTATGCTGGCAAGGAAAATGTATGGTACTACATCTGACATGTCTTTTAATGTTTGTGATTGTTATTGTGGTCCTGCACAGTTATGTGTTGTTTGTTTGTTGGCATAATAATAATAATAATAATAATAATAATAATAAACAGTAGAAACTGTGTATTGCTCCCACCTCTGAAAGAACATCTTAATGCATTATTTGCCTGAACTTGATTACAATATCCAACTCCATCAGTCAAAGTTAAAGAGTAGGACTGCACATCTGATGGGTAAACTCAGCATCTCCTCCAAGAGTGGACACATCTATCTATGGCAGACACATACCTCTGATACACAACACAGTTTAACACATACCTCTGATACACAACACAGTTTAACATATACCTCTCATACACAACACAGTTTAACACATACCTCATACACAACACAGTTTAACATATACCTTTCATGCATAACAGTTTATTTTCTGTGCTGGCCCTGTGCCTAAAGAGACCCACAAGTCTGAATGTATGTAAAAGGCTACAAATATAAGGAAAGACGTTGACTTTACATAGTCACTGTTCTACAGTACGTGCCATTTTCAGGTAAAAAACAATCAGAATCAATCAGAAACTGGTAGATGTTATCTCTCTATACATTTAACAACTGGTAGATGTGGCCTCTGGTAGATGTTAGCTCTCTATACATTTAACAACTGGTAGATGTGGCCTCTGGTAGATGTTAGCTCTCTATACATTTAACATATAGTACAATATAGGACACAATACAGCAGTAGACATATATAGACTTACACTGTACAATATAGACAACAATATACATATAGGCACCTAATATGGGCAATAATATCCATATAGGAACATAGTATACAGGTTGTAGTCCATTAGGGCACTGTTCCTAACCCAGCCACATGTGAATACATGCTGCGCACATAGCATTGTGTCCACTGGTGCCATCCTTACCTTCATGTATGGTGTGACTGTTTCGGGGGGGGGGGGACTTGAGGTTTCATCCTATTCTACCTCCTGTTTGTCCTAACTCCACGGTTCCTTGGTAATGGCTTCTATTGATTCCACTGGTAGATCCTGGTTGGACCAGTTCAGCCTTTGTCCAGTGTTGCTCTTGGTTTTAATTAAAAGGTCATTAATGCGATATCGGGCAAGAAGATTAGCTGTGAGGCTGTTGAAAGGGGGAAGGGTGGCTTTGTAGAGCCTCCATTCTCCGGAGTCTCACCATGTTTATCAGGTTCACTGTGAACAATAGGCATCAGAATATCAGCCAGAGAATCCCTGAGACCTTTTGTTGGGCTAGAGGAGTGATCTGGATCGTCCAGAAGAATAGCTGTTTGTCTAAAGGCTTATTCATGGTAAAGCAAAGAAGAAAAATCCTGTCTTTGATCTCTCGGCGGCAAATAGACAATGCTGCTTGTTGTTTTTTTTTTGTTGTTGTTTTTGTCAGGCTTTCAGAAAACCTATTTACTCCCTTTGTTCAGCCATGACAGATTTAGTGGAGCATTTTCTCCAAATAAAAAAAGATGGAGTAAGTGTTGACATTTGCTCCATCATCAAGACTTGGGAAATGACACTTTGATTAACCCAACACATGAAAGAGGGAAGATTTTTGGTGGATTACATTTTGAGTAATGATTGGTGAAAGGCAAGCTTGATGTGTGAAATGTGATGTTTTGCTGTCCTGTTATTTATTGTCTTTTTGGTTTTCTGTGGCATTGGTCTGAGCCCTGGCACACAGAATGTATTTGTTAAACATGTGTGCTCCCAATTGTTGACTGCCATACTTAGCCGATGACAGACCAACATTTGTAATTTTTCACTGTCTATCTGGACATCCTGTGACAACTGACGTAGCACTGCCCTACTGTTTGATGTTAGCTCTCTCTTTCTCTGATTTGTTTTTTTCAACTTTATCATTTCATCGCTATAGTGACAGACATCTATGCATAAAAATTATAATCCAAAGTAATAGAAAATTGGGTGGCATGTATAAACAATATATATATATATATACTGTATAAGGGATAATTGACGACACAGTGTTCGGATATCGAAAGTTAATGCACGTTCGAGGTGGTAATGCGGTCCCGACATGAAGCGGAGTGGCCGTTACACCTCCAAGTGCATTAACTTTCTGATATCCAAACACCGTGAAGTCCATTATCCCGCTTACACAACGGTTACCACACTTGTATGATGTTAATTTCAGGTAATCATTTCCACGTTTTAATCGCTAAAACAAACTTATTTGTAGAACTACTTCCATCCACCACAAGATGTGTCTTTTCATAACTTGCTAATTCCAAACTCGAGGTTGCTATGGCCAAGACCCAGTCGTTAGTTCCATGACTTTGGTTGTCAAGCTAGCTATTCCAAAGTTCTGTTAAGCCTTGCTTAGCAAAGTCACGTTAGTAAAGAGTCCAAATGCCAAAAAGACGATCTCAGAGGCATATAACATGTTGCAACTCTGTGTTCTTCCATCTGCTCGTCATTTGCTAAAGCCGTCTTAACTTGTTTATTTACAGTTCACCACGAACTTGGCGCATTGATACATAAACATAATAAGGTCGTAAAGCAGGGACTACTTCATAGGTGTGCGTATATAGAAAGTTAATAACCGTTCTAAAGGACGCATCACAATGTGAAATTGAACGAAGCCGTGGTATAAATAATTATAATACGTTAGAATAAGGTGTGTAGTCAGGGAGGCTTAAATCTCTTCTCCCAAAGGTACTTTTCCTAGGTACAGAAGTATCCTGTGCTTGCTCTAAACTTTCCCCAAGTTGTAGTCATTGATGAAACAGCAACTACGGCATGCCCCTCCGAGGTATGCAGGCCTTCTCCAGTCCTGATGAAAAGTCATTGATTTTGTAGTCATTTTCACACACTTGAGCATGTCTGATCTGGTCGTCTTGCTGGCGGTAGCTGCTCTGCTGCCATTGCGGGGAACAGAGGTGATGTTGCAAAACACAACAATCAAAGCATTGTGTTTACCGGAATGTCACTTGGCAAATTCTGGTTGAAAGACAAATCACTGTGAAAAAGAACTGTAGAGTGAGATTAGAATTTGACAATATGACGGTGCATGCTAAACGGAGATGCAGACAGAAAGATAGAAAGATGCTAATAGTTTATTTTTGTTATTGTTATTTGGTGTCATGTAGACATTTATAGGCGTTGTCTGTGATTTATTGTTTGTAGATGCTTTTTCAGCCTGATAGTTTTTTTTCTGGAAAGATGGAAGTGGCTGTGGTAGGTGTGGTGGTAGGGGATGAGTGCGCAGAGGTTGGGGGGGCAGAGGGTGAGGTGGGGTGAGGGGGTTAGGGCCGAAGAGCTTTCTGGGCACGTCGCCAACTTCTGCTGTTTCACAGCGGCTACTTCCTCACGCTGGGGCTGCTGGGAGGTTGGGGAGACTCTCTCGTGAGAAGAGAGAGAGAGAGAGAGAGAGAGAGAGAGAGAGAGAGAGAGAGAGAGGGACGGGGGGGGAGGCTGCATCTCAGCGGTGGAGAAGTACATTCACATTGAGTCAGGGAGCAAAGCAACCACCATTCTCTGCCTCTGTCCTGGCTGCATGGTTACCAGGAGCGCAGACAGCCAATCCCGTGTCCCTACACTATGCGCCCATTGAGCACAACTCCAGTTCCCAGCCAATCACAGATAACAATGGTAGAAAACTATGCATGCTGTTATTGATGCATATTTTCATTGCCATTACCTATTATTTCATTCCAATCTATCTTCTTACCTTTATTTTTTTTTCTCCGTCACACCTCTTTTCCTTGCACAGTGTCTCTCATTCAATTGCTGTGTTATGATTGAAAACAATTACTTTTCTGACTGGTTATATGCCTTCCAGTATGAGGTCATCAGAATATATCCATTATGATATAAATTGTAGAGCAAATTAACTTTCCTTTATACAGCAAATATGAGCGGGCCAGACCTAGATGACATCTCTAAATTATGCATACATAAAAATGATGTTGATGTTTTATGAACAGTTGCCATAGTTTGTTTATTTTTTTCAACCATCACCATTTTACTCTAGTCAGTTAAATACATATATCCATGTTTCCTTTGAGCTCATGAGTCTTTTTTTCCAAAATTCAGTTTGTCTTAAAACTCTTTTGAATCTTGAGGGTTTTTTTTTTCATAATACCACTTGAACCCCTCGCTCATTCGCATTAGACAGCTTGGTATTGCCTGTTGAATTCACTATTCTGTATTATCAGTAACTATCTCTTACTTGTATACCCTGTCTGTGTTACCTGGTTGCTCCAGCCTTGTTGGCAACGAAAATTAGACCCCATATTTCCCTCCCCTTCTGAGGAAAAGAGCCAAAAAAGGGCAAGACAGCCAAGTCCCAGTTCCAGGATATCAGCTCAAATTTGTGGGACTCAGGGCTTAGTTAGCACAGGGTTTTCTCCTTTCTATTTCGATTGTAATTTGAATAATCTGTAATGATACTCGAACCCTCAAGGGCATCCTCAGTAGTGTCGGGCTTTTTCTCTCACACTAGAGGACCCAGCCCTTCCACTGGCACACGGCCCTGCCTAGGCTATCACTCACACCAGCCAGACTGGCCAACCGCCTCTCAACGATAACATGTGGAAGGCCAGACTGGGCCTCTCGATGCGTAATCAGCAGCTGCTCTCTTACATCAAAATACAACAGGCCATGAACTTGGCCGATCCAAATGATTTATCTGGAAAATTAAAAATCTTATCTCCTACTTTAGAAGGACCAAGTGGTTCTATCTTACTAAATGGTTTTCTGGAGTTTTTTTTCCAAGATGTTAGAATAACGCAAATGTTTTCTTCAGATTCCGGTTCTGCAGCAATGTCAGTCACTGCTTAATAGTGCAAAATCAAAACAAAAAACCCTGAACTCTGCATCTATTCTGTTCAAGCTTGCGGACAGTCCAACTCTCTGAATGTCTGCAGGCAGCCCAACTCTCTGAATGACTCATGGTGAAATGTTTTACCATGTTCTAATATGGACGTGATAAGATTGAAATTCTAGGTCAAGGTGGTGGCTCTGACAGCAAATTGCACAGTAAAAATCGATTATAATTACTTTGTTTCAATTACTTAGTTTATGCTGTTTTGAACTTTGTCTTAGCTAGGTTTAGAAGACTGTAATGAAGGCGTACATAGAAGTGGCCACTCATTAACCGTCCTAGTTAATACAAGCATCTCTGTGTATTGCTGTTTGATGCTCATTCATGACTGTCTTGTTACAGAGGTATTTCTCAGTAATTAGGAAACAGCTATAAAGGAGAGTGCTAGCAGCGATGGTATTTCAGTTCCATTGGAGCCCAGTAATTGCCGGCACCAGGGGGGCTGAGGCTCTGTTTGGAGTGGGGTTTAATGTAGGCATGCAGACTGCAGCAAAGGCACTCTTTCCCAACGGTCAGAGGTATCCCTGGTGCTTCAGCAACCCATGAACAAAAAAACACAATACAACATTTCCAAGAGGTAGCTCATAATGGGAAGGAGCAAGCACTTGTCCCATTGGAAGTGGTTTGCGGTTCTGTCGGCTGGCATGGGTCCAAATGGACCTCTAATAAAGCCCCCTATTCTGAGCCCACGGCCGGTGAGGTGCACCTCCCCAGGGTGTCGTTAGTCTCCAGAATAATTCTGGAAAAGGCCACGGTGAAGACAAGGTTGACAACTGCTTAACTGCCCCTGTACATGATATTTTAAGAGTTTAAAGAGCAGTCTTGGGAATGGTACCTTACAAGAAGTAAAAGAGTTGGGAGAAGTTGAATGTCCCTGATTGGGTAGGATGGATGCTGCTGCAGTCTGCATTGCAGGAGAATCTTTGGTATCATTTGCTTAAAAAAGAAGCAAGCACGTTGTTTATTTTCCTTGTCTGTGATGGCCAGCCATGACTGTTCAACCTTTGCGGTAGAGGAGGATTAAGCTTGAGTGGAATGTAGAAGATGTGATTTCACAGAAATAAACCTCTGGAAACCGTTCAAGACTTTAGTGGTTGCAGATCACTTAAAAACTTGAGAGAAGGAGAGAGAGAGAAACATTCCTTCATTATGTTCAAATATGCATTTTGTCAAATGCATCACATATGAACAATCTCTGGGTGAGGACTGAACCATTTAAGACTGACTAACTCTTCAGTAGCAATACCTGGTTATCGGCAGCTGTGTGTCTTAGTTTCTTTACCTTCACGAACATCTATCTTTTTGAACAAAATAATATAATCTGGAAGTTCATCACACCAAAAGCAACTTGTTAATTTTTTGAACACATATAAATGTTGCTACAAGATAAAATGAGGTCTGAAATTAGTGAAAACATAGGTGGTGCTTGTGTGGGCAGGCTTTGGCCATATAGGCTATAACAACTCTGTAAACAGTTTCTAGCAGGCTCAAAGCTCTGAAGCACCACCTCTGCAAAACTTCTGTGCCAAACATGTACGCAAGATACCTTTTAGTCCCGCCCTACTTATACCAAATGCAAAAAACAGTGAAAAACTGTTAAACTGCATAACTCCACAACACAGTAAAACTGATTTCACAGGTTTCCAGCATCTTTTGAGACACTTAGTTTTCTTATATATATATTTTACATGTTACCAAACCAAATACAGTTTTCACTTTACGATTTTCTGACTGATATTGAAAAAATGTGGTGAAGGGCAAGTGAAACCTTTGGAGAGTTCCCTGACAGGGTACTGTAAAAAAAATACAATACTGAGCTGAGGTGATAGCAGCACTAGCCTGGCCTGTGTCAGTGCTGGAGACATGAAGTCAGCATGAGGTCACAGTTGTCTCTGTATTTAAATTATTTTCTTTTTCTTTCTTCTCCTTCTGCCGTTTAATAGTTTGCTTTGGACATTTTTCATTCACTGACACCGTTAATACTCTAAAACGCCAGATCTTCGATTAAAATATAATGTGTTAATGGTCTTGCTTGACTCAAACATAAACGGCAGTTTGTGTATTCTCAGCAAACAAGATACTTAGATCTTGAAGGCTTGGGGCTTTTGTATACATATCAGGTTGGATAATGCTTGAGTGTGCTTCTGATTTATTTGAAGCGGGTGATGTTTACGCTTCGGGTCAAGCGCTCGGGTGCAGGCCAGAGGGGCGGATGGAGCATCTGTCTGTGGATCCACACGGTCTCAGGAGCAGCTTCATGTCTTGTGATGGTCTTAAAGCAACACTAAGTAGTTTTTTCAGCCTTAAAATAATGTTTCCAAAATCATTTCAGTGGTTCATCAACATGTAACAGGGTGAAAGGCACTTGTGAATTCGCTTTGCCATCCTCCATGGGCTATAACTGCACTAAGTAAGTTTGGAGGAACGGACCGTCGCCCTGTAGTTCTCTATGAGAGACAGTTCTGCTTCCATCCTGTAGCGATCGAAGATGAAAACTACTTAGTATTGCTTTAATGCCTGGTTCACATTTTATGATTTCAGCCTGATTTTGCCCCGATTTTGTAGTGACTGGCACATTTCCAGCATCGTAACTCATTCCAAAAGGTCAGGCACGACAATGAACAGGAGTGAGTTTCATAGCGTGACATACTTAATGACCTGCAATTTTTGTCTGTGACAAAAAGGTCAATTTTTTGTCTATGACAAAAGGACTAGCATGTCAGAATTTTGTCTGGAGTCGTATGACGTGTCCTTTGTTAACATTGGGAGTCCTATGACCAGCAGTCAACGGAAACCAAATCGTTGTTTTGTAATGTGGCCAGTCTTCTGACCAAGACACATAGAGAATTTGTAATTCTAAGATCTCATACTGTGACATGGTCAATCGTGAACAACAAAAAGAAAAAACATAGTCTGACCCTGCCAGTAACCACCATCATCATTTCAGGATGTGTCACTGGATCCACATGGGTCCAGCAGCAGCTTCATGTCTTGTGATGGTCCTAAGACTGGCTTTTGGCTCCACTATGGTTTGAGGAAGTACATGCCGTTTTGATGTGACTACAGTGCCATGGCCCCTTCATAGCTCAGTTACAGTACGGCAGAGCCCAGGTTAACTTTAAAGGGTTGTACTGGTGTAGTAGAAATGTTGGGAAGATGAACGTTTTTTAAGAATGTTTGGGGATCCATGGAATATGTGGAAGTTTACATTGTTGTTGAATGCATTTGTATTATAAAATGTTGAAAAACTCACTCACGTTGTATATGTATGCATATGTGTTAGAACATTTTTTACCTCCAACTTCATTTGGTTATTTTAAGATTATGTTTATGGTTGTTTTTATTTTTAGTTTTATTTAATTACTACAGAACCCATTTTAACACTTTGTTGAATATGTATGCATATATGAACTTTGCCCGAGGTTCATCTTATCACATTTTCACATCTATCTTCAGTTAGTCATGTGAAGAAAAAAAAGTATGCACGACCTAACTGTTGAAATCAAAGTGTATAAGTGTTCATAGCTATCCTCCATTACTCCCCACAGAGCTATTATCTTAGCCGAGCTTTTTTTGGTGAGGTATATAGTTGCATTATAAGTACATGTGGGAAAGCGAGTGAGCGAGCGAGGACGGGGGAGAGAGGGCGCGAGAGTGCAGGTTTATGTCATTCAGCGGCATGACAGCTGTTATCTGATACCGCTGGCCCCACTGTAGTTAATAATGGAACTGTTTCTGTCTGTTTAAAACACAAGCCAGTCTTTATTCGGAGGTCCGAACCATGGGGCCCTGCTGTGTTTTGCTTTTGTCTTTGATCCGTATTCAGTGGATTACTCTTGAAAGAAAAAAGGGGGGTGCATAGGTTGATTTGTTTGTATTTAGATGTATGTTGGGTTAACTGTCAGTTTTAGCGCAGTAAATTACTATAAATAAATGTAGACTAAGAAGGAACAGCAGACAAAATGTAGCCTTTCACTGAAAAATCTCTGTTATGTGTCTCTGTTATGCCTTTAGTCTGCAACAGGATATTTTTATATTTTCAACTTTTAGAGAGTATGTATTTTAACAGAGTATGTATTTTGTAACATTATTTAGTTTGTGAACTGATTCCATGCATTTACCTAAGCCCAGTTCTATACTGCAAAGAAACATATATTTACAAGCATGCTTATCCATATTCAAGTATACACACACACACACACACACACACACACAGAACGGTAGAGAGATACTTACTCTCTGTCTGTGTCTTTCTGTCTTACTAACACGCGCGCACACACACACACACACACACACACACACACACACACACACACACACACACACACACACACACACACACACACACACACACACACACACACACACACACACACAATTGCACGCACACACGTGCTGTGCCTGACCTCAGGTCTATGAGTGAAATGACTTAGAGGGGTTTGTCTAACTGGGCCCCTTGTAGCCCAGTGTCCACATTCCAGGCCAAGGGGGTAGTGCTGCACTTATTAGAAAACGCGAGGGAGGAAGTTTCTGCAGGCGGTGATTATGCACTGTTTCCTTACCCGCCAGCTCTCAGCCCCCCCCCCCCACTTCAACTTAGCAGTCAGTCAGTCCTCTCAGTCCTGCGTGTCACGGTGAGCCAACCCAGCCGCTCGGAGCGAGAGAGAGAGAGAGAGAGAGAAAGAGAGAGGGAGAGGGAGAAGCAGTCCTGTCGCCCCTAGTCCAGTCCAGGTGGGAGCACCTCTCCGCCTCTGATCGTCCAACGTAGGTTGCAGCTGTGCATACTTCTCTCTTCCCTTCTTTTTTTCTCTCTCTCTCTTTCTTTCTTTCTTTCTTTCTTTCTTTCTTTCTTTCTTTCTGTCTGTCTGTCTGTCTGTCTGTCTGTCTGTCTGTCTGTTTGCTTCGGGCCAAATCTTATTGCCCGCTCCCTCCTCCCCTCCCCTCCCCTCTTCTTTCTTAACTTTTTCCCCCTCCCTTTTTTTTCTTTTTTCTCTTCCTCTTCTTCTTCTTCTTCTCTGCTTTCGTGCTGCAAAGGATTAGGGGATCGTAGTCTACAGAGAGAGAGAGCTGGACAAGGGGTACAGCTGCTCCGTGCTGAAGCCGGCCCCACCGTCTGATGGGCGCTCCGAAATGATTCCCTCGTGGATGGGGGGCGGGGGACGGCCCGGCAGGGTGGGGGAGAGAGAGAGGAGGGAGACAGAGAGGGAGAGAGAGAGGAGGGAGAGAGGGAGAGAAAGAGGAGGGAGAGGAGGGAGTTTGCTTTCAGCTTGAGCTGGGGGAGAGAGGAGGAGAGAGGGAGTTGTCTAAAAATGCGCAAAACTGGAATGGCATAAGAGGTTTGCTGAAATGGATTCTTGTGCTTCCTGCACATGGCTTCAACTGTTGCTCAACCACGGTGAGTGCAACTTTTATTTTTTACTCTCCCTTTTCTCTCTCTTTTTCTTGTTTTCTCTCTCTCTCTCTCTCGCTCTCACTCTCTCTGCCTCTCTCTGCCTCCCTGTCTGTGCCTGTGTGATCCCAGTACTTACCCCAGAAACGGCAAAGAAAGAAGCCTCCTTAGGGCTGGTTCAGCTCTCGTGTGTTTGCATGTGGATATATGTGCTGGACCAGATGCTGTGTGTGAATAGGCTTCCTAACGTTGAACCATTTGACTGTGGCGCCTGGTTTGTCTTTCTCCCCTCTGTAAACAAAGTGCGCTTGCCTTATCTTTGTGACTGAGCTGTGTTCATGCTGAAAAGAAAGCTTTGTGTTAGAAATTCCAAGCTGCAGACTGTGGCCTATCATTAGTCTACCACTACGGTGAGTATAACTAATAAAGGAAAAGGAAAAAGAAAACAAATGTGTTATAAGCAGGACGTTATAAGGGGGCTTTTGTAAAAGAACGAATCTTGTATATTGCTTTTTCGTATCCCTTATCCTCACAAAGCGGGACAAGGCAGTACTTTGGTAACGTGTTACCCGCTCTTCTTATGAATAGCACTAGCTCTTGAACTTGAACTAAAAAACCTGCCATGATTTCCAGCATTTGGAGAAGTGCGTTCTACTCAAGGAACACTCAGGAAAAGCAAACAAAAAGAGAGCAAGCCTGACTGAAATCAAATGACGCATTATATGCAACAGAACGTCTACACAAGACTCACTGAAAGTGCAGTAAGAGCAGTTGTAATATTAGTATTTAGTGGTAGAGGACGCTTAAGCTATACGGAATTGGTATTGAAAATGTAAACTGCAAAATATTATGGCATGCACAAACATAACAGAAGCTATATCAGCAGTAACTCCTATCAACTGTGCTATACATGTTTTTTTTGTCTTGTAAAAATGAAATAAAACTTTGTAGCACTGCATTACTCCCAAATTCATATTCTCCCATACTTCATATGTAATTTCTTCTGTGTTTGTTGCGTTTATCTCAAAATGTGGATGACCGTATAAGACATTAATGTGATCGCAGACAGCTTACACTATTTGTTTCAGGTTTTGAGGTGCTTCAAGATTTTTAGCACACACACATACACAATCAAATATATTAAATAGCATATGCAATTATAAAATATATGTCAAACAAAGGAAAGCAAGGTTTTAGATTTTGTATTTCCAAAATGGCCTCCTTCTGCATTACTGATAGCTGTACACTCTTGGCTGTCCCTCAACCAGCTCCATGAGGGAGACACCTAAGTGGCCTTTCCAACAGGCTTGGCAGAGTTCTCACATACATTGTGCTCAGCATACACTGAACTGCAGTACCGTTTTAAACCTCCTCAAGGTGACTACTTTGTGAGGTTAATTGCAATAATACCTGTTGTCATTTGTCATCACAATATTATAACTTCTTTGAAGGATTTAAAATGAGTGTTTTAAAAGCTTTCGTTTGTTACTCATACTCTGTAGCATATGAACCCTTCGTTGACTGTTAGTACCTAATTGCATTCAGCATTGGGAAGTGGCCATAAACTTGTACATGTTTTCCACTTTTCACATCAGTTATTTACCCATAGAAGATATTTCATTAGTTCCTGGAAGATGAATTATGCATATTCTGACATTTTTTAAAGTGTGTTACTTGTTCATAGTCAGCATTACATGCTGAGCATTAGTTGTCACTAAACAAAGCTCATAAGTTTTTAGTTGTTACTAACAGAATAACTTCCCTTTTAACTGTGCATGTTAAATAAAACACACTGCATAACAGCGTATACATTCAGACCTTGGAAGACAAGTTTGCTTTGCGTTGAAATATACAAACCACAAACATGCAGCCAATAAATATAAATAAAATGTATGATGTAGTAGCCTACTTTAAAGTCCGGTCCTCTTCACCACGTCCCATTCCCCAACACCATTTCCCACCTCCATTTTTGGTGAATGGGTTTTCAGAACAGGACTTTAAGATGGATGCCATACTCTTTCCCTCCCGTTGTATGTGGCAGTACTCTTCGTTACTGTCTTATTTTAGTTGAACAGTGCCCTATACCTCCTTTTTCTCCCACCGACCGGAGGATTGCGTGTCTGAAAGCCCACTGCCCCATGTTGTAGCTGCATAAATACCACTAATATTATTCAATTGCGGGGGGTAAGCTGATTGAAGCAGTGTATTATTTATGCTGGTATAGGTTTGAACGCCTTAATTTCACATTTATGTCATGTCTTGCTGTCTTAATATTAAAGGTGAAAAGTATTTAAAGGTGTCACCCTTGATCACGGTGACAAAATGGTGATGTTTTAAATCAACAGCCAGTCAAATGCATCTGTCCCTTTACTGGCTTTAAAGCAGTCGTGCTGAACAGTGCATTTCTCAGCCCATGTGTTTAGTTTACAGAGCACTTTTCACACAGCCTGAATGAAAATTGTCCCTTCTCAGGATTGTCTTGACTTTTTTCTTTCAGAAACTAGTAGGATCTCATGTTAGGCATGAAAGGGATTTCCGAATTCAGTGAGATCTGACCTTTGTCTCATACTTTGTAATTAATCCCTTAAGAAAAAATGTGCAGTGAAGCCCAATGAAAGTGCAATCTAAGTTTATCCTTAAAATGGTCTTATACTGTCCTTTTGCTTCAAAGGGGTTTAAGGAGAAACAGATCAAAAGACAATAAGATCTAATTTCTTTCTGAGAACAATAAAAATAGGACTGTTGTAGAAAGTAAAGTTTGCCTCTGGCGGAATGGATGGCTATGTGGGCAGAAGTAAATTTGATTTGAGTTGAGGACTAGAACTTCAATAATTGTACTTAGTCTAAACTCTAACTAAACCAGATAACTAGGTAAAATGTATTTTCTGATTTAAAATCCTGAGCAAGGTTTTAAACACATGTACTGGTGGGACAGCTCAGCTTTAAAGAGTCAGACATGCAACACAAAGCCTTTAGTTCTTGCACAAGACTCTTTGCTCTTGGGCTGACTTTGCACTTTGTCTTTAATTTCAGTTAGTACCTTCTGACCTTTTGACCTTTTGACTCTTTGGTGTTTTATTCACGCTCGTTCCTCAGATTGTCATCTAGCGTTGTAAGTCCAGAATTAATCACTTATCAATATGTAAACCAAATATGGTCTCATCTCATTCAGTGTCCCTTATGATCCTCTAATGAAAAGTGAAGGAGGTGATTTTGGAGATCTAAAGATTCATGGACGTAACCGCGGATCCCTCCATGCAGGGTATGTGGAAATGAGAAATCACTCCACCGTTCCACCGGCTACGGCTTAGTGCATCTTTCACCGCTAAGTTCTCAGGGGAAGTGACATGTCTATCAGAAAACAGGGCCAACTCCGCCTGGGTCTGGAGAATTACAGGGCACCCGACACCGACATTATAATGATCTTTGATGGGTAACAGTCTAATGATGTCCTCGCTCTCCAAAGACTGCAGCAGTGTCTCTCCCCGTGAACCCTATGATTTGTTGCGGGTTTGGCCTGCTAGACCTCTGGTTTCGCACAAAACTGCCTATGCTGCAGTTTAAAGTGGAGACCCGTTACTGTACAGAGGGCATGTCTGCCCAGTCATTTGGGGGAAGAAACTTGAATGCCTAAATACTTTCACGTCTCAACCTTGCAATTTTAACAAATCCTGCTGCACAAGGGCTGCTTCTCACTGGACCAATTCCGTGTGGTGACCGCCATCCTCATTACCCCCCTCCCCACTATAGGAATGAAGGCCAAGGATAAAAGAGCTGTGGATGTCATTTGCTTTGCCTCAACTTTTATGGAAATATAAACATAAATACTGGCCAACAATACCAAGTCGGCACTGTCCTGCTGACCCTAAACCTAAACATATATTTAAAGTCAGGGATGTTATGAATACTAGCCAGGCAGTGAAAACGCTTAACAAAGGCAAACACAAACTCTAAATATTGGCACTATTAGATGACAACTGCTGGAATTTAATATACGTAGATGAGGCGTTCATATATATTCTCAGAGGAAGAACATATGGCACAATCTGTGTGAGCTGGTGGAAGGGTAATTTCTCTGTGGTTAGCCCCACACAATCAAACTGCCTCGGCTTGAGGTTGCCCCGGGCAAATTCAGACTCATGCATACTCAAGCATGTTTGGTCTCCTCGCTAAGGACTTGTGTTTCAAATGCTTTGCAATGCTGATAAATCAGAGGCCATTGGCTTAGATGTCAACAGGGAACCATCTAAGGCTTTTACAACCAAGATTGTGTATCACAAAAAGTGATGCAGTGCTCAGAGCAACTGTCATCTGACAATAAATGGTCATAGCTTGGAGAAAGCGCAGGAGGCAAGCAAACCAGTCCACTCATAAAACAGTCAAACACATTTAGAGTAGAAATAGTAATGCCATGATTATTAAAGAAGCATTGGGCTAGTGGATATTTCTTATGTAGTGCTGTAGCATAAAACCTGTAAATTATCTAACTAAAAGACATACAAAAACTTGGTTCTAGGTGTTTCTACTGGGTTGCAGCAAAACTACATAGTGTCTGGGTGACTAGTGGCAGTGATGGGTGGGTTTATTCCTTAAATGAAAATATGCTTTAACAGTTGCTCATAAAGCATACCACAATAAATGGCATATTCTTGCGTAGTGCTGCCTTATTTGTTTCAATGTATTATGTTGCAGTGATTTAACGTCAGTAATAATTACAAGTAAAATTTAAAACAACCAAAATTCTATCAGGGTAGGTTAAATGTTTCATTAACAGTTGTTTATTTAGCATATTATCTTAATCACAAATAGCTGCCTAAACGATGTCCCACATACAGATCATAAATGGTCTCTCAATTCAGATATACGCAGGGCAGATAAAAGGTGAAATAATTGGCAAGCAAAGTTCACTATCAGTGAACCCGTGGTTAATTGTTTATTTAGTATTGCTCTCTATTCCCCGCCTGTTTACAACCTTTATTACCCAGTCTACCACTGCAGTTTGAAGACCACAGCAGCCATCATATAGAAATCATCTGAAAACAAAAAAATGTATGAGGTCTGGAAGATGAAGAAGAAATGCTTTCACATATAAACAGAAACAGAGACTCCTTTGGACTGTGAAGATGGATAGTCACTCTCCTACACGGGCATGCACATGACCACAAACCTTTTACTTATTAGGACCCTGGCTTGTGTTGGTAATTGTGTCTCTGTGGGACTGAGAAAAAGCAAAGGAAGTGGTGGAGCAGTCGGTAGGCGTTGAGAGATGTACATAGTGCGAGCGAGTGAGCGAGCGAGGTGGAAAATACAGGAACTTAGCCCTTTCAGACTAGACAAAGAGGAAACCCTGGCGAGCGTCGGGAGGGGGGTCAAAGAGGTCTTTGGAAACAGGTTTAAAAGCAATAAAGACAGAACAGGGGAAGAGGAAACTTAATATTGTCTTCTGCCATTGTGCTCATCAAGCCCATCCCTACAGCTGCAGGAGTTAACGCGCCGTGTGAAGTAATTAGTTGTCGGGTTTCATATTGACCAATCCGCTGTTGCCAGGAGTGTAAGACCCCATTAAACCTGCCAGCGAATAGACATGGGGCTTTGCCTCAGAGACAGAATTTATAATAAGTAAACGAAACAACCATGGGAGGAAGAGTCAAACACTGTCAGTTGGGGGAGTTTAATTAGCCCTCACTTTGTGAGGAAGGCAACTTTTCTTGTCTTGTCTTCAGAAAAGAGGGAACAAGAGAAAAGCAGACAAATACTGGAAATGGACCTTTGTGAAGCAACCCTGTCAGGCTGTGCGTGCATGGCCATACTTGAACCTCTTTGTCATGTGTTGTTTTTAAGTGTTCAGGGACTTTCCACAGTCAAGCCTGCTAATCGCAAATCACCTCGTCTGGTGCACTTAAAATGTACATTAAGGCATCGCGAATTTCTGATTTATCGAATACGCCAGGGCAATATTTTTGTTTGGCTGAGACCCTGATTGTCATTATCAGATGTGTGTATGAGGCAACACTCAGGGGACGGAACATCTCTGTCCATTTTGGTAACAGGAGCCAAACTGACGTGACACACCCATCAATGGCTCCAGGGAGTGGGCAGAAGAATTGTGTGTGTGCACAAAGTGTTTCGTATGAGTGTGAGATGGTCTGTCCTTGTGTGAGAGTATCGTAGTTTATGTGTATGTCTGTGCATAAGAGAAATTGTGTGTGTGTGTATGAGAAAGAGAAAGAGAGAATGTGTGTGTGTGTGCGCGCGCTCGTGCTTGTGTGTGTCTGTGTGCGCACACACAAGTGTGTGTGTGTATGCATGAGGGCAAATCTGTGTGTGTGTGTGTGCGCACTCGTGCTTGTTTTTGTGTGTGTGTGTCTGCATCTAGAGTTTCACTGGAATAAGCCTGCTTGAGGCTGAAGCTCAGCCGCACTCTGTAATCCTTGAATAGATCTTCCAAATGACAGAGTGCTGATGTCATGCTCTCCTTCAGTGCTTGTCTAGCTGGCAAAAATGTCCACAGGCTTGTACCCCTCCTCAAGTCCAGCCACCCCGTACCCCATAACCCTCCTCAAGTCCAGCCACCCCGTACCCCATAACCCTCCTCAAGGCCCGTACCCCTCCTCAAGTCCAGCCACCCCGTACCCCGTACCCCTCCTCAAGTCCAACCACCCCGTACCCCGTACCCCTCCTCAAGTCCAGCCACCCAGTACCCCGTACCCCTCCTCAAGGCCCGTACCCCTCCTCAAGTCCAGCCACCCCGTACCCCGTACCCCTCCTCAAGTCCAGTCACCCCATACCCCGTACCCCTCCTCAAGTCCAGCCACCCCGTACCCCGTACCCCTCCTCAAGTCCAGCCACCCCGTACCCCGTACCCCTCCTCAAGTACCCCTCCTCAAGGCTTGTACCCCTCCTCAAGGCCCGTACCCCTCCTCAAGGCTTGTACCCCTCCTCAAGGCCCGTACCCCTCCTCAAGGCCCGTACCCCTCCTCAAGTCCAGCCACCCCATACCCCGTACCCCTCCTCAAGCACAGCCACCCCATACCCTGTACCCCTCCTCAAGGCTCATACCCCTCCTCGCCCGTACTCCACCTCAAGGCCCATACCCCTCCTCAAGGCCCGTACCACTTTTCAAGGCCCATACCCCTCCTCAAGTCCGGCCACCCCGTACCACTCCTCAAGGCCCATACTCCTCCTCAAGGCCCATACCCCTCCTCAAGGCCCGTACCCCTCCTCAAGGCCCGTACCACTCCTCAAGGCCCGTACCACTCCTCAAGGCCCGTACCACTTCTCAAGTCCAGCCACTCCGTACCCCTCCTCAAGGCCCGTACCCCTCCTCAAGGCTCATACCCCTCCTCAAGGCCCATACCCCTTCTGTCTGTCTGCCTGTCTGTCTGTCTGTCTGTCTGTCTGTCTGTCTTGTCTATCTATCTATCTATCTATCCATCTATCTATCTATCTATCTATCTATCTATCTATCTATCTATCTATCTATCTATCTATCTATCTATCTATCTATCTGTCTGTCTGTCTGTCTGTCTGTCTGCCTGTCTGTCTGCCTGCCTGCCTGCCTGCCTGCCTGCCTGCCTGCCTGCCTGCCTGCCTGCCTGCCTGTCAGCTGAACTTGTGGCAATAAGAGTGGGAGTTAATTACTGTTGCTTTTTCATAAATAATGTAGTATTTTTCATATTCCCTGTAATTGCATAAATGAGTCAGATCCCTATTTTGTGTTTTGCATAGAGTAGCACAAAACAACAACAACAGATATATATTTGTGTGTGAAGGAACGCGGTCTCCTCTGGGCTCTTCCATGAGTGCGTGGAGTTTTAAGGAATTAATTTTCCTCCTTCTCTGGAATAAACAGTCCCATGGAGGAGAAACGTCTGGATGGGATTTATTGTGGGCTCCACGCTGGCCCAAATGCGAGCACTGGCTTCAGCACTGAAGTGCGAGTCAGGGCGAGGGTCCAACTCGCTGAGGGGCCTACAGATGAGGAGCTGTGTTTCTGCTGGGGATAGAAGAGCACTCACAGAGACTAGCACTGCAGCAGAACTCTTGGTGTCAGGAACCATAGCTAGTTTGGTAGTTATGGGGAAAATCAGAATAGGTGTTAAATCCGAATCGGTGTTAAAACTGCTTTCAAATTTGAATGGGTGTTAAAACTGTTTTAAAATCTGAATCCGTGTTAAAACTGCTATAAAATCTGAATAGGTGTTAAAACTGCTTTGAAGAATTAAAAAGTAATGTCAACTTGTAATTTTGAAGTGTTTGAGTTCTGTAGAGAACTGTAGATTCCATGCCATGGAATAACCTCTGCGATGGATGGACAGCCTGTTGGTCTGGCATCAAAGGCTCTCTGCTGTACAGCACAGCACAGGCTCCCATGCAGCAAGTGCTTCATGCTACACAAATCTGAAGTGACAGTTGGGTTTTGGAAGAAGACCTTCATTTCCACATGCTGGTCAGCCCACAAGTTACAGAACCAGATGACTTCTGTTAGAAAAAAAAAAGTTAGAATACAGCTAAGGGTCATTCAGTGCAGTCTACAGACTTCGGGGAAGAAGTGTGTGTGTGTGTGTGTGTGTGTGTGTGTGTGTGTGTGTGTGTGTGTGAGCGTGTGTGAGCGAGAGAGAGAGAAAACATCACATGATGTGACATGATGAGACAGAGTGAGTCTTTTGTAATCAAAGCGAGGAATTTAAATCTGACTTGGTTGGTTGTTAGCTAGTCAGCAGCTGCAAGCCTTACAGTGCACATTTTTCTGTGTGTGTGTGTGTCCATGTGCGAGTGAGCAACAGACACAAGACACATGATAGATAGATAGATAGATAGATAGATAGATAGATAGATAGATAGATAGATAGATAGATAGATAGATAGATAGATAGATAGATAGATAGATAGATAGATAGATAGATCATTATTACTAATAGTGTCAGAGTGTGTATATGAAGTTGAGTTTGGTGCAGCTGCAAATCATGAACTTCAGAATGTGCAGGCAGCAGCCAGATAACTCTAGCGTGTGGAATCTCTGCCGCTGGAGAAGCGAGCTAGGCGAGCTTAGCCTAGCTTAGCTTAGGCTAATTTACGGCAAGGGCAGATTTACACATATAGTGATTAAACCCAAAGGCTCGTTTGCTGTCTCCTCCTCCTCCTTCGGTTCTGGAGTTAACACGGAGCCCGATATTTATGTCCTTCACTCATGTCACGGACCGCCAGGGAGTCTTCTTCTCTCCGTTACTTTGTGTTTATATAAGGTTTACAGTCTTGTGGCAGCAACTCAACACCATCACCACATAGCTGCAGAGTGTGAAATAGGGCGCTGCAAAATGGGTATCGTGTGAAAGGAAAGGGGGTGCCATGAAAACACAGTCTGTGTTTAACTTAGTCACGCCAGTTTGCACGGCAGTTTAATGCTTTATATGTGCAGGTGGGTTGCTGTGTAGCAAATTGAGGTGGCATGAATTCAGACGTCATTGCTGTAGGTCAGGAACACTGTACATAAAGCATAAGTTCGTATAATCGATGACAAATTTATTATGTCTCCTGACGCTTTTATCATCTTCTGTGTAGGCTGATGGATAAGTTTTGATTTGCTGACAAGTCATAAACAAAAGAGTCCTCTTTAGTGTGTGGATTTGAGCAGAGAGGGCGGCATTTGCTTAAAAACGCCTGTGACTCTTAGCCAGGTAGTCCTCTACTACGGATGACGACACACTCTTGGAAACACATCCGATTGGATGATGTGAGGCAGTAACAGCTTTTATTTCACCCAATCCCATCACACTTCCCCCCTCCGCCAGCCCCTCCCTCTTCTCACCTCTGTGCTGATTAGCTGATGTCTGAGGGCCCGTCTGAAAAATGTGTGTGTGTGCGTGTGCGTGTGCGTGTGTGTGTGTGCGCACGCGCATGTGCTTGTGTGCATGTGCTTGTGTGTGTATGTGCGTGTGTGCATGCGTGTGTGAGTGTGTGTGTCTGTGCGCGTGTGTGTGCATGGGGGGGCTGTCTGTGTCTGTCTTTGGGCCCGTCTGAAATCCTACCACAACAACTGCTACTGCTGCTGCTGCAGTGGGTGGTGTTAGAGTGAGACAGTCAGTGTTGTTGTGTGTGTGTGTGTGTGTGTGTGTGTGTGCGTGCGTGCATGTATGTGAGTATGTGTGTCTGTGCGCGTGTGTGTGCATGGTGGGGCTGTCTGTGTCTGTCTTTGGGCCCGTCTAAAATCCCACCACTATAACTGCTACTGCTGCTGCTGCAGTGGGTGGAGTGAGACAGTCAGTTGTGTGTGTGTGTGTGTGTGTGTGTGTGTATGTATGTGTGCGCATGTGTGTGACTGTGTTAGTGTGTATATGCGTTTGTGTGTGTGTATGTGTGACTATGTTAAAGTGTGTGTGTGTGTGACTGTGTTAGCGTATATGTGCGTTTGTGTGTGTACGTGTGTGTGACCGTGTTAACGTGTGTGTGTGTGTGTGTGTGTATACACATGTGTGTATGTCAGGTTTAAGGCTGTGGGCTGGGCTGGGCTGGGGAGGGTGATGCAGAGAGACAAGCAGAAGGTGGGGGGTTGGGGGGTTGGGGAGTCGGGCGGATGAATGGTTGTGGGGTGACAGGGCTATGGGAACGTGTGGCAGGGTCAGAGGACACGTGCATGTGAGCCTGTCCAGGGTCAACTCTCTGGCTTGCCCCACTCCAACTGGGGTGGGGGTGATTTGGTTGGGGGCGGTGGTGATTTGGGGGTGGGGTGATTTGGGTGGGGGCGGTGGTGATTTAGGTGGGAGTGGGGGTGATTGGGGTGGGGGCTGTGGTGATTTGGGGGTGGGGTGATTTGGGTGGGGGCGGTGGTGATTGGGGTGGTAGTGGGAGTGATTGGGGTCGGGGTGATTTGGGTGGGGGGCGGAGGTAATTGGGGTGGGAGTGGGGGAGATTGAGGTGGGGGTGATTTGGGTGGGGGCGGTGGGGATTGGGGTGGGAGTGGGAGTGGGGGTGATTTGGGTGGGGGCGGTGGTGATTGGGGTGGGAGCAGGAGTGGGGGTGATTGGGGTAGGGGTGGTGGTGATTGGGAGTGGGAATGGCGGTGATTGGGGTAGGGGTGGTGATTTGGGGGTGAGGTGACTAAGGTGGGGTGAGTTGGGTGGGGGGGTGGGGGGGGTGATTTGGGCAGGGGTAATTGCGGTGGGTTTTTTTTGGGTGGGGGTTATTGGGGTAATTAGGCAGAGGGTAATGGGCTCCCTTGTTTAGGTCTTTGGGTCACTTTCTGTTCAATTTTAACGAGCTTTATTGGCATGCCAAAATATTTGCCTATAACTTTCTGTAAAGCTTTACAGAATACAGTAAACACATACAAACATATACATGTGACAAACAAGACCCGGTGCGTGTGTGTGTGTGTCTGTGTGTGTGTCTGGTATGTGTGTATGTGTGTGTGTGTGTATGTGTGTGTATGTGTGTGTGTGCGTGTGTGTGTGTGTCTGTATGTGTGTGTGTGTCTGTGTGTGTGTGTGTGTGTGCATGTGTGTGTGTGTGTGTGTGTGTCTGTGTGTGTGTATGTGTGTGTGTGTGTCTGTGTGTGTGTGTGTGTGTGTGTGTGTGTGTGTGTGTGTGTGTGTGTGTGTGTGTGTGTGTCTGTGTGTGTGTGTGTGTGTGTGTGTGTGTGTGTGTGTGTGTGTGTGTGCCCTGTCCACTTTCTTAGAATTGCTATCGTTTGTTCCAGTATGTTTTTTTCCTCCACTCATCCTTCCCTCGTTTGCCCCCTCATTGCCCCATCTGCCCCCTCATTGCCCCATCTGCCCCCTCATTCCCTCACCTGCCCCCTCATTGGCTCATCTGCCCTCTCATTCCCTCACCTGCCCCCTCATTGGCTCATCTGCCCCCTCATTCCCTCATCTGCCCCCTCATTGCCTCATCTGCCTCCTCATTCCCTCATCTGCCCCTTCATTCCCTCATCTGCCCCCTCATTCCCTCATCTGCCCCCTCATTGCCTCATCTGCCCCCTCATTGCTCCATCTGCCCCCTCATTCCCTCATCTGCCCCCTCATTGCCCCATCTGCCCCCTCATTCCTCTGTGTTTGTGCTGCTTCTGCTCATGTGGTATTTGGCAGAGGTGGAGGATGAGAGGGAAACACGAGTGGAAAATAAAGGAGAGCATCAACCTTAGTGCACCAGCCTCTAAGCCCCTCCCCTTCCTCTGTTCTTACGCAAATGGTGTGTGTGTGCGTGTGCGTGCGTGTGTGTGTGTGCGCGTGCGCGCGAGTGAGTGTGTGCATGTACTTGTATTTGTGTATGTGTGTGTGTGTGTGAGAGAGAGATGGGGAGGGGGCTTTTAGTGAGTGAGGGTCCTCTATTTGCATCAAATCACTTCCTTCCTGATTCACAACCACCATTGCTTATATTTTTATATACGATATTTATTTGTATTCATACATGTTGTGTGTGTGTGTGTGTGCGTGCGTTTGTGTGTGTAAGAGAGATGGGGAGGAAGGCTTTTAGTTGGTGAGGGTTCTTATTTTTGCATCCAATCACTCCTTTTTACATACGATATATATTTCTATATTGTACATAAATATTGTGTGGGTGGGTGTATTCTGTGTGTGAGAAAGTGTTGGGGGTAAGTTATGAGGTTGTCTGTGTGAGTATTGTGTGTGGGTTGTTAGCCTGATTTTGCCTGAATTGCATTTCCTGGGTATAACTGCCATCCATTCATCCAGAAGGAGAAGGAGAATGTTTTTTTTTTACTATTTAGATTGGGCGTGAGAGCGGCCCTGGAACAATTAGCGTTGCACATTTCTCACTGTTCCCTGCATCACGGGGTACCCCCCCCCCCCCCCCCCCCCCCCAAAAAAAAAAAAAAAAAACATGCACACACACACACACACACACACACACACACACACACACACACACACACCACCACCACCACCACCACCACATTCAATAGACCCACTGCTGTGTTCTGGTTGTGGGAAGCTTTGCGTTATGTGCCTTCAAAAAAGAAGCTGTCTGCAGGGGTGTAGGTGAGGGAGAGGTTATGTGTCTGCCCCATTTAAAAGATGGGCATATGATGGTGGCTGTTCAACTTGTGGTTGAAGGTTGAAGGAGTTTATTTATTAAACACAGGGACAGCACATTAATAGACATTTAAAAAAAATGTAAATATTTTAAGGTTGTTGCCG
The DNA here is from genome assembly GCA_027475355.1 of Coilia nasus. Classification (NCBI taxonomy): domain Eukaryota; kingdom Metazoa; phylum Chordata; class Actinopteri; order Clupeiformes; family Engraulidae; genus Coilia; species Coilia nasus. Next base: position 23,959,316 of record CM050215.1, read on the forward strand.
TATAGGCCAATTTTCATCTTTTGCCCCTGGGCCAGTTGATAGCCCCCATTAAATAAATAGGAATATGGTAGACAAATAAAACAAAAGAGGACAAAAGGACATGAGCAGTGTAGATATTATGGATTATACAGAGATGTGGCAGAAGCTTTTCATTTCCAGGTAGCCATGTTTTGAGGTGCTAGTTAAATTAACTGAGGGTTTACACATTGCACTCAATGTCCGTGTGCGTCATTTATAAGATGCATGTATGAAACTGGCTGTTTATAAGATGTGTCGTTTATAAGATGCACATATGACAGTGGCTGTTTATAAGATGTGTCGTTTATAAGATGCACATATGACAGTGGCTCTTTATAAGATGTATTGTTTATAAGATGCGCATATGACAGTGGCTGTTTATAAGATGTGTTGTTTATAAGATGCACATATGACAGCGGCTGTTTATAAGATGTGTCATTTATAAGATGCGCATATGACAGTGGCTGTTTATAAGATGTGTCATTTATAAGATTCGCATATGACAGTGGCTCTTTATAAGATGTGTCGTTTATAAGATGCACATATGATAGTGGCTCTTTATAAGATGTGTCGTTTATAAGATGCGCATATGACAGTGGCTCTTTATAAGATGTGTCGTTTATAAGATGCACATATGATAGTGGCTCTTTATAAGATGTGTCGTTTATAAGATGCGCATTGGACAGTGGCTGTTTATAAGATGTGTCGTTTATAAGATGCGCATAGGACAGTGGCTATTTATAAGATGTGTCGTTTATAAGATGCGCATATGACAGTGGCTCTTCATAAGATGTGTCGTTTATAAGATGCGCATTGGACAGTGGCTGTTTATAAGATGTGTCGTTTATAAGATGTGTCGTTTATAAGATGCGCATAGGACAGTGGCTGTTTATAAGATGTGTCGTTTATAAGATGTGTCGTTTATAAGATGCGCATAGGACAGTGGCTGTTTATAAGATGTGTCGTTTATAAGATGTGTCGTTTATAAGATGCGCATAGGACAGTGGCTGTTTATAAGATGTGTCGTTTATAAGATGCACATAGGACAGTGGCTCTTTATAAGATGTGTCGTTTATAAGATGCACATATGACAGTGGCTCTTTATAAGATGTGTCGTTTATAAGATGCGCATATGACAGTGGTTGTTCTGCTTGTGGTGAGGGTGGTTGCATGAGCTGCTGATCCCATTCAGCCTGGGATGAGGGGATGAACCCCCCCACGCCACCACCCCCCGCCTTTCCCTCTTTTCTTTTGCTTTTCGTTCGCTCTCCTTTTCTTCTGAACCAAGGTTTTCCTCTGCTTGACTTCACCCAGTGATGGGAGAGCTCACTTGTGGTGTTCTTTTTTTTTTTTTTTGCGATTTTATTAACAATTCACATGGAAATGAAGGGAGCTGCGGAGGGTGGAGGGTGGAGGGTAGGGTTTGGGGAGGGGGTGGGGAGGGTGGAGGGTGGAGGGTAGGGTTTGGGGAGGGGGTGGGGAGGGTAGCAGAGTCTCCCATAAACTTGATCTGCTGCTGAATGTGGCTCTGTGCAGTGCCTGACCCCGCGCTGGCTTAAGACTGCAGCCAAGGCACGGAGCGCCACACACAAAGGCACAAATGAAAAGCAAGCACATTCCTGCGCCGCACACAAAGACAGAGAGAGAGAGAGACAGAGAGAGAGAGAGCCAGAGGAGGAAAAAGAGAGAGAGGAGGAAGGAGAGAGGGGAAACTCGACTGCAACAGATCTCTTTCTCCCTCTTTCACATTCCTGTAATACTCCTTAATTTGTCTCTGTCTTAGCATGTATGTCTCTCTTCTCTCTCTTTCATCCCGTGTCTGAACACATTTAACCTTCACCTCTTCTGTTTTAGCTCTTTTTTGGACCTCGTCCGTCGATCCTAATTCACCCTCTCCTCCCTCTTGCTTTCAAAACTAAATACAGAAATGCTCGTCATCATACAACAGTCTCATAAAAAGGGTTGTTAGATCCCTCGTGAGATGTCCTGCTGTGGCGTGGTCTTACTTGGACATTCTCCCTCCATGTTCATGCTCATATTCCTTCTTCCTCATATTTGTAGGTTATGTTGCCCCAGGATATGCTTAGCTCATGTTTTTATTTCATGTAATTGCATCTCTGCTCTGCTTCTGATGTTAAATATCAACATGTATATCCAAATATCGTACATAATATCAGCATGTGTTGCTTTCATTTTAAATTCCTCCAAGGTCACTGTGGGAAACGTAGTAAAATGAATGTGCTATTGCTCCTCTTTATGTTTATTTTACCAGCCATAGCCAGCCAGCCATAGCCATGATAGCTCAGCCATCAGAAACCACAAGTGAATGTTGGTGTGTTACACTGATATGGCATGCTGTCAGTTTTGTAAATGCACATATTATCATTATTTTGTGTTTGCACTGAAAGATTCTCCATGTTTCCACTATTCCCATCTTTAAATTACTCCTGCCAGTGACCTTGTGATGGCTTTGATGGTGTCTGTGCTCTCATCTGAGCATGTGTGCTATTGGAAATGATTTTTTTTTTTTTAATTTTCTCTCACATTCGAGCATCAGTGAGCCATTTACCGCCCTGTTAAACAACAAAAGCAAATGAACAGCTCTGTCATTAACGATGGCATGTTTGAGAGAGAGAAGCGGAGGAGGTGGACATATGAGGAGCAGGTGCTGAAGAGGAGACAGGCAGTTATACGAGGAGTAGGTGGAGAAGGAGACAAGTGTTTGTCAGTTGTGTAAGAAGGGGACGGAGGAGTATACTATAGGGCACTATAAGAATCCTACAGTGTTTTGGGACATTTTATTATCGAAATATTAGAAAAATACTACAGATACTATAGAATCTTAGAGTATTTTTGGTACATTTTACTATAGCAATAAATGATTATTCTACAGGAACATTATAGGGAGTATTAGGAGGAGATGGCAGAGAAGATGAGTATTTGTTAGTGTGTAAGGAGGAGACGAGTATTTATTAGTGTGTGACAGGAGATGAGTGTGTGTCAATGTGTAGCAGGAGGTGGTGGAGGAGACGAGTGTTTGTTAGTGTGTAGCAGGAGGTGGAGGAGGAGACGAGTGTTTGTTAGTGTGAAAGAAGGAGACGAGTGTTTGTTAGTGTGTAAGGAGGAAACGAGTGTTTGTTAGTGTGTGGCAGGAGATGAGTGTGTGTCAATGTGTAGCAGGAGGTGGTGGAGGAGATGAGTGTTTGTTAGTGTGTAAGGAGGAGACGAGTGTTTGTTAGTGTGTAAGGAGGAGACGAGTGTTTGTTAGTGTGTAGCAGGAGGTGGTGGCAGAGGAGATATGTGTTTGTTAGTGTGTAAGGAGGAGACGTGTGTTTGTTAGTGTGTAAGGAGGAGACGAGTGTTTGTTAGTGTGTAGCAGGAGGTGGAGGAGGAGATGAGTGTTTGTCAGTGTGTGTCTAAGGAGGAGACAGAGGAGGAGACGAGTGTGTGTCAGTGTGTGTGTGAGGAGGAGGTGGAGGGGACGAGTGTCAGTGTGTGTGTTAGGATGAGGTGACGGAGACCAGTGTGTGTCAGTGTGTGTGTGAGGAGGAGGAGGTGGAGATGAGTATCAGTGTGTGTGTAAGGAGGAGTGGGTGTCAGTGTGTGTGTAAGGAGTTGGTGGAGGAGACAAGTGTTTGTCAATGTGTGTGTGAGGAGGAGGTGGAGGAGTGTGTGTCAGTGTGTGTGTAAGGAGGAGGTGATGGAGTGTGTTAGTGTGTGTGTGAGGAGGAGGAGGTGGAGGAGTGTGTGTCAGTGTGTGTGTAAGGAGGAGGTGACGGAGTGTGTGTCAGTGTGTGTGTAAGGAGGAGGTAACGGAGTGTGTTAGTGTGTGTGTGAGGAGGAGGAGGTGGAGGAGTGTGTGTCAGTGTGTGTGTAAGGAGGAGGTGACGGAGTGTGTGTCAGTGTGTGTGTGAGGAGGAGGTGACTGAGAATATGGTCTGAGTCCGAGAGCAGCAGGCCCATCAGCTATTGTGTCGGTCTCTTGTCCGCGCCACACTTCACAACCAGCCTCACCTTGTCATGTAAATGCTGCGCCTTTAACTGCCTTTTAACGCCGTTAACTTAACAAAGCTTAAAATAGCTTCATGTGAAAACAAACATCACTCGTGGAGACTCCCCTGTGTGTGGGCTAAGCCCCTGAAGATGGGCAAGCTGTGTTGTTGTCTGATGTGTGTTTGTTTGTTTGTTTGTTTGTATTGTCTCCTGTGGAGACTAGGGAATGCTGGGGGAAGCACGGCTCGCTTCCTCTCACTGTTGACAAGGGAGACAAGCCATGACAGCCTCCATAATGTCAGACATCATGATACAACAAGAAATGCACTTCCTAACATAATGTGCGTGCTTAAAAGCGTTTTAAATGGAGTGATTTTGGTTTGTGTTTTATCTACAGTTCGACTATAAAAATGCGCGCTTATATAAAGACGAAGGGCAGCACCATTATTTTAATGTGATAGTCAAGGTAAACTGTATAATTACCTTACTGCTATCGACTGTCTTGGAATTGTATTGTCTCTCTGTGTCTGTCACTTTGGTTGGCTGTGTGCGTATGTGTGTGTGTCTGTCTTTTTGTCTGTCTGTGTGTATTCCTATGCCTAGGAGTGTGTGTACCTTCTTGCATGCGTGCACCCTTGTGTGTGTGTGTGTGTGTGTGTGTGTGTGTGTGTGTGTGTGTGTGTGTGTGTGTGTGTGTGTGTGTATTTGGGCAATGGGCATGCATTTGTGAGAGCACTGGCAGTGACAGTGCGCATGCAGAGACAGTGGTTGCTGTGGGCTGGCTTGGCACAGGCCGGCGTTCTTGACGGTGGGCAGGCGAGGAGAATGTGGTGTTTGGCAGGGTCAGGCTCTGTTACTGATGGAGGCTATTAACCTCTTAGGGTGTACCGCCACACTGGCCTGAAGGGAATGTTGGAAGCATGAACGCCCTAAAGAATGTTGGGCTCCATAGACCATCATGTGGAATTTTAGAATCTTACATTGTTGTAGAATGCATTCTTTTTTCAGAATGGTCAGGCTAAGTTACTGATGAGAGCTATTAATAATGTATAGAGCAATCTCAACCCCGTACTCTAACTATAAAAATACAATCACAGCTGGCCCTGCTTGCACTGGCCATGGCCCGCCACTCTTGTTGGTGTGTGGAGCTGGATTATGACTGTCTGTAGTACAGTGTAACATGTAAAGCATGTAGAACCAATGTAGAAAAACAAGTAAAAGTGCAGCATGGATCTCTTTCATTGGTTTAACAAAACAGTGCCATATACCCTGTATGCTTGGCCTTGTTAGGTTAAACGAATGTAGAAAGAGCTATACAGCCACTTACCTTCGTTTTTGAGGTAGGTTTAAGCAGAACATTTTACAGTGCAGAGCTGGAACAAGGCTGGCGATTACATAAATTATGACCTGTGTACATTCAGTAATGTCCTCATTTATGTCTACAAGTTATGCGCAATTAAGCCAGTGCTTTGCCACAACCCCTAATATAAAATGACAAACATAGCAACCAACACAAGATACACATGGGCGTCATAATTCATTTTCACCCCTTTAACAATGCTCTGTCAAGCAAATTAAGCTCTTAAATCACTTATTTTGAATTACATCACGTCTGGACGAAGCAACAGATGCTTCCACTGTGTGTTTAAAATATGAATTTGTAGTTTCACAGTATAAAAATATACTTAAAATATACCCTTGCGGTCGTTTGTAATTTAAGCTATTGTCAATTCATTTTATATTATTTATTACCCTGTATTGTTTATTTTATGCCAATGATAATGTTATTAGTTAAATTAATAGTCAAATAATTTTGCGTTCATTTTAATTCCCTGTGGCCAGAATGATTACAATAATATTGCTGTCAGGGATTTCCCATACAGACTGGAAATTAGATGATTTAAACATTTTGCACTGCAAAATTCAATGCCAATCTCATGTTTAAATTAAAGGTTGTACCACTACACCGGTATATAGAAAATGTTGGAATGCTAAAAAGTTCTAAAGCATTGAGGGAATTTTAGAATTGTTGTTGTTGTAGAATGCATGAATGAATGTTATATTATAGGGTGTTGAAAAATGTCCAATCCTTAAAGGTAAAAACCAAACATCTGTAAATACATCCTGTGTGTGTGTTGTAGTGCTGGTACAATAATCACGCTTGTTGAAAGCAGACGTATGAAAAGTGGAAAGTGGGCAGTATTATGGTCTGAGTGTGTGTGTGTGTGTGTGTGTGCGTGGTTGAACATCATGTAGACAGGCGTAGGATCTCAGGCTGGGGGGTTGTTGCTGCTTCCTCTCACTCTCAACATGCTCCTGGGTGGCACACAGCGGGCGGTGGGTCTGCAACGTCTACCCCATACACACTCCCCCACACCCCCAACACACACACACACACACACACACACACACACACACACACACACACACACACACACACACACACAGTGCTCACTCACACACATACACACACTGCTCACTCATTCCACTCAACTGTCCCAGTTCCTCTCATCTTGCAAACATACGGCCACCCCTCCAGGGGAAACAAAAAAGATTTTTAATATTCATTTAGAAATAATATTACAAAAAAGAAAAAACACTTTGTTTGTGTATGTATTTCCTGTCTGTTAGCCCATGTAAATGCAGTTGCAGTCTACGGCTCTGCACACTGTGGGTGGTGGGTCTGTGAAGCCCCCCCCTCTGCACCCCACTGCACCCCCACCCCAAGTGCAACACTTTACTTGTCCCAACTCATTTTATCTTCCAAACATATAGGCTACCCTCCAGGACAATGTTATGAATATAAAAACATTTGTTTGCTATTTTCTGTTTTTTAGACTATATGTGCATGCTGTTTCAGTCTATGCCTATGCACCTGTTGCTTTGTCATTGGGAGCACAAGTAGAATAATACAGTGCATTTGTATGCCTTTGGTATGACCTGTTAAATTTAAATTCTTAAGTTTTGAAATCGTAGGAAAAAAGAAAGTTACAACAATATATATGAATATATAAAGGACTACACTAAACCTAACGGCAGCATTATTAACTGCTAAAGAAGCTGCCACTCCTCATTTCAGATCAGAGTTCCCACATACACACACACACACACACACACACACACACACACACACACACACACACACACACACACACACACATGTGCGCACACACATGCTTCAGTCACGGTACTTAGTAGTACTCATTTTCATTCATGTGTGAGCAATGTAGCGACCCCCACCATAAAGAAACAAAAGCGGAACATAAAATTTTATTATTCTGTTAATGTTCAAGTCTTAACAGTTTCCCAGTGAGCTCCTTGCTCTTTTCTGTGTCCTATTGAATTGTTTGTTTTTCAGTCCGTGCCCTTGCAATTAGTGCCAATAGGCATCTCTCCTCTCAGCCCTTCAGTGTGAGGGCTTCTGCGCACATCTGTGGTCGGTGTTAATTACTGCACAATTAGGTCTTGGAGGATCGTCACTCGTATTGTGTTACACCGTTTGAAGTATCTCATTCATTCTAATTGAAAAGCCATTAAAGCTATTTAAAGTCCAACATGCTGTCATAAAAATGTGTATTCAAACAAAAATCAGCACAGTTTAATTGTGTTTCTTCAGCAGAATATTGAACTGAAAAAAAAAAGATTTTATGAATGCTCCCAAATATATTTTTTTAATAACATAATTCAGCTGTATTATTATTCTGTTTCGTTATTTAGCCTTGCTCAGTGTTTTAGTACACAATCTGCAAGAGCAAAAGCAATTGTGTCTTTTGTTATTCTGTTACTTTACAGCTTTTTCCCTTTATAATTGTGATTGCCTAAAGGAAAGTTCCAAAATACTACAGCTAATACAAAATGATGGGAAAAAATACTCTGAAATGGCTCAGCTTCACACAGGTTGGTCTACATGGAAAAATATGTCCCTCTCCATAGTAGAAGATTAAACATGGAAAATGGGTGAGCACTTTTGCTAAAAAGCCAAATGCCCCCAAAATCATGCTCCTGATGGACACTTTAATACATGGTATATCATTCTATTTCATTCATGCTTTTCACATATAATAGTCCTTTTTTTAAATATAATGTTAATGATTCATTGGTGATGGTTACTTTCTGCTCATACTACTGAATTGCAGCAAAGTTGTTCTACGTTTTCTGACTGTTGTTGTCATAGGGCATGAATAGAAGAAGTCTTGTGTTTTACCATAACCTGATGAAATGTAAATTCCGCCAACATCTGTACAAATAATGTACAGGTCATGCAGCAAAACAAATGCACGCTACAGCGTCACAATGTTTGAAGCAACTACCCTCGTGAATACATTTGCAAAGTGCCTCAATAATAATAATAATAAAAACACTTCTACAGAATTATCAAACCTTAGGGTAAACCCTAAGAACCCTAAATGATCTTTTTCTGCCTGAAAAGTCTGTAACTCGGTAGTCTTTCAGTGAACATTTATTACAAAGAAATTCTCTTTAAAAATCCCCATGACCGACACCACGAGAAGAATAGAAACTAAATCAATTTGTCATAAATTCAAAGAGCAGAAAGCAAAGGATCCATGTTTTTCAATTAAAAAAAAACAAGATTAAGAAGAAAAGCCAGCACGAGATCAAAAACAGAGCGTGAGTCTGACAGAGCGAGCGAGCGAACGCGCGAGACCGAGAGAGATTTGGCCCATGGCACAGGTCTCTACAGAAAAATGCTTGCTAAGCTATCAGTTTCACACACGTCCACTGACAGAAGGCTCGATACTCATTCGATCGATGAGTTGAAAAGGCACAATGGCAAAATCGGATGGGAGCTCCTTTTCAAATCCACATCTCCGCTCTCGTCCCAACCCCCCACCACCACCCCCACCCCCTCCTTCACACACACTTCCAGCAAGCCCCCCCACCACACCCCACGCCATCCACCCACCCACCCGCCCGCCACCCCTCCTGTCCACCCCAACCAACCTCGTCCCCCTGTCCCCCCCCCCCCCCTAGTCCCTACCCCCCCTGCAGTCTGCGCTAGCACCGCGTGTGGAGAGCAAGGGTTACCTCCAGGCTGCTCCATGCACCTCGCAAAGCAAGTCTAGACCGGTGACCCAGCCGAGGCGGCTGCCTTTCAGGCGAGGCAAGCGCGGGTCATGAGGAGGGAGGAGGAGAGAGGAGCGAGGCGTGAGGAGCGAGGCATGAGGCGTGCCCTCTACTCCCTTTCAGCGAGGAGGGGAGCAGCCCACTGACACCAGGAGGTAAGGAGCTTCGCTCGCTCGCGAGCAGGGCATCTGCTTCCATGGTTACCAGCCAAGTATGAGGGAGCTCCTCCATTTAAGAGGGGTCGGTTCTCAGGCTCCGAAACAGCGTTGGCAGGCGAGCAGTAATCTCGTGGGGTGCTTTTTGGGGGAAAAAGAAGTATTTTTCTAAAATAAAATAAGTCTTTTTTTAAGTAAAGAAGGCTGTGAGCTCAGGTGTTGTTCGGACACATCGTTGGTTCGGAGGACGACGTTCTTTGAAAGCGAAATGAAATCGTACCGCACATGGCTGTCCTGAGGAAGGGAGAGAAAAACGAGGGTGGGGGGTTGATGAAAAAGTGTGTCTGGCTATGTGTGTGTGTCTGGCTATGTGTGTGTGTCTGGCTGTGTGTGTGTGTCACATGATCACAAATCTCATCACAGTTGTTCAAACTGCAGATATTCTGTTTGCTTCTTCGAGAAGGCACATTTGTGTTTGGAATGAAAGTGTTTGGGATAAGAGGACAGTTAGCGCAGTCCTGTCAGTATGCCTGGTCTCTGTGTTTCGTACAAAGCAATATAATCTTTATTGAGTACATTTTTTTATTTAGGGGAAAGAAAATCTAAAATAGTTCTGTCTCTTAACATCTCTCACACTGCAGGTATTTTCACATAATTTTTAAGTACATAAAATGAGATGTTTTAGATAATGTTTTTACATAATGATAATATTATTATTATTTTAAAGCTCTACAGAGCTATAACATCAATTTGATATAATTCAACCTTTTGAAGTTTGAAAGACAGTCCATATTTTTGTGTGTTTGGGTATGTATTTATTCGGAAAATACTTCAAAAGTTTGTCATTACCTCTTTTCATAGAGTGGAAAAGCAAAGAGATTTACAACAACTTTACCGCAATTGTTTATATATGAAAAGTTTACCAATCTGAAATATTGAAGACTTGTTTAGGAATGTTTAGCTGGTCTGTGTGTGTGGTGCATGCAGCTGACGCTGTGTCCTCCCAACGCACACACACACACACACACACACACACACACACACATTCCCCTCTGTCTCTCGCTCACACAGACAGATGGCCGTCACGCCAGCAGGGTCAGTGCTGGAGAGGTTTAGTTTAGGAGCGTGGGAAAAGTCTGTCGCTCGGTTCACCTGCTAGCACACAGAGGCACACAACTGAGGCTGCGTTTGACAGCCGCTGACCCGTGCTGAATGGAGAAGTTTAGAATGACCAGAGTGGAGGGGGAAAAAAAGAAAATGGGAACAAATCTTCACTCTTTGCTCTCTGTAGGAGCACTTGCCTCTGAGGAGAAATTAGCATCCTGGAGCAACACGCGCAGCTAACATTTTGCAGCAACCATTAGCAGCAGACCAGTGAAGGCTGCAGGTAGAGCACTGATGCACTTTACATTTTCATTTTGATAGAGCCTCTAATTTATTAGCATTTGATAATTGACTTGATTTGAACTTTAAATGCATTCAGTTAATGTGGATGGGGATTTAATGCACTACAACATTATTATCAAACACGCACTGTCACTCAGTACTTTCTAACAAATTCTGGTGTTAATTTCTGCATTAAACCATTCATGTGTAGCTGTTTTTAGTAAAATGCAGAATGCTGTGTCCATCTTTTTTACCACACATTGGAAAATCACCTGTGCTTGTCATAGTTTCAAATAGAAATAAGAGAGCAACGCATAAACACTAGAGCAGATCATAAATACTTCTCTAAACATCATTCGAGCCTTAAATTAACTACCTTATTCATTAATTCATAATTTATGGTCCTGGTATTTTAGATTTTTTTTAATCTTAAGTGACATTTCTGAGTAACGAGTAGCACTTCCCTGTGTATTATGTAGGAAAATCTTGCAGAGATTGTTCACAAATTAGAAGTCGCATACAGAGTTTGTGGATCATTCTATACAGAGAAAGTTTAAAACTCTCTCTATATTATTACATATTTTATAACAGCGTATAGCTGTGAGTCCAAACAAACAGTAAAAGTATAAAACTCTCTCTATATAATAACATGTTATGACAGAGGACAGCTGTGAGTCTAAACAAACTCTATTCATCATGGAGATGAAGCTCAGTGCTGAAGGAAACTTTGGGGTGGCACAGACGCTTGTGCTTCATGTCAGAGTTTTACTGAATCACCCCATATGTTAGAGCTCTGCCTGGGTTTATAGATAAATAATATGTTGTCTGTGATGGGCTTTAATGTTTCAAAATGTATCTCCAGTATTATTTCCAAATGTTTCAGAGTCTAATATTCCACATTTAAACGTAGGCCTCAGATTAAAATTTTAGGCTGCAAGTTTTTAAACAATTTATAAAGAAGAATATGTTAGAAAACAATGCATGATTCTAAAATTCCACAATTTATTCTATGGACCTCCAACATTTTTTTAGAACTTCCATCCTCCCAACATTCCCTTCCCCACTGGTGTGATGGTGCACCCTGGAAGGTTAAAGACTGTGCAGCCAAGAGTGGGGCACAGCAGAGACTGTGCAGCCAAGAGTGGGGCACAGCAGAGACTGTGCGGCCAAGAGTGGGGCACAGCAGAGCCTGTGCGGCCAAGAGTGGGGCACAGCAGAGACTGTGCGGCCAAGAGTGGGGCACAGCAGAAACTGTGCAGCCAAGAGTGGCGCACAGCAGAGACTGTGCGGCCAAGAGTGGGGCACAGCAGAGACTGTGCGGCCAAGAGTTGGGCACAGCAGAGCCTATGCAGCCAAGAGTGGGGCACAGCAGAGAGGAAGCATGGAGCGGCTGGGAAGTGCTATTGATGTCTAACCCCTTTAGGACTATTATTCCAAACAAAGCCCAGCCACAATGCCCCCTGGGGTAGATGACACTGGGCTCAATGGCCACTTAGGTGGGATTTAATGGGTTAACACCACACAAAAGCAGCTCTAGGGGATGCGGCCCAGCGGGAGAAGCTCCAGTAGAGACCCTCTCTGTCTGTCTGTCTGTCTGTCTGTCTCTCTCTTTATCTCTCTCTCTCTCTCTCTGTCTCTCTCTCTCTCTCTTTCTCCCCCCCCTCTCTGTCAGCTCCAGTAGAGACCCTTTATCTCTCTCTCTCTGTCTCTCTCTCTCTCTCTGTCTCTCTCTCTCTCAGCCCCAGTAGAGACCCTCGCTGTCTGCCTGTCTGTCTGTCTGTTTCTCTCTCTGTCTCTGTCTCTCTCTCTCTCTCTCTCTCTCTCTCTCTCGTCCCTCTCAGTCCCAGTAGAGACCCTCACTGTCTGTCTGTGTGTCTGTTTTCTCTCTCTCTCTCTCTCTCCCTCTCTCTCTCTCTCTCGCTCTCTCGCTCTCTCTCTCTCTGTCTGTCTGTCTGTCTGTCTGTCCTCACTAGGGCCTCATATCCCTCCTATTTGGCCCTACCAACACAGGGCCTCCTTTCAAATATGTGTGTGTTTCAATTAGTGATAGTACATTGTAAAAAGTAAGACTCAGAACCAACTTCAAAAAAAAAAAAAAAAAAAAAAAACAATAATGCAGTGTGCTGCATGTATCTTTTCATGTTGGTTTAACTTGGACTATTTTTTTTGGATATCATGAATATACATGGCATTGTTAATAATACTTTAGATATCATGAATATACATGGCATTGTTATTAATACTTTAGAAATAGTGCAGGTTAAGCGTCATTTCTATTTATTTGTTGCAAAATGTTTGTTTATTTGTTTACATGTAAATGTAAACAGTTAAATAGTTGATTCTTTTCTTTTTTCTTTTATAATATAATCTTTGAGGGTATTGAACTTTTAAAATCATAGTCTTTAATGGGTATTGAGCTTTTAACATTATATAAACAGAATGCATTCTAGAACAATGTAAAATTCTACAACTGCACATTTTTATTCTATGGACCCTGACATTTTTTAGAACTTTCCTACTTCCAACATTCCAATTCCATGTGGCAGGACACCTCTAAAGCCTAAATGGGATGTTATTCGGAGTTTAATCATTCCTGTTGTGCTATCGCTGTCTGAGTGGCCTTGACAGAGAGCTCTGGCTTTGAACTGTGCAGGTGTTACCACAGTGTCACACTTGGGAATGTACCCAATTTATTTAAAACTGCCACCCAAGAATGAACATTGCTGTGTGCTTACTGTCACTGTCAGGGGGGATATGTCACTGGTTCTGTTCATTTATTTATCTGCCGGTGTGTTAGTTTTTCCATAATCCTGCTCACAGCGATGTCCCAATGACATGTCTTGGTGGAAAGGATTTTTTTTAACATTCTTTTAGATTGTAAGATAGGGCTAACAAAAGGCAATGCACTGTTAAACTACAGCAACAGAAAAAAAAGCAGTTCTGATATTTTAATTTTACACAAACACTGGAAAACTCTGCCACCAAGGTTGCATTAATATTTTTGACTCGTTATTTTCATTTTAAAATATGTGTTGCTTGCAGGGCTGGAGACGAGACATAGACCTGTGTCCAGTATGCTACTGTTACCAACTATTTTCACATGTTCATAGTTACATGGTGGCATTATTTAGGGGTCTAATGGGGTATTTATGTATGTATAACAGGACATTGTTAGTTATATTGCATTTGAATTATTGGTGGCTTATAAAGATGATATATGACTGCATATTGTCACCGTGGCAGACACTAGACATCGGCACCTAACCAATTCTCTGCAGAAGAGCAGTCTGTGACCTGCACACAATCTCATCGTCATGGAAATCTCTGCAGCCATTTTGTACATGACTGCTTTTCTTGCTCATGGCCAAGTGCATCACAAGATTTTCTTCAAAAAAAAAAAACAGCTGCCTCTATAAAAATGTCCTGATTTACACAGCAATATTATTTCACAGACCCACAGGCATTTTTAGATGTGTGTCTATGCTGTTTCACATAAGGAAATAAACAGATAAATTAACAGAGCTATGTTAGACAATCATTTATGCATAGGCTATATATTTATTCGATGCTTGTAGCAATCTGTCTGTCTTTTTAAACATACAACCCTTTTCAGAAAATGTAATGAAAATAGGCCTTCAGACAGTGTGCATTTTTAGAAGAATTATTTTATAGTATGTTGCTATGTTTAGTATAGACTGTTAAAATGTATGCAGAGGCAAAGATAAAACCTACCTGATATTTTAAAAAGGAAATAACCTGATTAAAATGAAATATTTTAACCTCAGTTATACACTGAAATGTAGGTTTCATTTACATCTACTTGTAGGTTTTCCTTTACTTTTCTGTCACTTTGGACCATCACATCCTGATCCAGACTGCACAGTGTTCTATTTACGTTAGGATGACTTTTACGGACGGTGTACTGTGAAAATGCGTTGTCATGGCGCTGTCTGGCCCGTTCTTTCCTCAGTTTATGACTTTGCCCCCACACACACACACACTGCCTGCACTGTCGGGTATTTCACACCCGCTTGCTTATTATTATTTCGCTGGCATCACGACTAGCCCACTGGCGGGCTCATTTGCTGGAACGTCTAGTGCTTGATTTGGACATGTACTTGGTGAGAGTCATTCGGTCTGGAGCTTGCACTGTGATAGCCTACACGTCCATTAGGCATATTTGAAGGCACCATTATTTTATTACATTAGGTTAAGTATACATTTAATTTGCATATAAAAGAAATGGGTGAGTTAAACATCTGAGATGCTTTGCTACAAATTATTGGGAAATTATTGGGACAAAAAATGATCAGTGCAGCACTGGCAAGCACACATTTAACTCTCAGGAATACACAATGTAGAACATGTCCGTTATGCCTTAACAGGACAGAAATAAAAATCAAATTATATGGACGGGACCTCAATGTCAATGAGCCCATATCGATGACTTTGTGTTTGTTTCAGTGTGATCCCTTGTAAAAAAAAAAGGTGATAACGGTATTCATTCTCTCTGGTTTTCCCCATTAAAAACAAAACCCAATATTGCCTCCCTCGGTCATTAGACGTGGCTTCTTGCGGTAATGGCAGTGAGAGTGGAGGCCTCCAGCACCACGATTGGGTTATCAGTCTCATGCTGCCTTTGTCTGAGCGCCTGCCCTCGGGGACTCCGTCAACCCGTCTGGCATCTGCCGCTCCCCCGACCAGCTTTCCCCTTTTCTTCGGCTGGTTTTGTTTGCGCCGTTGCGGGACCGCCCCATCGCCATTCTGTGTATTATCCGGCGATTCGGGGTAAAATTGTCCCATGACCTCTCTGCTGGGGTGTGCTGCGGTGTAGCCGTGTTTTGTAAGCCTTGGCACAGCTCTCTAACTGACAGTCACAAGGCAGAAAACAACTGTTACTCATAGCAAAGAAAAGGAAAAAAGGAAAACAGGGCTGTGGGTTTTATGTTGGAAAGACCACAATATTACATCTTAAATTCAAAATCACTCACTAATTATATGCCTGTTGACATTATTTTTAGTATGTTTTTCTTTTACATGTTGGAAAAGGAAACTGCCTGTGGAAGCTCACATTGTTACCTACATCATATACACACGCTCATCAGGGGACACTTAAAGTGCTACCTGCAGTTATGTTTTTGATCAGACACTAAACATGTATTTGTAACCTGTGTCATTAGAAAACAGAATGATGTTTCATATCAACATTTATACACAGGTTGTTGTGTAGTATTAAGAGTCCATAAGTATAGTCATTTGTAAAATTACTAAATTGTTTCTTTGACTTTACAACTAATTGAATGGGTGGAAATTAGGTGGAAATTAAGTGGACATTGTGATAAGCTACTTTGTCTATTTGAGATGAATGTTAATTTTGCTTTAAAAAAAAAAAAAAAAGATTCAGCCTCAATTCACACGGGTCCTGCAAAACACGGCTTGAATAGTTGCATATAGCAACACATTGGGTAGATGTATATAGAAGCTGAAATATAAGTGAAAATAGACACCCTCGAGCATCTAAGTGCTATGACACAACACCCGGCTCTGATTCATTATGTACCAAAATGTTGGAGGACCTTTGTGAATGATTTGGCATTCCGTACGATGTCGGCAGCATGGTCAGAACGAAGAAAAGTAATTAAGCTAAAATGTCATTTGAATTCACGTGAAATGCTTTCAGAAAGGCAATCAAGAGAATGTGCTCACTTGTCTTGTGAAATGCCATAAGCATCGATCCTGGCATAATGCCTTATTTGGTCACATGGAGGCTTATGTTTATTTTCTAGACTTGATCATTTGAAATTCATAAAATATTGATCTCTCTTTTCTTTGTCTCTAAATCCAAACTACCGTGTTTGGTGGCAGTGTTTGCTTTGGGTGTTATGGCAGTTTGTCAATAAATGGCCTTCAAATATTCGCTGCATTGCTGGTATACTTCTGCGTCCATCGACATATGCCATTATGGGTCTACTTTACCTTATTTGGGACTATAAAAACGTGATATGATGCTATTGTGGACATGTGATGCCGGTTTGCTCTGGTGAAGCTCGCTGAAGAGTTTGCAGTTCCTACACCAAAGCCTAGAAGCCTGAGTACAGAGACTCTCTCCACAGCCAGACATGGAGCACCTGTGGATATGGCAGTTATATTAAGAAAAAGGTGTCAGGAGTATTTAAAAAATATGTATGAAAAATATTTTAGAGTAATTTTTTATATAACCTGATTAATACTTTCTTACATCACTTTTTATAGTCAGCTGCAGAAAGACTAAGTTGCAAAAAATTGCAAAAAAATATTCTTTGCCAAAACATTATCCATATGGAATTTTCTAACATGCTGTTAAGCTTTGCTAGCAATAAGCTTCATCAGATAACCCAGCTTGCTTATCTTTGCTATGTTTTCATAAAACTTTCTAAATACTGAATCTCTGGACTAGCATATTCCATAGTCTGGTTGCAGACCTTTTTTGCAAAACACAATATTTTGAGATTCAGAGGATCATTAGGTAAACTTGTGTTTGTGTGTGTGTGTGTGTGTGAGAGAGAGAGAGAGAGAGAGAGAGAGAGAGAGAGAGAGAGAGAGAGAGAGAACACGTGTGAGAGCAAAACGAAAAAAGGCGAAGCATCAGCCAGTGACTCAGCGTTTCAGAAACTTTTTTATTTACGAGGCCTGCTCTCGGACAGGCGCTCGATCATCTATTTATTTACACTTCAGAACAGAAAACAAAACCAAATATACCTTAAAATAGCAGAACACATTAGGGAATATAAAAGAAATAAGCATAAACACAAGCAATTTTGGGATAGTGACTGTTGCTCTCAGTTCTTTCAGATGAGAAAGCTGTAGTGAAAAAGCTTTGGCATAACTGTGATTTTTCCAGTACTATACTGTGGCACATGATATAAACCAGAGTCAGAGTTGTTTGTCAGTGATTTGATTTGTGGTGTGGTAAATTGTGGTCCTAGTAAGTTTGGTCGCTAAATAACCATCACAAAGTTGATAGGAGTCCTCTTAGTTTGGCTGATCTAGAACAGGCAATTTTCCCTTCCCAAGAAATGTCAAACAAACTGTAAAAAACAACATTTGAGAGTTTAAATATAAAACTGTAAATATAATTCAACTTTTTATTATTCAACCATCAAGCAGATAAAGTTCAGTCCGTACATCACAGTATATCCTATGATCCACAGTTTCACAGTTAGCTCTTTGACACCACTGTTAGAAAATATGATCAACACAATAATAATACATAGAAATACAACAGCTGTCATGAAGTCCCGTTTCATATTGTTTTCATATGTAGCCAGAAATTATCCCACGTCATTCACATTTCATAAAACTTCAATCAGCAGCACTGCAACATCATTTAGCATCTCACTCACTTACTGATTGCAGGGAGCAGTTCATATTGCTACCTTTTCTAGGCTGCAAGTTTACACTATAGTTCTGAGTATACAGCTCATACAAAATATTCATTGCCTTCAAAAGTCTTTTCAATAAGAGTTTGTTCTACACATGTGTTTTGTGTCAGTATTCTGGATTGGTTCATTAGCACACTCTGTAGACATAATACAGTCTTTCAAAAAGCTCTCAGCTCTTCTGTGTGTGCTTTCTAATCTTTAAAGTAGTTCACCTTTTAGGTCATCTCTTCCATCCAGTGTAATGAAGGGGCCTTTTACGTAAGCCTCAGACCTAGCCTACTGATCTTGCGTAGGTTTTGTCTTCTCCACTGGAGAAAGAAAGAAAGAAAGAAAGAAAGAAAGAAACAAAGAAAGAAAGAAAGAAAGAAAGAAAGAAACAAAGAAAGAAAGAAAGAAAGAAAGAAAGAAAGAAAGAAAGAAAGAAAGAAAGAAAGAAAGAAAGAAAGGCTTGGCATCAGTAGGTATGCCACTCAGGAGAAATTACCATCCGCTCAGCTCCTGCCCAGCCACGCATTTGTTTTTGCTCACTCTGTCAGAGGAGGTTTGTCTTGGCAAATGCGAAATATTTTTGTGCAGTTTTCTTTTTTCATCGTGTCTTTGAGTTGTTAGATAACACATGTATCTGTGTGTGGACTTGAAGGCTCTGATAAAAGGAGGTCCAGCGTTGGCTATTTATCCTGGACTCTCTTGGCCTAGTGCAGGATAGGCCTTGGATCCCCACTGGATATTCATCATAGCGAGCGGGTTTGGATCCGCACTGAATATTTATCAAAGTGAGTAGGGCTTTGGTGAGAGCCTGCTTGTGCTGATTGACTTGTAGTGACACTGGCGCCAACCATAATTGTCTGTGCTCTAGTCTAGCAACAAAATGCAGCAATGTCTATTAGAGGCAACCGGGATACATAGACAGTGTGTGTGTGTGTGTGTGCATGCGGGCGTTTGTGTGTGCATATGTGTGTAAATGTGTGTGTGTGTGTGCTTGTGTGTGTGTGTGTGTGTGTGCATGTGCATGTGCACGGGAGTTTGTGTGTGCACTTGTGTGTGTGTGTGTGTGCATGTGCATGCGTGTGTGTGCGGCTTTTGAGTGTGTGTGCACCAGTGTGTGTGTGTGTGTGTGTGTGTGTGTGTGTGTGTAGATTAGCTCAGATATTTTTCTGCTCTTGTTTTGGATGGCTCAGTGTGTGTGTTGGTCGTTGTCACCATAAGCCCCTCTGCTCTCTGCCCTCCACCTTCCCGTTAGCGCCTGCTCAGGCCGCCGCTGCTGCCAATCAGTGCGTCTAAAACGGCGGCCATGTTTGGTCTGGCACCCAGCGCCACCACTGATTGGCAGATGGGTCAAACAAAGTCATTTAATTGGCTCATTTCCCAGCAAATCTCTGTGTGCGTTTCACTGAAAGTATCAACCAAGGCTTCTTTTTCCCCCCGGCAAGGTCCTGACTGGGGCTGTGTCCACAGTTAGTACATTTCTAAACAGAACTGTAAGATGATTGTCATGTTTCTACATGTCGTTTACATTAGCCTGATGTTTTTTAGACTCTGGAACCATGACAGATTAGAAACGGGGCCGGTGATGGAGCCGTTTGAAAATGGCAGCATATAGAAGCAAAAATGGTGTGTGGACAGAAATCGTTTCCGTTCTGGAACATTAAAAAAAGCAGGGGGGGGGGGGTGGGGGTCCTGGGACACTAGGAGGTTCTTTGAGGACACGATTAATATTATTATTAATAAGAAAGGGTGGAGGGGGGGGACCCAAAATTTCTCTCTGTGCTCCTGACTAGGACCACAGCAAGGAAAAGAAACATCTGCCCATTGTTCACATTAGTCTGATATTTTATAGACTCTGGAACCATGGCAGTTTAGAAACGGAGCCAGTGATGTTTTTTTTTTAGTTTATTTTTGAAATCGCAAACAACGTTGCTGCTTCAAAAATGTTAATTTTAACAGCTTTATGAAAGTGCACTGATGGTTACTGCGGAACAAACTAAGCTTATTCTTTCATAGGGCCCAGCATTTCTAGTGGTGTTCCTTACTAGGCCCACAGCAAAGAGAAGAACCATCCTTACACTCCCTCCTTACACAGCTGGGGGATAGACTGGGAGGAGGAGGCAGAGGCGGAAATTTATAGCTGGGACTCCGAATTATGAAGTATGCAATATGAGTGGGCCTTGCGAGTGGGGAAGGGGAAGCCTCCTGTTGCTGTTAGCGTGACGCTAAGAGCAGAGAATCAGCCATTTATCAGGCACCTGAGGAGCTCTGGGCTCAGACAGCTTTACGTCTGGAAAAGTAAGCGATTGGAGGCCAATTGGTTCTGTATGTGCTCACCCTGACACAGGAACCCCCCCTCTCGTCCACTTCCTTAAGCATTAGGAAAACTCCCCTCAGCCAGGCAATGCAGCATAGCCTCCCCTTAGCAACAACAAACCTCTATAGAACATCTTTCATATCTTCCATCTATAAAAAAAACCCACCCTTTTTTAAATCCATAATCAGGCATATTTACACACTGTGTTCTTTATTCCCTTCATCACAGTGGAATTACTTTTACTTATGTCTTATACTACTTATTTCTCATATTGTTTGTTGTCATGTGATGGGCTCAATCTGTACATATCTCATGTATCTGTACACTCATGTAGTGAGGAGCTCTTGTGTGCCTGTTGTATTGCCTGCAGAGTCTTGTGTTCAGGTGGTATGTTTTTATGTGTTTGTGGTGTTGTTTTTATTTTTGCCGCCAGTGCCTGCAACTAAACTGAAAAAAGTGAGGCACAGAAGCAGCTTGAACAAATGAAGGCAATGTGTTGCATGGATCTGTTTATCATGCCATTGATCATTATACTTAAAAAAGTGCAAGTTCGACCAATGCCAACTATCATGAACGACACAAAGAATGAAAATACTAAAATGCTTCATCCTTCACAAGGATAATGTAAAGAGTTGCAATTGCGGAGAGTAATGTACACAGTGGTGCTTTTCGAGGCTTTTAGCCTGTGTGCTGTTGTAGGGCTTCAGTGATGTGTTTAATGTTATTGTCATGGCCATGCAGATGGCTGCTCCAACAGCCCCATCAGTGACCAGTGGTCCCTCACCATTTGGTCAGTCTCGGTCAAGCTCTTGTGAACTTTGACCCCAGTCTGCTGGCCTCTTAGATATAAAATCCATGGGGAAAAGGGGGCTGGGATTTGGTGAATGGGA
Source organism: Coilia nasus (assembly GCA_027475355.1). Classification (NCBI taxonomy): domain Eukaryota; kingdom Metazoa; phylum Chordata; class Actinopteri; order Clupeiformes; family Engraulidae; genus Coilia; species Coilia nasus. The sequence goes on from CM050215.1 coordinate 23,980,566, forward strand.
AGGGCAAGGCTGATCAATGCAGTGACTTCAGCCCCCCTCCCATCACTGATACTTGGCTTGGAGTATTGTGAGCATGCCTGAAATCATGATTTAGCTGAAGAATAGCAGCAACTGCACTGTGGAAAGTGAAGCAACATGCTGCATATTTTTTTTCCCTTGGTTTAACGTGCAATAAAAGTATCATATTATCACTATCATAAACATGCATGGCACTGTTGAGTTAAACCAACTAAAAAGATCCATACAGCATACATCCTTAAATATTTTAGTTGGTTCTATGCTTCACTTTTTACAGTACTAGAAAAAAAATTTATCACCATTTTTTTGATAATACAAATAAGTGTTGTGGCTCTTTTTTTTGCTTTTCATGATGACAATGAAGTGGACAATTACCAACATGATACTACAGATTCATGTTTTTGTATAGAAAATATAATAGATCAATTGTCACACACTTTACTTTGATTTTTTCTTACTTTTATTTCCAACGTTTCGGCCCTATGGTCTAATAAACGCCTAATAGTTTTTCTTAGGGGCCACCTCATTGTGAGCGGGCATCCTTTTCTTTATTATATACAAAGCAGTTAGCAGCACAGTTGAGTCTTTCTCACATTCCTCTTTTACTGGAAGACAAAAGGACAACATCCAACACTTTGGAGACAGGATCATGGCTGTAGCCAGCTAAGAGGCCACTAAACTACAGATTCATTTTTTAAGATCTAAAAAAATTGTAGGCTAAATAATCAACTGGCTAAAAGTAAAGATTAACATAAAAAATGTATCGGTGAAAAGCGCATTGTTAAAAAGGTTGATATTGTGTCTTCTGTGCCTGTGTCGTGTGTGTGTGTGTGTGTGTGTGAGAGCAAGCACACAAAAACGAATGAGTGCGTGACTCGGGGAAGTGAACGCAGCCCAGTAGACACTATAAGTGGTTTTTCATGGTAACCATCAGTGCACTTTCATAAAGCTGTTAAAATTGACATTTTTGAAGCAGCACAGTTGTTTGTGATTTCAAAAATAAATCCTTCGATAAGCCAAAGCAATAGAGTGAAAAGTTTTAACTTCAAGTTTCAACAGGTTTGCCAGGGATATTAGAGAGGGTGAGAGGATCTTGGTGAGATTGGGATTGTTTGGAGAGAGCAAGAAAAGAAAAAAATCAAGGGGTCTCGTCTCGCTGAATAGACCAAAATGGTTTATATAGCTAGCCCATGAGGTCTTCAAATAGCCAATTTTGTCTATTTACCAAGCTGAGCTGAGTTCGATAAATAGTCTGAGCCTTAAAAAAAATGAAATATGAGAGCGTGCGACTCGCAAAAGAATGCATCCCATCCCATCGCAGGCATTATGCGCATCACGGACCTCGGTAGCTTTAAAACCCTGGCCACGGCCCTGGACGGGATAAAGGAACGTGGAGTAAATGCACTTGGCTGCATACTGCACTGGTGCTGTTTTATACTCTTACTGGTGCATACTGCACTGGTGCTGTTTTATACTCTTACTGGTGCATACTGGTGCTGTTGATACTCTTACTGGTGCATACTGGTGCTGTTGGTACTCTTACTGGTGCATACTGGTGCTGTTGATACTCTTACTGGTGCATACTGCACTGGTGCTGTTTTATACTCTTACTGGTGCATACTGCACTGGTGCTGTTGGTACTCTTACTGGTGCATACTGGTGCTGTTTTATACTCTTACTGGTGCCTACTGGTGCTGTTGATACTCTTACTGGTGCATACTGGTGCTGTTGGTACTCTTACTGGTGCATACTGCACTGGTGCTGTTTTATACTCTTACTGGTGCATACTGGTGCTGTTGATACTCTTACTGGTGCATACTGGTGCTGCTGGTACTCTTACTGGTGCATACTGCACTGGTGCTGTTTTATACTCTTACTGGTGCATACTGCACTGGTGCTGTTTTATACTCTTACTGGTGCATACTGGTGCTGTTGATACTCTTACTGGTGCATACTGGTGCTGTTGATACTCTTACTGGTGCATACTGCACTGGTGCTGTTTTATACTCTTACTGGTGCATACTGCACTGGTGCTGTTTTATACTCTTACTGGTGCATACTGGTGCTGTTTTATACTCTTACTGGTGCATACTGCACTGGTGCTGTTGGTACTCTTACTGGTGCATACTGGTGCTGTTTTATACTCTTACTGGTGCATACTGGTGCTGTTGATACTCTTACTGGTGCATACTGCACTGGTGCTGTTGGTACTCTTACTGGTGCATACTGGTGCTGTTGATACTCTTACTGGTGCATACTGGTGCTGTTGGTGCTCTTACTGGTGCATACTGCACTGGTGCTGTTGGTGCTCTTACTGGTGCATACTGGTGCTGTTTTATACTCTTACTGGTGCATACTGCACTGGTGCTGTTTTATACTCTTACTGGTGCATACTGGTGTTGTTGATACTCTTACTGGTGCATACTGGTGCTGTTTTATACTCTTACTGGTGCATACTGCACTGGTGCTGCTGGTACTCTTACTGGTGCATACTGCACTGGTGCTGTTTTATACTCTTACTGGTGCATACTGCACTGGTGCTGTTTTATACTCTTACTGGTGCATACTGGTGCTGTTGATACTCTTACTGGTGCATACTGGTGCTGTTTTATACTCTTACTGGTGCATACTGCACTGGTGCTGTTTTATACTCTTACTGGTGCATACTGGTGCTGTTGATACTCTTACTGGTGCATACTGCACTGGTGCTGCTGGTACTGTTGATGGTGCATACTGCACTGGTGCTGTTGGTACTCTTGTTATTCTGATGGTGCTTTATTATTGTTGGAGCGGACGGATCCGAGCTGAAGAATTCTGCATAAACATGGCCCCGCAGAGCTGCAGGCAGAGCGCTTGGAGGAGGGGAAGCACATCTGTCAGAAGTAGGGTTTGTGTGTGTGTGTGTGTGTGTGTGTGTGTGTGTGTGTGTGTGTGCCTGTGTGTGTGTGTGTGCCTGTGTGTGTGTGTGTGCCTGTGTGTGTGTGTGCCTGTGTGTGTGTGTGCCTGTGTGTGTGTGTGTGTCTGTGTGCCTGTGTGTGTGTATGTGTGCCTGTGTGGTGTGTGTGCGCGAACGCCTTTAATAGAATTCAGACTGGGAGTCTTATTTTGGCAGGGCAAAATGCAGCCCTGTGCGTGAGTCATGAGTTCTGTCATATGTTTGAGTAATTGCTATGAACCGACTGACTCCCCCCATGCATGTAATGCTGCCTTGTGGCCAAGTGGCACGTGAGCCCCGCCGCTGCTCCCTCTCTCGCTCTCCGTTTCTCTCCCCCTCTCTCTCACTCCCTCTCTCGCTCTCCGTTTCTCTCCCCGCCTCTCTCACTCTCTCTCTTGCTCTCCGTTTCTCTCCCCCTCTCCCCGCTCTCTCTCACTCTCTCTCTCGCTCTCCGTTTCTCTCCCCCTCTCCCGGCCTCTCTCTCACTCTCTCTCTCGCTCTCCGTTTCTCTCCCCCTCTCCCCGCCTCTCTCTCTCTCTCTCTCGCTCTCCGTTTCTCTCCCCATCTCCCCGCTCTCTCTCACTCTCTCTCTCGCTCTCCGTTTCCCTCCCCCTCTCCCCGCCTCTCTCTCACTCTCTCTCTTGCTTTCAGTTTCTCCCCCCTCTCTCTCACTCTTTCTCTCTCTCACTTTCAGTGTCTCTCTCTCTCTCCCACTCTCTCTCTCGCTCTCTTTCGCTGCTTTTCTTATGCTTTCTCTCATTCTCTCTCCCTTTGTATGCTCTCTCTCTACCTCTCTCTGCTTCTCTCTCTACCTTTTTATGCTTTCTCTCATTCTTTCTGTCAGTTTTTTAGCATGCTCTTTCCCTCTCCTGCAGTTTGCCTTTACGTGTCTCCCTGGTTCTCACTCCTCTGTCCTCTTCTTTCTTTATTTTTCTCTCTTTCTTTCTTTCTTTTTTCTCTTTCTCTCTCTTTCTCTCTCTTTCTCTCAGCCACTTGCTCTCTATAATCTCTCCTAGTATTTTTCCTGTTTTGCATCTGTATTGTCCCCCTGTAAACTCTCTCTCACACACACACACACACACACACACACACACACACACACACACACACACACACACACACACACACACACACACACACACACACACACACACACACACATCACCTCCTGCCAACCACCAGCCTTCCCTGTCTGTTCTTGTCTATTCAGCTAGAGTTAGCACAACCGCCTGTACTTCTTACATGTAAACAATACAGTACAGTACACATCTATACGTGTACTGTAATTTGATTTTTCCCTCTCTCTCGCTCTGTGGCTCAGTGTGTTGCGGTTTCCACAGCTCTGTGTACATTTTACTGTATGATTGAGTTTCTGTTGACTGTCATATGCGTGTGAAACGCGAGGAGACTGTTTGCACGGTTCACCTCGGCTTTGCAGTCTGTCAAAAGCCCCCCTCACGTCAAACGGTGACGCGGCATGAAAAATGCGACCCACTGATGCTGATGTTGTCCACTGAGCCGGCAGTGTTTGGGTATCCCATAATACACGCTGCATCATGTCTTCGTTAGAAAGGATGGCTAGGACCTAAGCATGTAGTCAGTTTCTGGATTGTCGACAGTAGTAGACCAAATCAAAGTTTGTGTTTTGGTGTGGTGGAGATTTGGGTAACTTGTTTAAAATTTTTAAAGCTGAAAATGACTTTTCTGGACAACATCTGTCATTTTTTGATGAACTGTGGTGGCTTTGTGGTGGCTTTGTCATATGCTTTTGACATACCGACATAGGTCTAACCTAAGTCCAACTTAAAACTTACTAAACCATCTTAAAACCATCTTAAAATTAGTCTTATACTGTCCTTTATCTTCTAAGGGTTTTATTTTAGAAGAAACAGATCAGAAGTCAATAAGGTCGTATTTTTTCTAAGAGACAAAGATAAGACTGCTGTAAGAGGTAATATTCCTCTGAAGCTATGGGACACAGGGGGTGACACAGATACACAAGGGCTCCATATGTGGCTACCCATATCACAACCCCCCTGCTTGCTACATTAACACTAGTGGTAGGTACCAAAAGAGGAGCAACAGGTAATGGTGAGTGCCTGCAATGGTGTTTCTGGGTCCTGGAATAACCAGAAGAACCCCTAGAGACGGTTTAGGTAGTCAAAACAGACCCTTTTTAGGAGGCATATCTTTGTGGCATGGTCACAGACCTCTAACAGGCCCTCTAAAACAACAGGGCATCTCCTGTCCCTGGTCCTTAAGCAAGCATTATCAAGATGTCTCATATAACATGTGTGCAAATATAAAAGTGTAATGTTTTTTTTTTTAATTTGATATTATATTTTGTTATATTTTAAAAACTCCATTTTCAAATATTCTATTCTATTCTATTCTATTCTATTCTATTCTATTCTATTCTATTCTATTCTATTCTATTCTATTATAAAAGTCAAGTATGTCTGTGTATAATGTGGTGTTTCGAGTATTGTACATTTCTTTAGAAAATATATCTGCCAAGTAGTAATAAACAGAAAGTCACAAGAGAACAGGTAGTTGAAAGTCACTTCAACCTGCTGTCTCTCTTCAGCTCATCAAGCTCAGCCTGCATTTGTAGTGATGGATGTTTTGATGTGCCGATGTTTATGTGTATTGCCCCTTATGATGATAGTGTTCGATTGAAAGACTAAAGCAGGAGTAGATGCTAAGATGAGTGTAGTACACTACAGCAAAGTGGAAAAATGAATGACATGAAAACACACTTAAAATCGCTGCTAGAATTGACTGCAGTAGCAGTGTTTAAAGCTGATGATTTGGAGACTGAAGTTAGCAGGTGTAGCCTTGTAAAAAAGATTGTTTCACATTGAAGGAGCTAACTTTTGAAAACCTTGATTTGATCGCATCGTACTATGTTCTGCTGCCTACGCTGGGTGGTGTATGGTCTTACAGTCTTACACATTGTCTTATGTTTGTTGGTAATTTAAAATGATAGATCTCAGTTTTCCTCAGTTGGTGAAGATGAAGGTGTCTGTGATTAGTTGGTACAGCTACAGCCCAAGGCAGTAAGGCCAGGTTCATGCACTGTGTGCATTGATGATGGCTGTACTTACAGTAACCGTTGCTGGATTTCTTCCTGTCTGTGGGAGGTTTGCCAGACCAAGCTCCATCTACGAGCTTGGTGCGACAGCCAGGCTAACACAGTGGTCAACGTAAGGGACTGTATAGTCGATGGCTGGGCATTCCAAACACAGCCTCTATCTCAGTAAGGCGTGCTTAGCCTGCAGCAGTAGGCTACCCTGGGAAATGTGGGTTTAAGTGTGTGCTGCAAGGCAAATAAGTCAAGGGCAGCACCATACATTTTTACTCCTTCTGGCCAAGGCAAGCATATTTCTTTGCCTATTGCTTTGTGTGGTGGACTCATACGGGCTACATGTTTATTTGTAGTGTTTGGACAGAGAAATAATGGCATAAGCAGAGTGTAAGCACCGGTACTTTACTTGCCTAGTCACACTGCGGAGCTGCAGTAATGTGCGTAGACCTACCGTAACATACAGGGGAGCATCATTTCCTCGCACAGAATATATCCTGTATAGGTGCCTATATATATTTTATAGTCATGTGTGGTAAAGATAGGCATGACACTGTCTTAGGCTGTGAAGATGTATGACTGTGTTAACTGTCAGTGACTGATCGTCATTGTTTGAGACACATAGGCCTATTGAATTTGTTTAGTGCACTGGTAGTAATAAAGGACAATATTTATCATGTTTTGTTATAGAGCAATGAGAGCAATTATCAATTCATGATAGAATTTGTAATTGTCAGTGCACCCTAGTGCTTTTATTGTCAGCAGCCTACTTTGATTTGAAACTGTAGGCATCTCTGAGCTAAACCACATCAAAAAGGTGGGTACTACAATGAGTAATCATTACTTAATAATTTATTGATAATGCTCATAATTGACTTTGCATTAATAGGTTTAATTATAACAGCAATACACCATGATAAACAATAAAAAATACCACAATAAACCACAGTAAAAAGTACCATATAGTGCTGTGTAACCTGTGCTAGTTTTACCTGCAACTAGCTCAGCCCCATTTTGACTGTAGCTCAGTCTACCTAACAAAAGTCTACCTAACAAAGTTAACATAGGTTATTAAAGTAGCACCTAGGCTACTTGCGTCCAGCTGTTAGGTAATGGCTAATTTGCTATTTATTGAGGCTTATTTCTATTAAGTGTTACCACTGTTCCCAATTCGGTACCTAGATCCAAAATTACAAATGGGACAAGTACACATCTCTAGATCCTCAGTGATACTCTTGCAGATTGCTAACTGGGTAGCTAACTGTTTACGTTATCTAACACCACTAGTAATGGTGCTGCTAGTAATGAGAGGAGTCAGACATGTGGCAGTAGGAGACTACTGCAAGTAGGTAATGTGGTAGCTGAATTGGCCTGCTTCAATGCAAAACCTAAATAAACTTCAACCAAAGATTACATCCACTGATGTGTAACAAAATTAAATGCAATTCAGGGGATCTGTATTTTATTTCCACAGTCTGTATCCTTTTTAACATATTGCAATATACCCTATATAGCAATAGAAGCAAATAGATACTGGAATCTCAAGTGGATTTGCTCAGCTGGTTTTATTACTTTACAAAGATTTGTTATTTGTGTAGATGGGTGTATATTTCCTGCTGATGTTTCTCAAGATCGGTTACTGAGTGGTTTCCATGATGTGGCCACCCGCTTACCTTTATATTTATATGAGCAAACATTAGCTGAAATACTGAGCTGAGATATGTCTGTTTTTTTTTTTTGCAAGCAGAGCCACTGATCCATCCCCTGATTCGCCCCTTGAGCGCGGGCCAGTCCTCTCCGGAATGCCTCAGGCTCTCTCGGGCAAACATTTAACCTTAGCCTGGCTATGCTTTCAGAAATCTGGCATGACTTCAATCACAATTTGCTGGTCATTACAGTTAATGGAAATGGGTACACTCAGAGGAGAGAGAGAGAGAAAGACAGAGAGAGAGAGAGAGAGAGAGAGAGAGGGAGCGAGAGAGAGAGAGAGAGAGAGAGAGAGAGAGGGAGCGAGCGAGAGAGACAGTGACAGACAGAGAGAGAGAGTAACAGAGAAAAACAGAGTGAGAGAGGGAGGGACAGAGATGGAGAGACAGAGAGAGAGAGAGAAAGAGAGCGACAGACAGAGAGAGAGAGTAACAGAGAAAAACAGAGTGAGAGAGGGAGAGACGGAGAGGGAGAGACAGAGAGAGAGAGCTCGACAAATATGTCAGCAATGCCTCCCCATTTGGCTCTCCTTGCAAATGCTCAAATCTGTCCTCACCCAGAGTTCCTCGGTACATTACTGGGATTGCTTTGTGTGAGGACTGTTTTACTTTTACAAGCACCCACCCACCCCCCACCTTACATACACACACACACACACACACACACACACACACACACACACACACACACACACACACACACACAAGCGGCACCCTTCCCAGAGTAAAAGAGACAGCCAGAGAGAGCGAGAGAGAGAGACAGAGAGGACGAGAGAGAGAAAGAGAGAGAGCCAGAGAGAAAGAGAGTGCAGAAGGGACAGTTATGCTGATAACAGCTCACTGGCCCTTGTTCTGATTGAGGTCCAGGCTGGTTGAAGGGTCAGCTGCTCTTGGAGTATGCGCTTGGCCTGCCCTCGATGACCCCCCCCCCCCCCCCCCCCCACATGAAGGGGAGCGCTGTCTAGTGGCAAGTGGAGGCAACATGAGCATTGTATTTACTTTGGATACAGTGGGCATTCCTGATCATCACCACATTATCCACATTATCCAGTGCAATTTCATGTGTCCTGGTGGCCAGGGGAAACTGGCAGGCAGCCAGATGGATGTTTCTGTGGTATCCAGAATGTTCTGAAGTTTGGAGTGTTTTTTTTAGTCTATGTTTTGTCTGTATATTCTTGGGATGTAACTATATATATATATATATATATATATATATATATATATATATATATATATATATATATATATACAGTATATATATATATATATATATATATATATATACAGTATATATATATATACAGTATATATATAGAACTTGCTTTCTCTATATTAGACTTTGCTGCCATCTTGGCGAGAACTCACTGGAAAGAGAGATGTAATCTCAACGGCATCTTCCTGATCAAATAAAGATAAATAAATAAAACATATAATGAGCCTTAGTCACCCCAAGTTCCACGCTTATGTGATCTGAAACAAACTTCTTCTCAGTTTTCCATGCAAGCTGAAGGCAGGCCTTGGATGTTCTGGGAAATACGTTCTGGTTGAGTGTGGATGTTCTGGGCAATACGTGCTGTTTAAGTGTGGATGTTTTTTTGGCCAATACGTGCTGTTTGAGCGTAGATGTGACCTTGTGGTGGTAATGCCAGCAGGGAAGGATAGGGAAAAAGAAAAACATTTAAATTTCCAGTTAACTGTTGGAGCGTCGGTCACTTTTTCAACAATTTGTGTGACCTTGCGGCACCACAGTCTTCGGTAACGTGCTTCGTAATTTACTTAACCCGAGTGAATTCAGTGTTACTGTATGTGTAGAAGATTGAAAACATATAATAATGTTTTGTTATTTCTATAAATCTGCCTTTTTCAACTTCCTCAGAACATATGAAGCATGTTTTGCTAAATACATTAAAAAAAACTTGGAAAACTTGAGACATTCACTTGGATAAAGAAAAAAGTTTAGACATTAGGTAGTTGTCATGTGTTTATTAAAGGAAATGATAAAATTATATATATCTTAGGTTGTTCATAACATTGTTCATCTGACTGATCATTCTGTTTGTTGTCTTTTTTTCTTTCCAGCTCTGCTAAGCTCGTACGTGAGGCCTAAGACATACCCCTGGGTAAGATACTTTGTCTTTACTTCAAAGCAAATACGTGGACCAATGGAAAAGCTGTTTCCTTTCAAGCAGAGGCACTGTGGTATTGTTTCAAGTGGTAAGGCCAAAAAATGAAGCTGAATGATGAGTGATGAACTACTGTAAATGTTGTAAAGTTGCAGTACCTCAAACTTCCACTAGGGGCTGACTGCAAAAGTACAATTGCTGTAGACCTCCATGTTAAAAAGTCCAATTTCACAGTAGAAATAAACATGTATACTGCATAGTTTACTGCACAGTTTTGGTAGTTTTCAAGTCTGTCACAACTATGAGGGAATATATATATATATTTAATCTATTTATTTAAACCTGACAATCACAGAATGAATTTCCCAAGATGGCGCTGCAAGGACACTTCAATTTTGGCTTCATCCAGCTATTAAGCAATTCTATGAGTGAAGCTTCGTGCTAGCATCTCAGATCAGCCACTTGTCACAAACCCGTAGATCCGAACTTGTGGTAATTTAAACAGCGCAAGCTCGTGCCTGTGGGTCTCTGTCTGTGTGGCGTGTCGTACATGAATTCTTGATGGCAATGAAGGCCTCTTCGGGTCACACATGCATCCCTGGTCGCAGTGAAGGCTTCTTATACCAGCAGGCCCCTTCCCAAGTGTCCCCCCTAATGCAGATATTCTGTCCGGCCACTGCTAACTCACATGAACTGTTGCAGTTTTTTCAGGTAATGTAATATCATTTTGGTACATCGAGTTTGTCTCTATGCATGAAGTCTGTTTTTTGGTGTCCTAATTACAGTATTAGGGAGGATTTTCCTGAGTCTTTCTGGAGAGCTGTCTTCACAGGCATCACAGCAAGGTTATTGGGTCTAGGAATTTTTCTGTTCATATGGCAAATTTTATCTTAATGTGTTGGGCCAGATGTGCACATTTTTGGTTTTGTCAATTGCCAGTAATTAGATTCAAGCAGCAGTGCATGAAACAGATTTAAGATCAAGACTGACCTCAGGTATTGGCTGTCTTCTTATTGCAAAATCTCACACAAGAAAAATAGATATCCAATGGAACTTTTTATGAAAACATTCTATTTTTGTTTACAAATTTTTGACAGCAAGACAAAGCACAGTCTTAATGAGAACTTGTGTGTATCCGGGTTGAGGTAGTAGGTTGTATGGTTTAGAATTACACCCTGGGAGTTAACTGTACAACCTTCTAGCTTTCCTTGGAACTCACCTAATTCATCCAGCAACGTTCAAATGAGGATAAGATCTCGGCTAAACATTGCAGCTGGGAATTCACAGGAATTTTGGCCACTGGGCACTCAGTTTGGTTAATGCTGTCCATACACCACAGGACTTGGAAGGAAGATTTGAAGGAAAAGACTTTTAGATAACTGCAGTTACAGTCACACCATCTCACATATAAGGACAAGTCATTATTTTTGTGAGACAAGACTGGAAGACTTAAGATACATGTTTAGTAGTGTTGTAAGTTTAAAATTAGAGACAGAATGACTTAAAGCTGCTCCATTAATAACCTTACACCAAAAGATTGAAACAACGGGAGCAGTACAACTCTTAGCAAGACTCACAATTTTATTCTGATAAAAAGGAACAGTAGTTTATGGCTGTGAAATTGACGGAAAATCCTTTGCAGTAAGCTGGCATAGGTTCATGATATTCTTTTGTGTTCTTTTACAAAAATGAACAACAACTCCTCAGTTGTAAAACGTTTGTGTCAAGAAATGGTATTTATGGAAACAAATTAGAGGTGTAAAGGTTACAAGTCTTGCTTCATATGTCAATTCCAGACATGAGCACGACCAAATGAGACTGCCAGGCGGGGCCTGTTCATTGGTGCTTTTTAGAGGAAGGCGGGGCTAGTTTTGCCAAGGCGCACACTGTCCACTGATTGACCACTTCCTTTGCATCTAATCAATTCATTAAGGCCATTAATTAGAAGCATTCCTGTGTTCAGAGCCAGCGTTCTGATTGAGGTGCTGTCCAATTACCACCTCATTTGCTCTACAAAACACACATCCCTCAAACCCAAGTAATGGCTTAAACGAATCAACCCCAAGGATCAATTAAACCCAACTCATATACCCTACAGACGTCGGCCTTTCATCAGCCTTGACCCCTGTGGCATACAAGGGGGAGCCCAGAACTGGCCCCTCCTTACATTATGGAATATCAGATTATCTTCTCCCAGGCCCAGCCAAGGCTGTCAGCGGGCCTGGTTGTATTCTTTCATAGAGTGCCAAATTTCTGGGGGCACCCCTGCACATGTGCCCAGGACAGCCTGTTTAAGTGGGGTGAACAGGGGACACCTACAAACAACTTTCTTTGTGTGTTGGCATGACAACAGTAGCCAAGGTAGCACTGGGGAGACTCAGGAACTGGCCAGTCTCTAAGCTGACGGGTGTCCTGATGCAGGGTAGCGACAGAACAGGGTAACGACAGAACTGCTTCAGGGGTAGCCGTTATCTCAGAGAGCTGTAGAGAAGGTCCTCTAGCTAATTTTAGCTAATTTCAAAAGCATAGCAGATAAATTATGTTTGACAGTTTTTTTTTTACATAAGGTTACTCTCAAAAAATATTTTGTGTGTTTGAATTATCTTATATATAGACCTAGTGTTACATTCTTGCTACAGAACTCTTCTAAAGCCCACCTTTGAAGTTGCTGTGGTTAGTGTAATGTGGCATTGCATGGGTCTCAGTCCCTTTTCACTTTTTCATTCTGCTATTGTAAACCTAGAGGCAGAAAGGACAGCATGTCTCTGTCTTTAATGCAGGCTGCTTAATAATAAATTGCAGCTTGCATGATCAACTCAGGAGGCAACCAAACCTCAGTAACATCACCTTCTGCTTATGTATGTAGCTGTGCTTATGTATTTGGGAATCGGAAGGCTTTCGTTGTTCTACGGCTGGTTGTAAATGTTTCAGTGCAGAGATGGATACACTAATAATAGATATTTACCTCTTTACTAAACTTTACTTACTTTAACATCAGACTCTACCATGGCATCCCCTTATATGTGATACTGTTAAAGTCCTAACCAGTGCTGTCAGGTTGGTAGATGTTGCTGTGTTTGTCTGCAAGGTTTACAGCATTTGGTCAGTGTACACTTCCTTATCAGCTCATTTGTCTTTTTAAAGTCGTATGGGTGTCAGTGACCTTCCCCCCTCTCAGTCACATCTTTCGTGTGACCCGACACGTGATCCCTAGGTGTAACATAAACATTGGCTCGTTCGCTCAGGCCAGCGGATCCTAAGGAAAGGCCGCTCATGACTTGCTGGTGGTGGCGCATACCTTTAGTGTCTGCAGGCTACCTATTTGCCATTGAAAAAAGAGAAAGTAGTAGCCAATCGCCCGACGGGGTGCTATTTTATGCTCAATAAATAACGATAATATACACGTGCTGTACCGAGGTGACATTGATTTGTCTGGACCTGGTTCCCCCTTCGCTGTGTCAGGCACTTTCTCGGATCAATACAGCCGCGACCCCTGACCCCCCTGGAGAAATCGATGGCATTGAACGGGGAGGCCAGCATCAACAGAATGGCCCTTGACCGTTGTCTGGTGTGACAAAACATGATGGTTATTAATACTCTCTCACACAGACAGTGTCTGGACAGCGCCGCTGATGACCTGTAAAACTGCATCTGTGCTCACATGTGTACAACTTTAATTGTCTACACAGAAATCTCAGCTAGATAAGATAAGATAAGAGTTTAAACGTGACTAATGTTGGTATGAAATCCCGTGTGTTAAAGCTTTGTTTGGTGAGGAAAAACATGATGGTTATTTATACTCTCTCACACAGACAGTGTCTGGACAACACTGCTGATGACCTATAAAACTGCGTCTGCTCCTACGTGTAGAAGCACACATAAGGGTTTCATAGGGAAGTAGGACTTCAGGTATTTATTATAATACTTAACAGTGTTGAAGTGATGTTTAAATAAAAAGTACCTGTCTTTAGGTCACTTTTAAAGTTAAAGATAGGTAGACAAGATGCTTGGTATGACATATTATATGGCTGTTTCTGCTTCAAGTATATTTTACTGCATTTAAATATGACTAATTTTGGCATGAAATGTCGTGTGTTAAAGCTTTGTTAATAGCTGTAGTGTTTCATTTAGTGTTAAATCCACTTTTATGAAAGCAAGTAGAACAGTTGTAGCTTGACTTACCCATTGTGTCTGTTTATTTGTCACTGCAATCTATGCATTGGGTAGATCTCTAACACATTTATTCTTTTAGCATTTAAACCAAAGTGTCCCAAAAAGACAACATGGGGAAATGCATATGGTTCTGTACAACCTCTTTTGTTGTATTTCTGATACATACTTAATTTGACTCTGGTAGCACAGAGAAGCAGGGATGACGTGAAAGTCAAATTAGGAAAAATAAATAAATAAATAATGGTAATAAACAATAATTATAACAGTAATAATAATAGTCACAACAGAAGCCATGAAAATAATAGTTGCATCTCCTTCAGCTAGTACCTGCACTTCACTCTGTTAAAGCAAAGGTGCACTGATGGCATATAAGGCAAGAGAGGACAAATTATTATTATTATTATTATTATTATTATTATTATTATTATTATTATTATTATTATTATTATTATTATTATTATTATTATTATGGTAATACTACTACTACTACTACTACTAATAATAATAATAATAATAATAACAATAATTGTAATAATAATAATAACAATAATGGTGGTAATAATAATAATAATAATAATAATGATGATGATGATGATGATGATGATGATGATGAAAAAAGCCTCCACATATAAAAGTGTAGAGGAGAAAGGGGGTGGGCGTTTAGAGCCCATACTCTGGGGTGGCGTGGTGGTAATAGACTTGATTGATCACCGTCACCAGTTTAAGGCCGGTATTGATTTCATTTGCTTTAATATTCCTCCGCTCCCTGAGCCTACCGCAGACGCACCTGAAATGGACTTGGACTTGAAACACAAGCCCATGCTAACATTACTCCTCCTCCTTATTATTGTTATTTGCAGTAGGAAATAAACACCTCACAAAGTCTTTTCAGATGTAGTGAACTTAGACTTGATACATAAGCTTGTGTAGAAATTCCATCTTCTCCTTACTTGGCTTTGATAATAAACATCGCAAAAAGGTTTTCAAATACAGTAAACTGCACAGTGCAGCATACAATAGATGCACTAGAATGCACATTTAAGAGTATTGTGTGGATCGATTTACTGTGGGCTGACATTGGTAGGCTTATTTGGTAATGTTTAAAACCAAAATGCTTTTGCAAAAGGTTTAGTGAGGCTCAACAGTGAGGCGGTTACAAGTTTTGTTACATCATAATTACACTTTTTAACACAATCAAACCAGCTGTCTGTCACGCTGGCATTAAATTTACCCGATACTCGTGCCACAGTTGTTCCTCCTGCTGCTAAATATTTGGCATTGTTTGCTCAGGATGGCGGGGACAGGCGCACACAAAGCACACACAGTGAAGCTGCGCTCCTGCGACATGTGACTATCGCTGCCCTCCATCAGGGCAGCCAAAGGAGCTTTGTTCTCCTCATGAGGCGACACCATTGATTGTTAACCCAGCAGTGGGAGCCGTGTGGACACAGAACGAGAGAGCAGGAACAAGAGATAGGCGAGAGAGGAGAGAGAGAGGGAGGGAGAGGGAGAGGAGAGAGAAAGAGAGAGCAGGAGGAAGAGATAGATGAGAGAGGAGAGAGAAAGAGAAAAAGAGAGGGAGGGAGAGGGAGAGGAACAGAAAGAGAGAGCAGGAGCAAAAGATAGGAAGGGGAGAGAGAAAGAGAGAGCAGGAGCAAGAGATAGGCGAGAGAGGAGAGAGAGAGAAAAAGAGAGGGAGGGAGAGGGAGAGGAAGAGAGAGAGAAAGAGGAAAAGCTAGGAGAGGAGAGAAAGAGAAAGAGAGGGAGGGAGAGGAAGAGAAAGAGAGAGCAGGAGGAAAAGGAGAGAAAAAGAGAAAGAGAGGCAGAGGAAGAGAAGGAGGGAAGAGCGGCGTGAGGTTAGGTGAGGGAGGAGTGACTACGAGAGGGCTGGTGGGTGCCGCAGTGCTCCGTTCCACTGGCTGAAGCTCCACTGGTGCGCCACGGCAACACAGGGTCACACACGCCACCCAAGTCAGAAGTGACTAACACCACTCCCCCTCCCCGTGGTAGGATCGCTCTTTCTGCTCATTCGCTTCACTAACCCAGTCATTATTTAACCCCTTTCATTTATTTGTCTGTTGGACTCGTTAATGGAGGGGAAACGCACATACGTAAATGCCCTTTTACGCACCTTTATAATCACAAAACAACATTTACTGGTTGTTTGTGATTGCTAATGTCAAGAATATTATGAATAGGGTACGCAGTGCTTTTACTGCATACTGTTCACCCGCCTTTCTTTTTGCCACTGCATTACTCTGCCCTACAAAGCCAAAAAGCAGAAACTACTAACTACATAGTTTGTGAAAACTAAGTTTAGACTGGAAATTGACATTATAATACATCTTTTGTCTTGTGGCTAAATTTTTTCGATACTTCCTTTTAAAAAAGTACATAAAAGCATCAGCATAGTTATACCTACCTACATACCTATGTTTGACTGGGCAGTATGACAACTTTGAAGGCATTTTTGTTAGTGTCAATGTTCGCGCAGTTACTACCCTTTGCCTTTGTAGAGCAGTACAGTCCATCTCTGTGTGTATTAGAGGCACCGGATGTGTGTCTTCGGCATGATGCAGTGCCATCATGCCCTCCCCACAACAGGCTGCCATGTTTGACTGCCATAGGCTGTGTCTACATTAGTTTGTTTCTACATGAAAACATAACAAAATCGCCAGATTCCTGCCTGTATTCCATACTAGTTTGTCGTTTTTGGGCTATGGAAGTGAACGGATTAGAAATCAAGCCAATGACAGAGCATACGTAAGTAAAAACGGTGATGTACAACATCACAGACAATTAAAAGCAGATCATTAAGTATGTTTCAATAACAGATGGTGTTCTATGTCGCGCCCAACCTTTGAAGTCTGGTTACAATACATGAAATGTGTTGGTAACAACACAGTAATGGCAAAGTTGGGCTGATATTGGGCTCTATTTTCACGATCATATGCGCATTGTCTAAAGTCTGTTGTGCAAGTTGCTTTGGGGACGTTCCCGAGACAATATGCTATTTTGACGACGGGAAAAGTGAACATTGCGCCTGGCGCATGGTTCAAAAGGGTTGGTCCTAAGTTACCTAATTAATCATAGGTGTGTTTGGGGCGTAACATGCAATAAACCAATCAGAGCTTATACTCTCATTCCCTTTAAAAGCCAGCCGCGCTTTGTCCAATCTGCTTGTGCATGACACTTAGGCTACTTGTGTGAAACACATAATTTCCCTGTGGTTATGAACAATGTGTATATGTTTATTAAAAAAAACTGATTGCTCAATAAATGTGCATTATTGCTAAATATGTATCAGTGTTTATGTCGTTGCACTTAGTAAATAATCATATTCGTAGTCGTATGCAATTGGACATCTTTTTGGAGCTTGAAGACGTTTTAAGCCCTTTTGTTGGCATGATGTATGTGTTAATAACCATGCCTTTAGTGGATAGCTATCGTCCCCTAACAGCGACTCATCAAGAGGGGGATCCCTCTCGTTATATCCCAAAGCGTTGTGCGCCCATAAAATAGCTTTTCAGTTATGCGCAACTGACGACAAACCAGGGTTTTGTGGTCATTGGCGGATTTAATTTTTGCATCCTTATAATAGCATCTGGCACGCTTTGCGCCAGACCACACTTCTTGTTTTCGCTGACACACCCGTGATGGCGCAGTGTCATCTGCTATCTAGACAACGTGATTTTTTGCTTAAAAAAAAAGAATGGTGCGCTGGTGCACAATAGTAATGACACCATGCGCACGTCGCGAATGCACAGTGCGCCGCGGCATGATAGGGCCCATTGTGTCTGACCAGACCATAGAATGGATGCTGATGGTGGTAAATAGTGGCAAAGGCAGGAGTGATGATAATAATAATAAAAGGCCTCTGGAAAAGTCTCGAGATATACGAGCAGTAATACTTACGAGCAGATTCGCATTCCACTCATCTCTTGGACTCTGTCAACTTATTTGTGACTCCTTAATGTATCGAAGGTGAATGAACGCACACTAGCTGTATCTGTGTGTGTGTTAATGTTGACTGAAAGCCGTCGCAGACAGACACGTTTCGGCCTAAACCACCCCCAGCGTGTCCTGTCTGGGACTCCTAAATGTGTCTGCCTTTAATCCATATCCCCCTGCCCCCTCCGGTCCACCTTGAACCCCCAGGGGAGGGCCGGGGGTCTGTGCGGGTCTGACCATGGTAATGTTTGGGGGATGGGTGTCAGGACAGAGGTGCTGAAGGACCAATATCATTTATATTCTGCCTGATGACAAGTGCCTTAGTTTCCATCACAGAGAGCTTGTCATTTTATGAGAAATGGTAATAAGTCTGGAGGAATGTCAGGAGGATGTATTTTTAGGAGACGTCTTAGGTGTTCTGTCTGATGTGAATATCTGTAATTAGATAAAAAAAAAGATAAATGCAGATGGTGCTCTTTGTAGTGCCAGTCTTGTCAACATGGGAATTGTGCCTTACATTTGCCTTGCTGCATGGAAGTCCATATTGTCTAAGGCATGTGTGATGTGTGAGTTAGTGTGCCTGTGTTGTGTCTAGTCAGAGGCTGACAAACAGGTTTGAGAAAGGAAAAGTCCAGCCATATATCCCTTCTGCCTGTGCTCACTCACTCAACACAGGTGACTTCACTAACTAGCTTATCTAGCTAGCTGAAGGTTGGCGCTAATTAGGATTAGCCGGAACAAATATGTGGCAGGACTTTTACTTTCTGAACTCGGGATGTCTGCCTCTGTCTGTAGTAGAGACAGAGAGTAAGGTGCTTAATGGGTAGAGCGCATACGTCCTGTAGAAACGCCTCTAAGTACTGCTGTTATAGAGATACAGAGCGTTAGTGCCGGGATGGCAGTATTGTCAATGCTAAGGTGTGAAAACACGCTATGTTACATGTGTGTGTGAGTGTGTGTGTGTGTGTGTGTGAGTGTGTGTGTCAGGGGGTACCCTCTGCAATCACAACATGGCATGGTGGGGACTCGGGTCATGCAAGGAGGAGGGGGGGTCAGAAAGTGTGGGAAAGATGTGGACTAATGATGATTTTGCAGTGCGGACAAAGAGGAAGAAATGACTCGCTTGTAGAAAAGGGGTTGGGGGGGGCGGGCGGGGGTGTTAGATTGTTCCTCTAGACACAAAGCCTCATAGCCGCCAGGCAAAAGGGCATTCTTTCTTTCAGCCTCAGTTGTTTCCTGCTCGGTTGTTCAAGGAGGAGTTTCAGGAGCAAAAGTGGAGAAAAACATTTTTGGTACTAAGTCGCGTTACCATTCTACGGTTTCCCTTTTCCTGTTCTCCTCTCCTGCCATGTCTTTCTGGGTTCCTCTCTTCCTTTTTTTCCGCCATTGTATGCCAGATGAAGTGGCACTACATCCTGGATGTGTGTTTTCTGGGCACGAGCAGCACATGGTTTTCTGTGACCGACGGCGAGCCTTTTCCGTTTGCCGGGACGGAGGAACGTAACCCCTCAGAGCGCGCGACTCTGGACCCCCGCTGCACCTGACCTTGGTCTCGCTCCAATCGGTCGGGAGGTTACCTTGGCGTCTCGACATGAAGGGAGGGAAATAACTAGAGGCTTTGCTGTTCTTCTGTTGCTTAGTTTCTCTTCCTTGCTCTCTTTCTCTTCCTTCCATCCCTCCCTCCCGCTCTCTCTCCCTCAGTACAGCACCAGAGGTACTGTAGGGCAGGGACAGAGATGGGGTAGGCAGGCGGGCGAGTGGCCCGTGTCAGCCTATCAGGCGCTCTGCTTCAGCATCCTCCGCTGCCTGGCAGCCACAGGCGTGGGCTCCCCCAGGCAAGCGCCACTACCGCAGGGTCGCGGAGCAAGAGAGAGAGGAAGAGAAAGAGAGAGAGCGAAAGACAGAGAGAGAGAGAAAGACGCTGATCTCCAATGGTGTGTTTCTGTCAGGCAGGGCGAGTGAGCTGTGTCTCATCTCTCTAACAGGTTTAGATTTGCTGGAACTGGACTGTGTGTGTATGCGTGTGTGTATATGTTTGTCTGTACACACACATGTTTGTGTGTGTTGTGTGTGCACGCACGTTTCTTTGTGTGTGTGTGTGTGTGTGTGTGTGTGTGTGTGTGTGTGTATGTTTGTCGTGTGTATGTGTGTGAGGGTGTGTGTGTGTGTATATACAGTATGTGTATGGTGTAGTGTGTGTGTGTGTGAGACTGTGTGTGTGTATGTGAGGGTGCTTGTGTGTATGGTGCAGTGTGTGTGTGTGTGAGAGAGTGTGTGTGTGTATGTGCATGTGTCTGGACACCTGCTGGCAGGGCAGCCGCACTCCTCCCATTCCCTGAGACCCTAACTCGTGAGGTTGTCCGTTACAGAGAATCACGGGTCAGGCTCTCGGGCCCTGGGCGGAGGGCATCAGCAGCTCGGGACACCTCGTACTTGCCACCTCCCACCTCCAGCCCTCCTATCTCCCACTCCTACCTCCTAACTCCTACTGTACCTCCTACCTCCTACCTCCTACCTCCTACCTCCTACCTCCTACCTCCTACCTCCCACCTCCAGCCCTCCTACCTCCTACCTCCTACCTCTTACCTCTTACCTCCTATCTCCCACTCCTACCTCCTACCTCCCACCTCCAGCCCTCCTACCTCCTACCTCTTACCTCCTATCTCCCACTCCCACCTCCTACCTCCTACCTCCCACCTCCAGCCCTCCTACCTCCTACCTATTACCTCCTATCTCCCACTCCCACCTCCTACCTCTTACCTTCTATCTCCCACTCCTACCTCCCACCTCCAGCCCTCCTACCTCCTACCTCCCACCTCCTACCTCTTTCCTCTTACCTTAAACCCTCCTACCTCCTACCTCCCTACCTCCTCCCTCCTACCTCCTACCTCCCTACCTCCCACCTCCTACCTCCTACCTTCTACCTCCTACCTAACGCAGGCTGAGACTGAGACGGCACTTCTGTAAGACCAACAGCACAGACGTGTATAACTTGGCCGCGCTTGTCGAGAGACTTTTGTTTTGCATTCCTTGTGTTTTGGCCGCGCTGACTGACCTTGTGTTCCACACCGGTTCGTTTTATGATTTTTTTTGTTCATTCTGCAAATGTGGAGTCCATCAGTGAGCTCTCCAGTGGATATATATTTACGATGTGTGTTACTTCTAACTGGACTAAAAGGTTGGATGAGGAATGGTCTCTTTTTGCCTCCAGGAGAAAATCAGAATTCTATTATAATATTTAGAAGAACAAAGAAACAAAGTTCTGACTTTGAAAGATCAGTCAATCCATTACACGTTAAATGTGGTTATACACTGTAAGCTATTCCATTCTAAAAGGTCACACACACGCACGCACACATGCACGCACGCACGCACGCACACTCTCTCTCTCTGTGTCTCTAACTGACACGCATACACACACACATGCGCACTCTCTCTCTCTCTCTCTCTCTCACACACACACACACACACACACACACACACACACACACACACACACACACACACACACACACAACCTAATGAAGATGTTTATAAGAAAAATACTGCTCATTTTTTTCAATCCAAGAAGTGTCCTCGAGTCATAGCACAAGCGTGGTGAATGCATTATAAAGTGTATCAACAGAAGAATTTATAGCAAATGTAATATGAATTTAATACATTCACTTTGCTAGTTGCCAGGCATCTGGTTATCATTAGTGTTGGACTGCCAGAGTTACACTAAGAATGCAGAAGAGATACTTGAGCCAAAAGTCTTTGCAGGACAGGACAGTAGTAAGAGAGCAGTGTTGGGACTGATTTTTCTTTAGCACACGATTGGGGAGTTTTGGAAGTAGCATAATCAATAGTCAATAGGTAGATATTCACCCATAAGCAGCGCCCAGTTATCTTGTCATCCTGTCTGCTGTTTAATCTTAGCCACGGGTGAGGAGACTCGGTGGTCAGACACATCGGTTAATATCTGTAAACCTACAGTATGTCACTCTAGCAGCCTGTGCTGCCCCGTGTGAAATTAGGCTTTACCTTTTCATTTTGCAGTGTTATAGGGATGTTTCTGTGAAATGTCTCTGTCTTCAGGTCACTTTATTAGGTCGTGCATGTTATGTGCTTAAGAAATGTTCAGCACTGCCCTCACTTTTACTGAACACCAGTCTTATAAGACCATGGACAACTAATTCAGTAGTTTGGTTATACCTGTTTTTTTCTAATTATTCTAATTATTTTCCTGCTTTTTTTCTGAATATTCTGATGATTTTGAGATGGATTGGTCATTTCATATGAGGGGAGGAAAGGGGATTCTCCTTTAAACCAACATAGTGATTCTTTTAATTATTGCAATTCAACTTATTCTGACATTGTACTTATAGTTTGTACTAAAAGAAATAATACTGTAGGTCTAAAGATTTATTCTAGTTGAATATAATAGGCTGTGAAATAGTCTCAAATACACTAAATTTTATCTGATCTGGATCATTTTGAAATGAATCCGGTCTGCCAGCCAGATGTTTTCCTAAAGATCTGCTAATCAAAAGAATCCAAACATTTGTGACAGAGCTTTGTAAACCTCATATTGGAGGTATGAAATTAAACAATTTTGTGTGCCATTTTCCACGTTCTATTATCAAGCTGGAATACTTTCTGATTACTTTGATTTGAATTGATTTCTTTTCTCCTATCGAGGGAGACAGGGTTTTTCCAAGTTTTTTTTTTTTTACTTTTGGATTCATTTAGCAAACAGAATTCCTCTCAGTGTCAGAATTGATGAACCAAATGGAATATGATTTTCCAGCATTTTTACTTTTTGAAAACTGATTTGATTTTTGCTCTTGCACCCTGTGCTAAAAAACAGTAACCATGAAAGAAAACGCAGTCTCGACAAAATAGTTTTGTTCCTATTGGCTCCTTCTGTCTAATTATGCGCTGCACGTAGTTTATTTATTTATTTTTTAATCTTCACTCTCAGTGGTGGAAGTTTTCAGCTAATAGCGGGTTGTTCCTGAAAGCCCCCAGCAACAGTACAGCACTAGCCCTCCCCCATGAATACCAAAGAGGCAGGCATTACTGAGTGAGTGATGAGACAGTGATCCGGGCAGGATACACACATTCGATGCGAGCAACTCGTCAGGTCTGCTGCCACTGAGCTGTCACTGCTAAAGCAAACATGGTTGACAGCTAATCTTGCACTGGGCTTGAATCTGTCATTCACCCACTCAGGGTGACCTGGCTGTGCCTGCATTTTATTATTATTTCAAACGCCGTTGATTTACCTGGCTGTGCCTGCATTTTATTGTCATTTCAAACGGCGTTGATTTACCTGTGGAAAGTGCTAAATAACACGACACAGCTGGGAATCGTTCTGATGTCTAACCACAATATGAACTCTTCCTTTCCCCTTGTAGATAATCGGATGGTATTGCAACATTGAATTAAACAGTATGCATATGTTGAACTTGCAACAAACATGCTATATGTTGTACTGTACATATCAACTGATAGTAAGTTGTATTATGAAGCATATCACACCACTATTCTCAAATTGCTTCACAATGATGGTAAAATTGATAATTAACACATTGCTAGTTCATTTTTTTAGGTTTAATCTATGACAGCAGTTCTTTCATGTGTTTAAACAGCAAGACAAACACAACAAAAGCTGGCTATCTGTTTAATATCCAGACAGATGACTCTGCCGGCAAACCGGGTGCAGTGCGAAAGAAAAGAGCTCATTATCCCAAATTTGTAATTGAATGTGCTGTCAATAAGGGATTTGGCAGCTCTCCTATGGAGAGAGATAAGGGCACGGAGTGAGGCTTACTAATAGAAAACGTACACACATGCGCATGAAACACACACACACACACACACACACACACACACGCACACACACACGCACAAGCTCACACATACACACACACGCACACACACACGCACACACACACACACACACACAGGGGGGAGAGAAGTGGCTGATGTCTGGGTTTTCAGACACTGCGGCAGGGGACCAGACAGTCACCTGAGCACCCTCTCCCCTTCCCATTTGCATCACTCTCTCTCTTTCTCTTTTCTCTTTCTTTCTCCATTCCTCTTTCTCTTTCTCTCTCTCTCTCTCTCTCTCTCTCTTGCACACTCTCTCTCCCTCCTTTTCTCTCTTACCCTCCCTTTCTCTTTTCTTTCTCTTTTTATATCTCCCCTTTCCCCTCCTCATCGCTCAACCTGAAGTCAACTTGCTTTCTCTGGTGATTGCAAGACCTTTATAAATGCAGGAAACACTGCTCTAACACTTTGTTAGGAACAGAGAGAAGAATAGACAAGCATGAGTGCCTTGTTTTCTATTTCAGTAATGAGGCAATTGAACAAGAGGAATATGGTTATCATGCTCAAGACAGCAACCAGTGGTGTGGACAACAAGTGAGAAGGCAATGTGTTAATGTGTAATTAATGCATATTACTTGTATGTACGTATGTATGTATGTATGTGTGTGTGTGTGTGTGTGTGTGTGTGTGTGTGTGTGTATATGTATGTATGTATGTATGTATACATGCATGTGTGTATATATACAGCATACAAAACTTGTATGTATGTATGTCTATAGGGATGTATGTGTGTATATTTAAGCTATATATGACATGTAGCATACACGCATGTTTGTATGTATGTATGTATGTATGTATGTATGTATGTATGTATGTATGTATGTATGTATGTATGTATGTATGTATGTGTACAATAGAATGTAATGCCTTTTACGTACACGCTCAGAATATAATGCCTTTTATTGTCACTATACACATGCACAATGAGATTGAAAGCAACTCAGTCTTCAGTGCAGACATGAATGAATGTATGTTTGTATGTATGCATGTGAGTCTGTATGTAATTTACATCTATATGTACATATACATGCATGTGTGTACTGTATGCAATGAGCCGGATGTGTGTTTGTGTATTTGTACACTTGTCTGGACTCCCTTGTGAGGATGGTGTCTCGTGAGGACGGGGGGGGCATCATCGGTGCTAACGAAGTTGTGGGGTGGCAGCGTGTGACCCCGCTAATGTGTTCACTGCTCCGTCTAGGGGGGGTGGGGGGCAGCAGCCTTGGAAAGCTGCCACTACCCAAAGCACCCCACCCCACCCCACCCCACCACACCACACCCCTTGCCCAGGTAGACACCCCCCACAGACACCCTCTGCTGCATGCCTGCCAACCCATCTCCATAGCAACTGTTTCTTTTTTTCTGTCTTCATGACACTGAGGTATGGGTAGGATTCTCCCCTTTCCACTAAACCCACCTCCCTCTACAGATCTTTTGCAGAAATGAAATGTTGCAGGTTCAGTTTAATGGTAACAGCCACGGGCCTGCCATCTTTGACCAAAACAGAGCCTAGAATGACAAGTAGCACCTTGTTTGTTGTTGCTGTTTCTCACATTAAACAAATTTAAACATTTATGAATGACCTAATTTTCTTTTTTTATTATTATTATGGGCATTGTAATATTGTGGACATTTGCAATATTAATGCTGCTGACACTTCTAAACCGTGCTGAGGAATGACCAGGCAAGTGCAGATGTCTGAGACCCCATTTTTGTTGCTAGGCAACCTAAATTAATGCTACCTATCCATTTTGATTTCTCTGGTTTTTGTTTTTTTATATTCCATTGCCAAAGCCCCCAGCCCAGTCCCCATTCAGCTTGCTGTACTGAAAGACCAAATGTAGGTTAATAGGCTGTGGTCTTAAGAGATATAAAAACACAAAAGTCAGAAGTATGGTTTCCAGTGTGAAGTAAAAAACCCTTACTAGAAACGGGCAAAATAGTAGTCCAATACATTTCATAATCATTGATCCAATCAATCTAATTGACGTACAGAATTAATGCTTAGGATTTGTAATGCTGTGGATTACATTTTATAATAATTTTTCTGTGTTTCCACCACAGACTGGTGTTGTCTCATCCCTGTTAAACTGGTCTCCACAATGAACAGGACAGGCTTTCCTATTGGTTGTTAAAACTGAAATATGCCAGATACTATCCAATAGGAATGAATCCGACTGTCTGTTGCCATAGCCATTTTACAACATCTACTGAAAGTGACAAAGGCAAACCCCTCTTTTGATCTCAGTATCAATTATATATCTCATTGCTAACAAAATCACAGACATTTAAACATTTTTGTTGGCTAATTACAGTGCATTAAAATGCACTGTACTGTTCTTCAAAATCTTTCTGTCTTTCTTATTATTATTCGTCTATAGCCTGGGCTCACCCATACTGTCGCTGTCGCTGCATATACTTTCGTGTTTAGGTCAGTCTGGCCGGCTGGCCTATTTCCAGCTGTTCCTTTGCCCGTAAAAATAGGGAACCAGTGAAAAGCATCACTATGCATACGTCATCAGAATTACTGGTCTGACTGGTTGTAGCTCTGTCCAGTTGTGTACAAAAGCATTTCATAGACGCCTGTTGATCCCGCCTCTGAGAAGTTCCTGTCCATGGGATGTTTGCTACACCAAGCTCCGTCTACGAGCTGAGTGCGACAGTCAGGCTAATTCTTCTAACCAATTTTGCAAAATGACGTTTAACGTAGAAACTTGGTTCAAACTGCGTTGTATAGATCTTCTACTGGCCAATAACTTTTTTTGTAACATTTATACTTTTTGAAATATTATTTAAAGCAACAACAAAGATTCTTTTGTACGTTAAAATAATGTTTCCAACATTGTTTCAGTGATTCATCAACTCTTATCAGGGTGAACGGCACTTCAGCATTCCCTTTAAGGCCCTCTATCAGCTATAACTGCACTATCCAAGTTTGCCAAATCAGGTAGCGGATCTGTAATTCGAATGAGACATAAGAAAATACAAATTTGACTTGCTTTACAGCAAGCGCTACAATAGGCAATAGGTAGAGCAAGGCCGTGGGTGGACTGGACTCGGATGGAGTCTGCAAAGAAAAGTAAAGGTATGCTGTTGGAGGCGAAGAACAGGAAGCGGGAGCGTAATAGAGAAAGAGCTCAAACTAGAGTGTACATTGGACTGGCTTACAGTCACTGGCGAGAGCTGGAGGAGGCTACAAGATGGAGGACTGATGGTCACTTGGCTTTGTTGCTACTGGACTTGTAAGTAATAATCTTTTTTTTCTCACCAGCAACCATTGAAATAAAGCAACTATCTCAGTTTCCATAGCAACCAAAATGGTTACCTTGCACTTACACTTTTTACCATGGCAACTAACACAGTAACCATTTTATTTGTGATGGTAGCCACCATGGATACCCTAGCAACAGCCTACACCAGTTACAGTTTCCATGCACTGTGTAATTCCCTGGGATTACGTTTTCTAATTGTATTTTACTCTCTTAATAAAGTCCCTGGATGCTGAAGCTGCATTTTTTCGAAGTGTCTTGTTTTCCAAACCTATGTCTTGAATATGTCTGCAAACACACACAGACGCTCTCTCTCTCTCTCTCTCTCTTACACACAGACACTCAGTCACAAACACGCAGACACTCAGTCACACACACACACACACACACACACACACACACACACACACACACACACACACACACACACACACACACACACACACACAACCGCCTCCTACCCTCCGTCCCTAACTCTTCCGATGAGCCCTGGTCTAGAGCCAGGCAGCACAAGGAGACAGCAAGAGCTGAATTCTAATGTGCTGCAATGGGTCACTCCACCCTGCCACTATCAACTCCTCACCAACACACACGCACACAGCCATAGATCTCCACCAGCCACACACACACACCCCTACCCTCCTCTGAACCACAGGGGACTGAAAGGAGGGAGAGGAGGGGAGGAGAAGAGGGGAGACGGGAGGAGAGGAAAGGAGAGGAGGGGGGAGGGGTCCCAGACAGTGCCCAGACACCATAACAAAAGCGCCGTTCTTACCTGCAGTGAAGATACCTATTAGTGAGATTTATACCTTTCTGACCAAGGAGCCTGCAGAGCCCCCTGCTGCCTGCCTGCCCCCTCACTCACCATCAGTGCAGGGGAGGGGGGGATAATGGCCAGAAAATGGCAGCCGCACAGGATTTTGACCTTGCCATGAGAGTGAATCATCATTAACGTGGAAGACATTTGCTCACCACACACTGGCCCACCCAAACACAGTAAACAAATAAAACAGTAATAGTACATAGTAAGTAGTAATAAACATGTAAATATAAATAAACAAGTACACAACTAGATGCCATGAAATGAAAAATATATATAATTTTGTCACTGGTATGCAGATAAGGCAGCCTGCAGCCTGTGTGTGTGTTTGTGTGTGTGTGTGTGTGTGTGTGTGTGTGTGTGTGTGTGTGTGTTTGTCTGTGTGTGTGTGTTTGTCTGTGTGTGTGTGTTTGTCTGTGTGTGTGTGTGTGTGTGTGTGTGTGTGTGTGTGTGTGTGTGTGTGTGTGTGTGGGTATGTGTGTGTGGGTATGTGTGTGTTCATTTGTTTTGGTGCTCCAGTTTCACCATGTCCTCAGTGAATGCCAGGGCAGGGTTTGTGTTTGAACAGTCCTTCCACATTCCCTGGACCAAGAGCCCAGTGAAAGAACATGGCTCCTCCTCCCTGGCAGCCAACTTCTAACAGGCCTCTGATTCCCTCTTGTCCAGCATTGTGTAATCAGGATTTCCATTCAGGTGCCTTGTTTTCTCACAGACCTGGGGGGTACTCCAGAAAGCAGGTTTACTCAGAGGAAAGAATGTTTTTAAATGAGATTTCCTCTATGTCTCACTTGTTTCTCCTAGACAATAATGATATCACAGTGATCCAAAAATAAGACTATTGCCTTTGTCTTCTGCTTCTCAGGTTTGTCTCTGGAGCAAAAGAGTTTTGTTGTTTCAGTGTAGACTCCCTTTAGTCTACACACGAGATCTCAAAAATGTCTCAAATAATGCTCAGTGTTGTATGAAAAAGAATTGTGGCAAAAGTAATACTAAAAATGAGCTTTAAAGGAGAATCGCCATTTTGTCTCCTGTGCAACAGAAGAGATACAAAATTTTCCTCTGGGTAGTTGCTTACCTGTGTATGGAACCTCAGATCATGTGGTGCACCTCATAGAAAAGTCTCCTGACTTAATTCTTCCAGCAAAACAAAGACCTATCAGTCTTCCACTCGAAGGTTTACCACTTACCACCTATGAGATAACTTATCTGGGTCAAAACACCTACTTGAAATACGCGCCTGCCTGAATGTGACAGAGACAAACTGCAAATGTTACAGACATCAGTAAGATATCATAAATGAGGTTATGTTCACATTGGTGCTTTTCTAAATAGTATGTTTAGTTATTTTAAAAGGGACAGTGTACATTCATTAAAATGCCCATAGATATAGGCTCTGTAAAAGCACCAGTTTTTGACTGATGAAGACGGTGACGTTGACAAGTCTGCTGCACCTATCAAAAAAGTTTAAACAAGTACTTGGTGTGCTCCAGTCCTTCCTGGGATCCAGTCTTTATGTAGAAGCGGCCCAGAGTGTGCCGATTTCACCTAGCCAATCAACGAACAGAGGGAGTGTTCATGAGCAATGACATTGATTGTGTGTGCTACATTTGAATTGTAATGTGTAGGCAGGCTAATTGCATTGCAATTGCAACCTGACGTTTGGGTAAAGGCAGAGTCACTTGTTTTAAACTTCAGCAGAGTCCACACGTCCAGGAAGAAATTGTTTCTCAATGCAGCACTGCCAGACCTTCTGTACAAAATGAAATGAGGTATGAGGGGCTGGTTTACCTGGCTATTACATTCCTATTTAGAAACTGGCTAATATGGCAGTAGCCTAAGATGAATTAACATTACCCCAGGATGGGTTCAAGCAAAGGAACATGTCTTCCAATAAAGATACAAATGCACGTAACGCTTGAACACACACATTTCAGGCTGTGATTAAGTAGTTGTTAGTAAGTCACATACAGTATATCATCAGTTGCCTGGAAACGTCAGCTTCATTGCGGTGTTGAAGGCAGGAGCTCACAGCTGGATGGAGTGGCCGTCTCATGCACACCAGGTGTGCTAGGCCAGGAGTGTTTCTCACTGACCACACATCTGTGTGTGTGTGTGTGTGTGTGTGTGTGTGGGCAACTGGGGGAGGCTTTTTCAACTGAACCTAACTTTAACTTAATTGTACCCAAAGAACTATTTGTTTTGCAGCTAGTCATCAGAAAAAAACAAATGTAGGCATAAGACAGGGGCACACAACAACAAATAAAACGTAGACACATGACTAATATAGAAACAAGCTAAATATATATATAACATATCATTCTAGGAGTAGTTAAAACGTTACTAAATATCTAGTGCTAAAATACCGTATAGCATACTGAAATAAAAGGAAGTGGATGGATAAAAGTATAGTTATATAGCCCTATACTGTAGTTTCTTCCAGCCAAAGAGGGAGACCTCCATCTGAACAGACAGCGGCCAGGAGGGGCTGGGAGGTGATGTGACATTGGACACATGCTGTCATAAAGAAGAATGAAGACTCTCTACCCGCCTTCTTAAACTCCACCATCAGCTACTCAGGAAATGGAAGAGCTCTCTTTCTCTGTCTGTCTGCCTGTCTGCCTGTCTGTCTGTCTGTCTGTCTGTCTGTCTGTCTGTCTGTCTGTCTGTCTGTCTGTCTGTCTGTCTGTCTCTCTCTCTTAGGTGCAGTTCTAAACGAGGCCAACAATTTAGCTAATGCTACTCTGTACTATGTATATCTAGAAAATATTTTTAACTTTAAGGAGTGGCCGACTCCAGCAAAGATGGAATGCATTACTGACAGAGAGAGAGAGAGAGAGAGAGAGAGAGAGGCCAATTTCTGAACTCAGGCAACCTGCTCAAAACCTGCAAGGGGGCCCCAGACTCCCAACCTGGCTAGTACAAAGAGCACTTTGATTTGCAGGCTGTAAAATAAGCGCCCTGTTCTTCCAGCCCTCCAACCTGCTGACGTCTGACCTGACATTTCTGGGCCTGCTGGGTGTTTTGCACACAAAGCACATCATTCTTTCTTTCCTATCAAAAAAGTGTTTATGATGACATTGTGAACTTCACTTTGAATGTGTGCTTAGCACACATACGCACACACACACACACACACACACACACACAGAAGAAACATTTTTAACATCCCTTTGTGTACTGCATTGTATTGCACTGCTAATGTGAAATTCCACAAGGTTCACATACTAACAGACAAACAGAGACCAAGTATTCAACAAAAAAATCCACCCTGTCAGTTGCACTCTCAAATGTTTGGGGAGAAAAAAAGGACTAATTTGTCAGACAATAAGGATTTGGGGTGAAACAGGCCCCTTTCCAGCTGCAGCTACATATGGGAAGCAGTGAGCAGAGGACCTTGCTGCTCTGCACCTTTCAAAGCCTTTGTGGGTTGCCATGGGAACGGGGCCAGTCTGGCCTGCTTGACTGGAATACAGAGTGAGGCTAGCATGCAGTAACAGGAAGCCATCTCTAGATTGTGCTAATGAGTCATTGAGGTAACACCAGACAAAAGACACTGAATTAGCCTAATATCAGACACAAAAACGTTGTTATCTACAAATTAATTCAGGGAACATTTTCCTGGTTTGCACATATTATATCTGCTAATAAATGTCCTTCCAAAAAAAAATTTCTAGCTGAGTCATACATTTTAGTCATACATTAAGCCATGCATTTTAAATATCACACATGGTCACTGCAGCAGCATTATGTGTAGTTGTGCTGCCACCTAGTGGAACACCACTGGTAGATGCTAGTTGAGACTCATTGATGACTGGTTGTTTTATGAATAATGTGTAACCACATAGATGGAGACTTAAAACCTAAAGTGATATGGCTGCTGTTTATGCCTGAAATTAATAATAAATATCACAAACATTTAAAGTTTAAATCATTACTTACCAGTATAGGAACAAGTCCACTTAAGTGACATATAATTTATATATACAGCTTTTCAACATTCATTCTGGAACAGCTCACATACAGCAGCTGGTAGACCCTTAACACATGTGGGTAATACTGTTAACACTGTATTTTAATTAAGAAAGAAAGAAAGAAAGAAAGAAAGGTGACGAAGGTGAACGTAAGACAATTGCTGAAGCTGCATTTCTTTAATGCACTTAAGGTTTCTACATGTTCTTTTATGGCATGAACTCTGAAAGATTTAGCAAATCATAAATGATAGCCTTTCCACAGTAGCCTATAGTTAACTGTGAATGAGAATCTGTGCACAGGAAAACAAACAATAAACAGCAGCCATTTGTCATTGTGATTACACGGCACACCACAGCGCACCACAGCACCACAGCGCACCACAGCACCACAGCACACCACAGCGCACCACAGCACCACACCACAGTGCACCACAGCACCACAGCACACCACCGCACCACAGCACCACACCGCACCACAGCACCACACCACAGCGCACCACAGCACCACAGTGCACCACAGCACCACAGCGCACCACAGCACCACACCACAGCGCACCACAGCACCACAGTGCACCACAGTACCACAGCACCACAGCGCACCACAGCACCACAGCACCACAGCACCACAGCACACCACCGCACCACAGCACCACAGCACCACAGCACCACAGTGCACCACAGCACCACAGCACCACAGCGCACCACAGCACCACAGTGCACCACAGCACCACACCGCACCACAGCACCACACCACAGTGCACCACAGCACCACAGCACCACAGCACCACACCGCACCACAGCGCACCACAGCACCACACCGCACCACAGCACCACAGCACCACACCGCACCACAGCACCACAGCGCACCACAGCACCACAGTGCACCACAGCACCACACCGCACCACAGCACCACAGCACCACAGCACACCACAGCACCACAGCACACCACAGCACCACAGCGCACCACAGCACCACAGCACCACACCGCACCACACCGCACCACAGCACCACACCGCACCACAGCGCACCACAGCACCACAGCACCACACCGCACCACAGCACCACACCACAGCGCACCACAGCACCACAGTGCACCACAGCACCACACCGCACCACAGCACCACACCACAGTGCACCACAGCACCACACCGCACCACAGCACCACACCACAGCGCACCACAGCACCACAGTGCACCACAGCACCACAGCACCACACCGCACCACAGCACCACAGCGCACCACAGCACCACAGTGCACCACAGCACCACACCGCACCACAGCACCACAGCACCACAGCACACCACAGCACCACAGCACACCACAGCACCACAGCGCACCACAGCACCACAGCACCACACCGCACCACACCGCACCACAGCACCACACCGCACCACAGCGCACCACAGCACCACAGCACCACACCGCACCACAGCACCACACCACAGCGCACCACAGCACCACAGTGCACCACAGCACCACACCGCACCACAGCACCACACCACAGTGCACCACAGCACCACACCGCACCACAGCACCACACCACAGCGCACCACAGCACCACAGTGCACCACAGCACCACAGCACCACAGCGCACCACAGCACCACACCACAGCACCACACCACAGCGCACCACAGCACCACACCGCACCACAGCACCACACCACAGTGCACCACAGCACCACAGCACCACAGCGCACCACAGCACCACACCACAGTGCACCACAGCACCACAGCACCACAGCACACCACAGTGCACCACAGCGCACCACAGCACCACAGCGCACCACAGCACCACAGCGCACCACAGCGCACCGCTCTGCGTTTAACCCATCACACACGTCAGCAAGGGGCAGCCATGACAACGGCACCTAAGGAGCAGTGTGTTGGGACGGTACCTTGGTCCTTGGCGCTACTGGCAGTTGGTGGATTCAAACCTGCCACCCTGGTCACAAGTCTGTTACTTTAACTGCCAGGCCACTGCTGCCCCAAACCAAAGATGCAAAGCACAATAATTACATACAACGATACAAGATGATCACAAGAAGATCACATCAGGACCTTTAGTTTCCATTCATAAAGAATGAGACCAAAATGAATCATGTTGATATTTGTATTTGTTTACAGGTGATTTGTTTTGCTCACAGTATTGTTTTGTTAGAGTATCATCCAGTGGCACATCTGCCTAATTGTATGGCCATTCTTTAGCCTGGTAAACCTGCCCCTCATACTTCATTTCATTTTCTTCATGTTGTCGGCCCCAGCAAGACTAATCCGCGAACAGAGGGTGTGTTCGTTAGCCGTGACGTTGACCTTGTGTGCTATATTTGAATTGTAGTGCGTAGGCCAATTGCATACGTGACGACCAGGCGTTAGCGATTGGGTAAAGGCAGAGGCACTTGTTTTAAACTTCAGCAAAGTCCACACCTCCAGGAAGAAATCATTTCTAATGGTGTCTGGTCCAGACCCTCTGTGCAAAATGAAATGAGGTACGAGGGGCTGGTTTACCAGGCTAGCCATTCTTGCCAATCAGATTTAAATAAGATGTAAGGTTTAAAAGAGAGTTAAATAATGCTTATTGTTTTTTATGGTAGCAGAAAGCAGACGTTACAGACTATACCACTTGTCTTGTATCAGTTAATATACACATAAAGGAGCTTTCACACCAAAGATGGTAGATTTCCTGGGACCACGATCACACAAACAGGGGTCACTAATACCCCTTTTATGCAGTACAGAGGCATATTCTGTAACATTAAGGTCTATGGCATGAGCAATGGATGTATATTTCGAACACAGTATCATGAGAATGAAAGCGTGCACATCCTGAATAAATACAGTCGACATAGGTAGAAAAGAAAAAGTCCGCTGAACCAGGTTTTTGCTCCCAAGTTTTTTGCCGGGTGACATTTCAGGCTTTCTCACCCTTCCTCAGACATCATGAGTAAGCCCGAAATGTCACACAATTTAAAATAAAAAAGTTGTGAGCAAAAACCTGGTTGAGCAGACTTTTTCTTTTCTACATACGCCTATTTATACAGCCTGGAACCGATCCCCACTTTGCTCCTGCAGACATGAACCACCGTGAAGTATCTTGCTCTGCCTGTCTACCTTCTTTGGTGTAACCTCCCTCAGTGAGGGACTGGGGTAAAAGAACCAACAGCGCCATCTGCTGTTGACACGCGTAACCTCTGGAAGAACAGAATAGAATGCTATGCACTATGCACCTGTACAATGAGATTAAAGCAGTTCCTTCTCCAGTGCAGACATGTATGTAGAATATTTACAACACAGAATAAAGTAAATAGTAGTGCAAGAAAAATATAAAGATTAAAAAGGGGAAGGGGTGCACAGTTCTGAGGCACTATGTACGTACATATGCAAAAATAATAAATGTGTTTTTATATACAGTGTGGGTTATTGCACATGAATTAAATATTACACAGTAATAATGAAGTATACAGATATTGCACATAACTCTAATAGCATTGGATATTAATATTGCACAGTAGTCGGGTAGAAGGAGGAGGTGGAAGTAATCACAATGACAAATGGGAATCATTTTAATTCACTTTTAAACCAGACATCATCATGTCGTTATGTATTTATAAAACACACTGACAGTTGATAACCTTTGTTTGTGTACATAAAATACATTATGTGGTTTCAAATGTGTTTGATGTGTCCTGTGCTGTACATGGTTGAGAAATGTGGAGCATTTATAAAAAATCTGTTTAAAAATCACAAGACACGTGTAAGCAGGGTAAGCCTGGAAAGTCCAGTTTCCAAGCCCTCTGTAGAAGGATGTGTGCTTTTGAGGCATCGGCTTTGTTTATTGAGGCATACAGCAGTTAATGCCACCTGTAATAAAGAATCTAATACATTAAATGAGCTTTGGAGCAGCACCCAAGTACATTATTAGCCCAAAACCTGTTTTGGAAAAATGAAATAAAATATTTGGGGTGTGCTTTGGGGTTTTCTTTTTTTGCCTATTTGTCCTTTCCTTTTAATGTGTCTTTATTTTCAGCTTAGCCATTGGTCAAGCAACAAGGGCGTTTGCTCTGTCTTCCCAGTGGCCCCAGTGGCGTAACATTGTTTGTGGTAATTCTATATTTAACCACAAGAGGGCAGTAGATACTAAAAGTTACACCTCGCAAACATTTTAACATGAACCATGACATTTTGTAAACATACAGATACATACACACATTAATAAGTCACAGGGTGCGCACGCACGCACATACACACACACGCACGCACACACACACACACGCACACACACACACACACTCACTCACACACACATTATCTACATATAGAAAAACCATAAAGCAAAGACAGGAGAAAGAAACCATTTTTACTCCAGTGCTTTGGCAAGCATGTGTCTGGCACTGACTATAGAGGTGAAAACAAACAGGCATGATAATCAAAACAATTAATTTCCCACTTCTCCTTTTCATATTTGCTTTTTGAAAACCATTTCTGAGATTGCCAGCTGGTCACGCATCACTGCCATCCTGTGATCACAGCTGGAGAGGAAATTAATTGCGAAATTGCTGCCCAAACAAATAACTCAACACTTCCATGCTCACCCCCAATTAATCCTTTTTTGACTACAGCATCACATTGTAGTTATATGAGTTTATTGTAACCTGTTTAGGCATGAAAGGGGTTTTGTGGAAGGGCCTTAAAACGCATGTTTTTATAGGTCTAGATGGCGACACATCTTTAAACAGGGCTGTGTCTTGATGTGACCGCTGGCAAGTTTTCACGCAGCACTTGTCCAAAGCAATGCAATTTAATGCTGGGCATGCTGGTCTGGTGTACTGGATATGAATAGAAAAAATATTTTTCTTTGTCCAGCATGATGATTAAAATTCATATTCAGCTCTGTAGCGACCCGCTACGCTAGTCAGCTTCTCACTGACATCACATGACAGCCATTTGTGCAGTTACTATAAAACTTTCTTTACACAGACATGTTTTACCACAGTGCTCTCCTAGATTCACTATGTAATGTGCCACAAATGCTGTATGATGTTACACACATTCTCACCCATATGTACATAGATTAACAGATTGACACAGATTAATTATACAAACTGTGTATACATGTGATCTGAAACTTGCAAGCAAAATATATGACAGTGAATCACATACATGATTCTTAGTACATGTCTCCAAAGGGAAACTAATGTAATTTGTATTACTCATATAAAACATACAAGTCTTATACTTTTGTTGCTTCAGAAATATGTGAGAGTGGCCATACTCATGAGTAAGTCCTATATGGGACAGTGAACATTCTTGTGCGGCTTTTCTATTTCTTTTTTGCATAATAATAATAATAATAATAATAATAATAATAATAATAATAATAATAATAATAATAATAATAATAATAACAGTAATCCGCCTTTCACAGAATCCAAGGACACTTTACAGTAATTAAAATAGCAGCAACACAGACTGCAACATACACACACCAAACACACACCAAAATCATACACAAACAATAAAGCAAGAGACAAGACAAAAAAAACAGTCATGCATGCACGGCCATGTTGGTAAGACACTGCAGTGCTATGTATTCACTGATCCCTGGTTTGTACTTTCTGTCTCATTTTGCATTGCTATTTATACACACTGCAAATATAAAAGTCCAGTTTCCAAGCCCTCTGTAGAAGGATGTGTGCTTTTGAGCCATCTGCTTTGTTTATTGATGCATACAGCAGTTAATGGCACCTGTAATAAAGAATCTAATGCATTAAATGAGCTTTGGAGCAGCACCCATGTACATTATTAGCCCAAAACCTGTTTTGGAAAAAATAGTAATTAAATATAAATAGCATTGGAGGAGTTACAGTATGGAGGCAGAAAGCACACACAGACTTGCACTCTATTTAAAGGACATGAGAGTGCATTATTCAAAAGGCACGGGGGTCTGGGGGGGTGGGGTGTTAGTAGAAGAGGATAGAGGAGCCCCGTCAACACTTTACTGATGAAATGGAAAGCATGGGGCAGAGGAGCGAGAGGCGACAGGGAACACGAGACGTCCTGGTGGTATAGCTCTTTTAGTGTCATCTGCAAGCGTATAACTGCCGAGGAGAAGGATGACGCAGACAGAGATGGGCTGAGAGGGAGAAGGAGGCAGTGAGGAAGAGCATCTTCTTCCTTTCCCCCTCCCCTTCGTCAGGTAGCTTTCGTCTCAAGGACAGTCGCCAGGCGCTATTTACAGGTTAGGCTCAATTTAGAGAGTCCCAGATCATTCTGAGATGCAATCTCAACCCAGTCTGTCTCCTCCTGCCACCCGTATCATATTTGATGAAGTGTTAGTGGTAGCTCTCCAAACTCACTCTTCGTTCTCACCTCCTCGCTCTCCTGCCTGTATGGCTCTTACTACAGTATATATCTCTCATATTGTATCTCTTCCTCATATTCCTCTTGATTAGTATCTCTCATATTGTGCCTCTTGGCCATATTGGTCTTACTATACATCTGTGTAAAGCGGCTGCTGTTGGTGACTGTGTCTTTCTCCAATTCATTCTGTGTCTTTTAAAGAATTTAAAGAATAAGAGTTTAAAGAATAGTGAATAGCTGCTGGTGCTTAGTCCCACTGTAGGGCCCACTGTATCCATCTTAGAGAGGACTGAGAGGGGCTAATGGCTTTTAAGGTGCATTCACTCCTGTCTCCATTTCAGTTATTCAGCTATAGAAGCCCAGTCAGGCCGGATTCCTGAATTATAAATGAGAGCGCCACTGCACGGCCATCTTTTATTTTTTTAAGCTGTCCGCTTAAAGTCTCCTCTGAATTCAGGGCCCATAAATGCCTCTCCTGGTTCCTGCCTTCACGCAGAGGAAAACATTTCAGCCTGCTGATACTACTGCTGCTACTGCTGAAATGATTCTTCACTCTTTTGTGTTTCTTTCAGGCTCTGTATTTTCTCTAGTGCACTTGAGCACTGCTCTCCCATGCTCATCAGTCTGACCGAACCCCCCAGCCCCCCCCAATCTAGCTCACATTTGCAGGGGCCAGTCAAGATCCACATTTTAACTATTTTAACATGTTAAAGAATATCATTATATCAATATCAATATCAATATCAAATATTATATTGATTATATTATATTATATCAATATCAATGTCAAATATCAATATCATCATATCATGTTTCTTTACAAAATAAAAAGACTTTATAGC
Source organism: Coilia nasus (assembly GCA_027475355.1). Lineage (NCBI taxonomy): Eukaryota > Metazoa > Chordata > Actinopteri > Clupeiformes > Engraulidae > Coilia > Coilia nasus. Next base: position 24,019,691 of record CM050215.1, read on the forward strand.
AGACATTATTAATAATTATTGAATATAAACAAATTATAATAAAAACTTTATATATTTAAAAAGTAATATAAAAAATTAAAGACATTGCGGTGCAAAGCTCACAAGATAACGTAATCAACGTCTGCATTGCTATTATCTGCTTTTTATTTATCTCAGACAACACAAAGTATGGTCTCATGAGGCAAACAATAGGCCACACGTTTGTGTCACGGCTGAATTGCTGATGGCTCGTTTATTGCTACTGTGTTGCTTACTTTTTTTTTTTTTTTCCTTGTGTTTAAGCTTTATCTGCACTGACACAACGTAACAGACACACATGTATGTATGCGCATACATAACTCATAAAGCAATGCCATCAGCATGTCTACATTGCTAGTCATCTTGGGTGCAACAGGCATTCTGGGAGCACATACTGATTGTGATCATGTGGTGATAATAGTAGTGGAGGCAGTGGCTATAAATCCTCAGAGATTATTCAGACACATGTGCACACGAGTGTTTGTGGGTGAGGATGTTTTATGGCTCTCCTCTCCTGTAGGGGAGGCAGGCAGTTGGACCACCTCCCTGTGATGCTGACAGATGAGGCAGTGAGAGGGAGGGATGGGGATGGAGGACGTAGTGGAGGAAGCTGGGCTGGAGGGGTACTGTACTGTAGATCTAATTAGCCTCCTTCGGGCATACAGATGGTTAGCTTTCCCGATTCTCGGTTTTCAGAAGGAATCTCGTGAGGTTCTCGTGAGAATTACGAGATAATAGCACTTTTACAGTCAACTAAATACTGCAAGTCTTGCTGTGGGTGGGTCAACCTCGGAAGTGAGATCTTTACTTCAGCGTAAACCTTTGTGGTCCTATGCTGTCCCTAGCGGCGGCAGTGGTAAACACTTCTCGCGACTGCAGGAATCTCGACTTGTGAGAATTAAATGAGCATCGGGAAAGCTAGCCATCTGTACACTACACTGACACACAAAAGAAGAAAAACAACAAAAGAAAAGGCATAGGCAACCGAGCCAGAATATCATTTTATGCAAAGCTACTGAGAAAGTACTGACATAAAGATAGGTGCCCTGTAGATGGCTGTCATAAAACATGTTATAATTAGCATTAAGGAATAAAAAACAATGTGTCATATTCTTTGCGGAGGCAGGTCGGCCATGCGTGATGTGAATTGTTAAAAAAAAATGCTGTGCTGTGCAATTCATGTTATGTCATTCAGAAGGCATACTGTACATTTAGACATCTCAGAATAGCACAGGCATAAATAAACTGAAATATAAAATACACTTGCATCTAGATTTATAAACATGTTTTGACACAAAAAGGAGATTATTTGCACTTCATTATCAGAGGGGGACATCCTGGGTTGAGGAAGTAAATGTCCTGGCACATATTTGTTTCAGCCGATTCACTGAACCAGCTGATTCTAATTAGCACCACTCCTGAGCTGGGTAGATGAGCTGGTTAGTGGTATCACCCATGTTGAGAGCACACACAGAAGGAATACAGGGCAGGCTGTAGACTTCTACTTTCTCAATCCGGTTTGTCCACCACTGATCGTATTACACACAGTCTGGTGCAGGTAAAAGTGAAGTAAAGTCTCAGCTACTAGCTAATTGTGGTGCAGGTAAGAATAATGTAGAGTCTGAGCCACTGGCTAAATGTGGTGCAGGTGTGAATGAAGTAAAGTCTGAGCCACTGGCTAATTGTGGCCCGGTGTCAGAGGCGGACAACACAGCTTAAGAAAGTAAAAGTCCTGCTATATATTCCTTTTGCCTGTGCTGCTTGATGTTGTCACCTATCCCGGTTTTAGCTGATTGTCCCGGTTTTTAATGGTCTGTCCCGGGAAAAAATATTCTCCTGGGCTGGGACACTGACACCCGGGTCGCTGCTTATAAGCAAAAAGGTTGATTGGGTTGCCAAAATATCCCGTTTTTTTTGTCAGACATAGGTGGCAACTCTAGTGCTGCCAGCACAGGTGGTTTCACTAATTCGCTCATCCATCTGGCTAAAAAAGAGGTGCTATTTGGGATCAGCTGGTTCACTGAATTGGCTGGAACAAATATCTAACAGGACTTTTACTTCCTGAACCACCTCTGGATGTCAGCCTCTGACCAGTGGAGATAATGGCACTAACGAAAGCGTACTATCCTCTCTCCTGTGCTTTTCCTTAGCTTTCTCTCTGCCACTCCCCACCACCCAAGGGGCTCCCGAGTGTACGCTACCCCTGTCAGTCAACATCACTGTCTACCCTCCCAGAGATTTCCATTTAAGCCCCCTGCAGGATTTAAGCTAAAGCACTTAATGCAATTCACCTCCAGCCCCTGCACCATGGGCTTTGCTGCTCTTCCAATCTATTGCTTTCCACCCAGGCTTCTTGCTGCTTTCCACTTACACTGGGAGAGGTTATGCGGCATGCTTCACTAGACGATCTACCCTTTATCTGCAGAGGTGCTTTTACATTTCAAAAAGTGTTTTCTCTTCCTGCAGTTGTTGGTCGGGCCGGGTCACTTTCACCACTGCAGATGTGTTGAACTCATCTTCATTTTTCCTTTTGCCAAAGGACATCTGTTGAAGGATTGCGTGTCAATGACGGATGGCCTCTGCCCTCACGTCCCGTGCTCCTCAATTATTAATACTCCGTAAGAAGCACGGATAAAGCCGTCAGCCATTTTGCACAGACCTCAGTCCTTGGCCCCGGCAGTGTTCGTTCCAGCAGGAAGGGAAGAAGAAAGACTCCCTCTTTCATAGACAGCAGGCTTTTGAGGAGCGAAGGACAACACATCAAATAAGAAGAGCGCTGGAGGCAAGGGGCTGTGAGCGGACATATGAGTCCTGGGAAAGTCACATACACACACACACACACAAACACACACACACACACACATACAAACACACACACACAACTGTGGGCATGTGAGTCCTGGACAAGTCCTAAATGCACACACACAAACACACACACACACACACACACACACAAACACACACACACAACTGTGGGCATGTGAGTCCTTGAGAAGTCCTAAATGCACACACACACGCACACACACACACACACACACACACACACAAACACACACACACAACTGCGGGCATGTGAGTCCTGGAGAAGTCCTAAATGCACACACACAAACCCACGCACACACAGACAACTGTCAGAGGGAAGAAGGGGTACACGAGAGGAGGCTTAGTGGGACCATCAGCACCAGAGCAGAAAGCATGTTTGTGAGGACAGGATGTGTCAATCAGTGTCACAGCGGGTCACTTTACTTTTTAGAGGTGAAGACCCTGGCTTCAGAGAAGTAAAAAGCCTGCCACATATTTCATCCAAACAAGAGTGAACAAAAATAATCAGGCAAGTGATGGTAAATGGACTGCATTTACTGTATACAGCGTACAGTATACTACCGCAGAGTACCCACAGCGCTTTACATTGAATGCCTCACATTCACCCATTCACACACATATTCACACACTGGTTGAGAAGGCTGCCATGCAAGGTACCAATCAGCACACCAGGAGCAGTATGGGGTTCAGTGTCTTGCTCAAGGACACTTGGACGTAGCCAGGGGAAGGTGGAATCAAATCAGCGACCCTTCGGTTGCTGGGCAACTCCTTTACCTACAGACCCACTGTCACCCCAGATCAGCTGGTGGGGATATCACCTGTTGAATACATACACATGGATGGGGTTTACTTTCTGAAGCCCAGAGCTCCACCTATGCTTGAAACCCCCCACCAGGGCAGGAATTTCATGAGAGCCATGGCCCTCGTGCCCTCTCAATTTGGCCTTGTGCCCTTGAAAAATATCTGCCAGAAGGCTACAGTGGCCCTGATGCCCTTCACAAAATTGACAACATAAAGGCCCAAGTGGCCTTGCCCTTAAAATGATGAAATTCCAGGCCTGCCCCCCACCCAAAATAAATGCTTAAAATGGGAAGGGACACACAACATCTCATTCATCTCTGAGAGCACAAACTAAGGTGCCATGATACACACAATGCATATCTCTGTCAAAGCTGAATTGGTGACAGTTTATTTGGTGTTGTTTGTGTTGTATTGTGTATTTTGAATTATGTATTTTCCGATGTTTTAAAGGAGAACTTCGGTGTAAAATGAAAATTGGCATGTTAAAACATCATACCGAGTTGGTATGTGTACTGAGGAGCAAAATTGATTTAGCCTGTTGCATTCAGAGTTTAACTATTTTTTATCGTTTGTCCTAGAAGGCTAAGAATAGAAGTGGTAGGTGGCCTTAGACGAAGCATAACGACTACGCTATTTTTAAACCATTAAAACAGCTCTAAGAAACTTCACACTCCATGGGTAGTACAACAAAGGCTCTGGCATTCAAAACAAAGCACTGAGAATATTGTAAATGTACACAACGTTTATTTAAAAAGCTGTTCTTACATGCAGTAGTTTGCAGTTGTTTCTCGTCGCCGCCATGATGAAAGTCCAAACAAGTATATTGTACTACGCCTCCTCCTATTCTTCCTGCTGGTTCGTGTTCGTCAATCGACTTGTGCGGACTTTCATCATGGCGGCGACGAGAAACTACAGCAAGGTACTGCCTGTCAAAACGTTTTATTAATAAATGTTGTGTACACTTACAAAGTTTTCAGTGCCTCGTTTTTAATGTCAGGGCATTTGTTGTACTACTGATGGAGTGTGGAGTTTCTTCAAGCTGTTTTAATGGTTTAAAAATAGCGTAGTCGTCATGCTTCGTCTAAGGGCACCTACCACTTCCATTCTTAGCCTTCTGGGACAAAGATAAAAATAGTACAATAGTTGTACTCTGAATGCAACAGGCTAAATCAATTTTGCTCCTCAGTACACATACCAACTCGGTATGATGTTTTAACATGCCAGTTTTCATTTTACACCAAAGTTCTCCTTTAAGCTTAATCTGTACTGACACAATGTAACAGAAACATTAGATGTGCATTATAGAACTCCTCAGACATTGGTCTGTAGTAATATTTTTGTTTGATGTCATTTCTAAGCTCCTGATAAGCATTTCTGGCCAGGTTAAAGAGAGCTGAAGGATTATAGCATGTCAGTCAGGGCTCACTATTTTGTTTCACTGCTAACACAGTGAGTGTTCAGAGGATGAGACACCCCTGAGGAACATATTGTATTGTCTTACCATATTGCTTCCCGTTTGTGGGTGAAATAAAGTTTTGATGTTTTTTACAGAAAGAGAGAGAGAAAGAGAGACAGAGAGAGAGAGACAGAGAGACAGAGACACAGAGAGACACAGAGAGAGAGACAGACAGAGAGACAGAGAGAGACAGACAGACAGACAGAGAGAGAGAGAGAGAGAGTGAGAGATCTATTACCGGATCTAGGTCAATATGTGCATGTATTTGTATGCGCTTGTGTCCGCATGTGTGTCTGAGTGCTGTATTTGGGACTCAAAAACAAAGGCAGACACCCTGTAATGGTGACCTTAGCTAACCTAAACTTCACAGGGAGAGCCAGACACTTGTGCTTGGGTCAGGTGGATTAAGGTTTCAGTTAATGTTTAATGAACAAATAAATGAACAAATAAATTACATTACATTACACTAGATGCCTTACTCAAGGTCATTTCAGCCATGGATGAGGGTGCAGGAGAGCACTAGTTATTTACTCCCCCACCCACATTCTTCCCACTGGGATGGGATTCAAACGAGCGACCCTCCGATCTCAAGACCAAACTCCCTATCCATTAGACCACAGCTGCACAAATAAACACAGCAGATGCAGATATGCAGATAGTTATACCCTGGCCATTTCGGTACGTGTGGGTTTCTGCATCCAAGGGCTCAATCAGTGTCCTCCTCAACGCATTTTATGGTGAGGCCACTTCACATAGTGATTTTGCACTGTTTAATACCATTTTGATTGAAGAACTTTGTCCTAAAGATTCGATGCAAAGCAACGCCTGAGTGTTTGTTCATTTGGAAGTAATTTGGTTGTTTGGTTGAAAACCACAGTTATACATTTTTTTAAGGTTTCACATAGAACCACTCAGTACTGAAGGTGTCTGCAAATCTCAAAGTAGACAGAAATGCACACAAAATATTCCTGGAAACAATAACCAGCAGATGTTAATGGTACATTGAGTTTCAGCTTGAAAAAATCCCCTATAGATGAGACTTATAGCTACAACATGATGTGTATTTGTTTTTAGTTAAGCTCCACTCTAGGGCTTTTTCTGGCTAGGATGCTTGATTGACTGCCCTTACCCTCACCCCACCCCCCTTGAGGATATGCTGTTTACCAGAAAGTGTTATTTTTATTAAGAAAACAGGAAGTCAGGGAATTGCATAGTGGCCAATGTGTTAGACAGGAGCATACCAGGGGAGTCTGACTACAGAAGAGCTAATGGGAAAAAAAGGGCTCTTTCATGTTGTCAAGCCATTTATCCCTACAGTGAAAGGAGGATTCTTTTAAACTATATCTAAAAATAACCATGACACTAGGAAAACTTGCATTGCAGATGAATGTGGAATGGCCTTTCGACTTTGTTCCCTTGAGGGAAAATGCTGGATTTGTTTAAGAACCGGATCCTCTGGAAGATCAAAGAAAGGATTTGTGGACATGACATCCCAGGAATTTTAAATCTAAAATTATAAAATTATATTTGCCATTTTATAACTGAAGCTTTTTTTTATGAAGCACTGAAGAACCGTGACTTAGTCAGCACCAAAACCTTGAGCAACATTGGAGTGCTTAAAAGCCAGTGCAATGAAATAACAGCATACCCACATGCAGCCTTTTCTGCACTACAAAGACAAAGTGCAGCAACTACACGAACATTGAAACTGAAAAATGGCTTTAAAGGTGTCACACTGCCCAGTCACACATGTTGTAGGTGTAATAGTGGTGATTTAGTTTCAATGTTCATGTAGTTATTGCCATTTGCCTTTGTAAGACAGCTCTGTGTTCTAAAGGATTATAACTACCCTTTGCAACTTATGTCTTTTTTCTCCAAAATATCTGTTTTATCTTAACATGTTTGCAAGTATTGTTTATAATTGGTTATAATGTAGTACTGTTCATCGCGTTGGGAAACAAAGTCTGCCAAGAATCATAAATAACCAAAGTAAAGGAAACAGCCTGAATTGCCCATAGACACATAGGATGTGGAATTGTTAGCAAGACCTGAGCTCTCTCTCCCCCTAGGTGATGCGTTGTGCTGTAATATTTATGACTGAAATGTCAGAATGGTAAATAATTATGACCCTGAAGCAGAAGGTTGCCATCAATCCACACCTCTACTGAAAACCAATCCGTTCTCCTTGTTTTTATTATTTTGTTTCATTCATTCTTCGCCATTTTTTATTTATCAATTCACAAACTGGAGCAAATAATTCAGCAGGTTGAAACGGGTAGCCTAAGGTATTGTTTGTGGGAATGGCTTTACCGATCGCAATCCCAGAATCCTCTTGTGTTTGCTTGTGTTAAGACATGCCCTAGTATCAAAGGAAATGTACTGTACCATACAACCACGAGATGTACAGCATCAAAACTCCCCCTTGTCACATTACATTTTTAGGCTTTTTGTTACTTTAATTGGATAGGACAGCAGTAGAGAAGGACAGGAAATGGGGTGGAGGAAATGGTAGAGAGACAGAGTAGAATTGGGAAATAACCCCGGGGCCAGATTTGAACCCTACATTTATGGTATGGATGCTTGAGCCAAATGTGCACCCAATGGGTATTGTTTTTGTTAGTTTTGTTAGTTTAGTGTGAGTTTAGTTGTAAATTCAGGGTATGTGTTGCTATTGATCTATCAAAATGTTCTGCCCTCATATGAAGAAAGCACCACACATGATCAGGCTCCCATGTCATATTATCAGGCTATAGGGATGCATGCAGACAGATTATCTGACCAAATTTCAATGCACCTCAGGAGGGACAAGCTGATGTTGACCTAGACATCCATCTCAAGAGTTTATGTCAAAGATGGCATGAATAGGTGCCGTGATTGACAAGTGGGAAAATTAATAATCTCAATGATGACTTTTGAATATTAAATGCATCCTAGATTTGCCTCTAATACCCATGTACCATAATTGTGAGAGAAACGCCCTCGGCAAAATGTATAGGCAAGTGCACGTTCATCTCCTTTAATGTCAGATATTTCATGTTTTGTATCCTGCAAGTAGTGTTTCTGACAGGGCTGTCAGACCTGCGCAACAGAACCCCTTGGTTCCTGCCAATCATTCCATGCCGACAGAGGCAAGAATCCCCCCAAGCAGTCTGTGAATGAAAAAATTGTCACTTGTCACCTTGAAGGAGACCGCAAAGTACTACCTGTAAAAAACTGGCTTTTTATTAAACGACCTGTACACTTACAGAGTTCTGAATGCCTCGTTTTAAATGTCAGGGTCCTTTTTATGCTACCAAGGAAGTGTGGAGCTACTTCAGGCTTTTCTATGGTTTAAAAATAGCGATGTCTTCAGGCGTCCTCCATGCCCTGATCACTAGCATGGTAAAAATGCTAAAAATAATAAAGTTTAGAATGTAAGTGCTAGTGTAGTTTTGCTCCTCAGCAAATATACCAACTCGTTTAAAATTAAAACAGATCTGAGGCACTCAAGATTGATTAATTAAAATGCATTTTTTTATCAGGCTACAGAAACATGCCTACGTTTCGGCCTGCTAGGCCTTCTTTGGGGTATTTCAGGGAAAATAAATGCCTGAAATGCCCTGAAGAAGGCCTAATAAAGAAATACATTTTAATGCATCAACCTTGAGTGCATCGGATCTGTTTGAATTTTAACATATTGGAATCCCTACACCAAAGAGCACCAAGACAAAGGCCTTACACCCTGCAGCATTCTAAACACACACATGTTCTTTTTCTGATACCAATGACTACTTTCTGACTATACCAACTGACTCAACAGTGGCTCAAATCTGTGTTTTAACACACCCAAAGGTCATTTTACACCAGATTTCTCTGCTAATGTGGTTGTGTAGATTAACCTTGTCATCTGGCATGTATAACTCAGAACATAGAGAAACATCACATATGGTATTGAATAGCTCTGGCTCCTCCATACCTTTGTCTGCTTTGTGTAGTATAGTAAATCAGAAGTGGGTTTTTATGGTATGTGGACGTAATGAATTTTGTGATGTGATGGGAGGTTTAGAGGTGTGTGTGGAAACATTCTGCTGCAGCTACTGTATGTTGTGCTTTGAATGAGCATTCCCAAAAAGTTTATGTTAATGTTCCTAGTGCCTTCCCATCACCCCCCATCTCTCTCTCTCTCTCTCTCTCTCTTTCTCTCCCTCCCTCTCTCTCTCCCCCTCCCTCTCTCAGGCTGAGTCATTTGTGTGAATCTGGGGCACACATTTCATACAAAATATTTCACATCTCATCTTCTCTGCCCTCTTCGGTTCACGCTGAGTGGCACCCTAATAGGAGTTGGCAAGCAGGCACCCAGCCTGGGAAGATGTCACACCTGATAGATGCCACCCTAATTCTCCTTTTCTTCACCTCAATTTAAGCAAGGCAAATGCATTTTATAGCACATTCCACACATGGTAAATGGACTGCATTTATATAGAAAATTCCTATACTCGGGAGAGTACCCAAAGTACTTTACATTGATCTATTCACACACAGGTTGCGAAGGCTGCCATGCAAGGTGTCAATCAGCACACCGCTAGCAGTATGGGGTTCGATGTCTTGCTCAAGGACACTTCGACCTAACCAGGAGATGGTGGAATAGACCAGCGATCCTTTCGGTTGCTGTGCGACTGGTGTACCTACTGAGCCACTGTCACCACCACACAGAGGCAGTGCATCTTTTGTGCATCATTTGTGCATCTCAAAGGTGCAGCGTCTCATGCACTGCTTCCTAAATGGCTGCTGTTGACAGCCAGTCACCATACGTCCCCAAATGGCCTTACACAGCTACACTATTTCTTAAAGCAACACTATGAGTTAATATATCATCTTCATAAGTCAGCAGATGCTTAAATGAGCCATTACCAGGCAAAAGAAGCCTCTCTTGACTGCCCCCGCTGTCTGTGGACAGAATAACACGCTTGCAATATATGGGTGTATATGTTCCCGCACCCTCAGACTTACAGTAAAAGATCCAAGATGGCGGCACGGACACACGCAGCGGCTGCTCTCCGTCCCAACGTTACAGTGTTTTCGTGTGTTTTGTCGTGTAAAAAGTCTCAGTGGACATGACTACTTTTGTATTTGCCGGCTACTCTGATCAGTTGAGTAAAAAAAACACATGCACAGGGTGAGGGATAGGGAAAATAGTCAATAGTCTATTAGTCAATAAGTGTTCACTTACTTGGAGACACTAGCTTACTGAGAACCAGCACTCAAAGTTGCATAGCATCTTTAAGTATGCTGACTTCCAGACAACTGACACAGATGTCCCACAGATTCCCATGTTAATTGCATAGTGACAATGTGTTCAAGCTTTAAATTTTAAGAGTTAAGTGCACCAATGGCTCTGGCAGAAAAACTGTTTTTTTTTTTTATTTGTTTGTCCTTGCTTTTATTGTCCTGAAACATCTGCTCGGGGGCAGCGGTTTAAAAAGTCTGTGTGCTGAGAGGTGGGGCCCTGAGTACACTGTGTTCCTTTCTGAGACAGTGGGAACTGTAAAGGCGTTCCAAGGAGGGGAGAGGGCAGCAGATCATCTTTTCGGCTGTGGTGGCGACCCTCTGAAGCACTTTCCTGTCGGCAGGCATGCAGCTGGAAAACCAAGCACACATGCAGTATGTTAAAATGCTCTATGGAGCAGCGGTAAACTATAC
>CM050215.1:24035467-24065467 GCA_027475355.1 Coilia nasus
TAATGTAATGTAACAATGCTTGTCAGATCTAACTGAAAGGAAAAAATTATGTCAAAATGGGGATCTGCAGAGCCATTTTGTCATGATCCGGAGACACTTTCTCTCTGCCATTTTCTGGCTTGGATGCTTTTTAATGGACGGCAAAATTGCCGAACAGAAAAAATGAGAGGGGAGGGGTGTCACTGATCTCTTTCAAAACAGCAGGACTTCTGTCACAGGAAAGTATAATGTGCTGGTTATGGAAGGCAGCAAAAGAAGAAATCTACAGCTGATTTTCCAGATTGTTATTTTAATTAAAGCATAAGCCAAAGCCATCACCTTGTCTTGCTTGTGTCTTGCGTTCATTTGCAATCAGTAATTTATCATCCCACGTGAGCTTGCTTTATTCTTCGGAAACACCTGCCACACAAAACGTAACAGTTAAATGGTTCCAGTTAACGTGCATTACACGTCTTTACTGCATGTAGTAAAAATGTCTTTCCCAGTGGCTGGGAGACAACCAGGGCTCTGTCTTCTGTGAATGGGAGCTTTTAATGAGTTTTTTTTTTGTTACACTTTACATGTGCTGTAAAATCAACCGGACTTCTTTACTATGGTTATTACATTGTGTAAATGCAATAAAACACAACATTGATGGCATCCCGTCAATTCGAAATGGAGCGTAAGGAGATGCACTTAATGAGATGGGGAGGGACTACACGAACGACATGTCCGCCGTAAGGTTGCCGTAACCTGCTGTATAAGCATGCCTTATCATCCACTACTCTTTCTGAAGCACACGGCCTAGAGGGGTTGCAGAGCAGTCTGTTCGGAGATGGTGAAGATAGAGATTTATTCGACTTTTTTACATCCAACACATAATTTGCACAACATACGCAGGGCTAACAGTGAGGATTTCTCATCCAAACAAACTGTATAACTGCCTAATTACCATCTTTCTACTCATTTACTGTTAGCTGGGCTGAGCAGACATCGCTGTCTCTGGACTGTGCACCTGCAACGTGTTACTGTGATCCCCAATGCTGGTTTGTGTCTTTCTTTTGTTCTTTCTAGCCCGCGCCACCGCATCAATTTCACCTTTGACCTTTGTGTGAGCCTCCGTGAGAGAGAACAAAGAGCCGGTATGACAGTGGCAGGTTATTGAAGGCTATTGAAATGGGGACGGAGTCCCAGCTGGTCGGGGCCCTTAAAGGTAATCCCTATCTGAATTGCCTTGCCACAGAGAATTCTGTCCTCATCAAGAGATGGGGATCTGTGGTGATGTTTGTCGTTGACATACAAACTAAGGTGGAGGGAGACATCAAGAGGACTTCTAGAGAAAATCTCCACAAGATATTCAGCACATGCTCGATTGCTCAGACATTCAGTGAGTGTACACCTCTACACAATCACGTTTCTTCTTTCTGTTCAGTTATACCGCCACAGCAGAGTGGAATATGATTTGGACTGGAATGTCAATGACCTATGCACTGCCATCATCACCTGCTGTTGTTGCTGTGTAGAGCCTAAATATATTCTATTCTGAATGCATGCGAATGAAGAGGCTTTCATGGTGTTTCACCTTTAAAAGAAGATTCCTGGTGGTTAGAAACTAGTTTTTCTATGTTAAGTTACATGTACTGGCAGAGCTAATTTGTGCTTTAAAGGCAATGTTTGTCAGCCAATTTAAACAACATGCAATGAGAAATGTTTTGATACTTTGATAGTGTTGACACAATCAGACATACTGTACTTCTGTTGAAGTTATTGGTATAGGTAACTAATGTTTTAAGTAATCTCAGTAAGTCGATCTTAACATTGTGGCAGTAAATTAATTTGGCGGTATGAAGGCCTTTTCTGGTTAATTAAATGGCTGCTGCTAATGTTATACTCACTCACAAACATGACAAATGATTGAAGGTCTGAATTACATGTAGAAGTCCTCAGGAGAATGTGCCATACCACAGTATCATTTATTTATGGACGTGGTACATGGATTTTTCCAACTTCCCAATCTGCCCTGCCAGTTTATTGATTCAAAAGCTTTATTGATGTCCTCTAACCAAGTGAGCTTACCATGTTTACGCTGAGTGCTTGTAAAAGTGCATGGGGGTGATTTATCGGCTTCATTTGATGTGGCATTTCACCCCGCACAGCTGCTCCACCATACCCCAAGTGTAAATCAAAGTTATGAACGCGTCACAGATGTTTGTCGTATGTTAGTTTAAGGACCGCCCATCGAAAATGAGATGGTGCGTCTCAAAGGGCTTATCCTAATAAATAAATTCAACTGTGCATCCTTTCAAACACCACACCATACTTGGGCACTGAGAATCATTTTGCAGATAACTGTGGCGTGGGGCTTACAGGGAAAAGTCTGTAGATTAGCATAAACCTAAGCCATTGAAACCTTGTGGAGTTGCTAGCTAGAGTACGATCCATTCTTAGGGCTCATTTCCACCAAACACTCTCCGTATACATCGCATAGATGGTAAGTGCCTATTTTCTGTCCATATTCATTTAGAGTGCACGTTAACATATTAGACCATTTCCACCACATGCGTGATCTGAGCGTATTCTGTCACACATACACACATATTGTACACGGTTACGTGCTGTACACACTCAAGTCGGTGGAAATGAGGCCTCAGATGGCAGTAAACATGTAGGAATGCATTCACGTGTTCAAAATTATATACTATGATTTTATATAACAAAACTAATATGGTTATAATGTGTTAATGCAATTAATTCACAAACAATAAATGACTCAGTTTGTGCGCTTAAATTTAGGATACTGGTGTAATTATGTAAATCTTTGATAAGAGTATGGCAAAACAACCTCATTTACACAGACAGGGCACTTTTACTTTGTAAGTGGGTGATACATTATCACTTCGCTAGTGGTTACGATTGAGATGTTGTTATATGTGTATGATATGAGATATTAGCAGCAAAGAAAAAAAAAAGTGCGAAAGACATAAAGGTGCATTATGCTAGTTTGCATTCTATGTTGTCATGTTATATTACAGGTGTGTTACATTGCAGAATAGGTTGTTCAGCAGTCTTACAGCCTGAGGAAAACGCTCTTCTCCATTCTGGAGGTGTAGGCGGGATACTATGGAACCTTCTAGCTGATGGTACTAAGGTGAAGAGTGCATGGAAGGGATGAAAAGTGTCCTTGACAATGTTCTTGGCTTTGCACAGGCAGTGGGTGTTGTAGATGTCTGAGAGGGGGGGCAGAGAGGCTCCAGTCATCTTTTCGGCCGTACTCACAATCCGCTGCAGGGCCTTTCACTCTGCAGCAGTGTAGGTGCCACACCATGCTGTGATGGCGCTGCAGAGGATGCTCTCACGGCTCTGTCGAGTCAAGTCAGGATGGAGGTTGGAGGGGTGGGCTTTTCACAGCCTCCTCAAAAGGTGGAGGCTTTCTTTGTGATGTGTTTGATGTTTTGAGTCCATGTGAGGTCGTCTGTTATGTGTGCACCCAGAAACTTTGTGCTCTGAACAATCTCTACTGGAAGGTTATTGATGCACAGTGGAGTATTTTTGTGTGAAGTCTGTCTGTAGTGAATCAAATAGAAAGTCACATCCCTGCAAGGTCTTTGAAAAGTCACACATAATCTTAGGCATTCACTATGAGGAGAATCTTTGTACTGTAGATTTTGACTTGACAAGATATCTGTCCTGTAGAACAGGAAATCTCTCTTTACTTACACAGACAAGCAAACAACCACTGGCCATTTTATTGCCAGCATATGTCAAGAATACAAATCAACCCTATCCTTCTTGTATTAACTGTCTTTCTGTCTCTTTCTCTCTCTTTGTCTCTCACATACATACAGACATGTGCACACACACCAACGCGCGCACACAAAGACACAAAGACACAATAATGCTTTACACTTTCTAAGCATTGATATGGTGGCCATTACACTTTCAGTCCAAGTGCTCTCTCTCTCTCTCTCTCTCTCTCTCTCTCTCTCTCTCTCTCTCTCTCTCTCTCTCTCTCTCTCTAGCAGTCAGATTCTCCAGGCAGTTCAACACTGGGAAAAGAGCCAATAACCTCTCCTTGACAGAGTGTCTCTGTTGGTTAGGAAAGCACAGCCTCTATTTAATGCTTGCTCTCCTATGGGCAGCTAAAGGCAGCAGCTAATCAATCATTTAGCAGCCAGTGAATATCTGTCAGACTAACCTCCAGATTCGTTTGTCATTGACAGCACTAGCAGAATGGCAGCAAACATGATTTCAGTGTTTGTCTCATTGTCACGTTGATTCCTGAACATTTCCCGAAGCCCTTTAATGCCAAAAAACACTTCTCAGAGAAAGAGGAAGAAGAAATATAACTGTTACTCAACTCAAATTAACATAGAGAAAGAAAATGGATTAATCATGTAAGTCCTTAAAATTAATGAATGGTATTTTACAGTATTGCAAAGTAACTGTTGTAATGTCAGTCAAAATGATCACCTACGCCTTCTTTCATGGTTTTTAACTTTGACACAAAAATGACTGTAGCAGTACTCTTATTACAGTAGGACTATATGACTTGCCATTTACGCTGTATATCAAAAAAAAAAAAAAACTTGCATACATACCATATACAACACATTTTCACGTCTGTCTGTCTGTATGTCTGTCTGTTCATTGCAACAACCTGTAATGCAATATATAACAACCTATAATGCCAGCTAGCAACCTATAATGCAAACTAACACAATGCACTATAACACACGCTTGTATTGCACTACACTAACATCACAGCACAATGCACTATAACTCAGTCTTGCACTATAATGCACTCTAGATCCAACTAGGAAGAGAGAAGTGTACGAACATATGAAAGTCATTATCATTATACAATGCAATTCCTCAAGGCAGTTTGTTAATGATTGTTGAATTTGCACACAAAGGATCTAGATTCCTGCATTCAGTGTGCAGTCATTCTATATTTTGTAGGTGTCTTGTGGTTTGGTAAAGTGGCACCTGACAAACTACTGCTACTAACTACTGCTAGCTAACTAATAAACTAACTACTGCTTGAAACAAACCGCTACTCATTGTTTTTCCGTATTGTTTAGAATTAATTGCAAGTGCCCATTTGTCCACAGTGGCCAAAGTAAAGGCTTTTGTGGGACAGACAGCGATGACAATTTCATTAGGTGCGGTAGATAGATTTATCTCTCACAGTTCATTTAACCTGAGTGCTTTTGTCTCCATGCCTCAGATGATGGGCGCCAATTTAATGAAGCACTCGACCCTCATTAGCAATCCCGAGCTGTCCGATGACATGGCCATCTATTAGTCCATCAGCTGTGAAGAGGAGACACATCTCAGGCCTTGGACAATCACAGAGATGAAATCTATCTATCTATCTATCTATCTATCTATCTATCTATCTATCTATCTATCTATCTATCTATCTATCTATCTATCTATCTATCTATCTATCTATCTATCTATCTATCTATCTATCTATCTATCTATCTATCTATCTATCTATACTTTCTAATAAGCACTTATTTTGCATTTGTTCCCTCTTACTTAACACTTTGTTTATTATTTGATAACCATTGCTTTTACAATATTTGTCATCAATAAATCATTTATAAACATACACACATCTGTCTGCATGTCTGACTGTTTGTCTTGATGCTATCTGCTATCTGTCTCTCAGCCTGCTGCCTTTCTGTCTGTCTATCACCTTCTCTGTTTGCTTTAAAGGAGAACTTTGGTGTAAAATGAAAATTGGCATGTTAAAACATCATACCGAGTTGGTACGTGTACGGAGGAGCAAAATTGACTTAGCCTGTTGCATTCAGAGTTTAACTATTTTTTATCGTTTGTCCCAGAAGGCTAACAATGGAAGTGGTAGGTGCCCTTAGACGAAGCATGACGGCTACGCTATTTTTAAACCATTAAAACAGCTCGAAGAAACTCCACACTCCATCGGTAGTACAACAAAGGCCCTGACATTAAAAACGAGGCACTGAGAACTTTGTAAGTGTACACAACATTTATTACGTAATAAAACAGTTTTGACAAGCAGTACCTTGCTGTAGTTTGTGTACATTTACAATATTCTCAGTGGTTCGTTTTGAATGCCAGAGCCTTTGTTGTACTACCAATGGAATGTGGAGTTTCGTAGAGCTGTTTTAATGGTTTAAAAATAGCGTAGCCGTCATGCTTCATCTAAGGGCACCTACCACTTCCATTGTTAGCCTTCTGGGTCAAACTATAAAAAATAGTTAAACTCTAAATGCAACAGGCTAAATCAATTTTGCTCCTCAGTACACATACCAACTCGGTATGATGTTTTAACATGCCAATTTTCATTTTACACCGAAGTTCTCCTTTAACATTTGTAGATCTGTTTATAAATGATTTACTGATGAGAAATAGTGTAAAAGCAATGATAACCAAATGATGAACATGTTAAGTTTTGAGAGTTAACAAATGTAAAATAAATGCTTATTTGGAAGTAGTTATTATAAAGTACCCTTTCTGTCGCAAAATAACACTAAGTCACTCGTGTCCCATGTTTTTTTTTTTTTATTATTATTTCACTAGGTCATGTCCTGTGAAGCTGTCTTATAGGCATCCTCCTAATTACCTTGAAAAATTACGAACAGAAACAAGTAACAGCAAACAAATCTTGGCACTAAACCATATTTGAATGGTAAACTACTCCTGAAAAACACAAAACCTAGTGGTAAAAGGGTTTCTGGCTGCTTTGAAGACATTAAGTATACAGCTATAAATATACAGCTCTGGAGAAAATTAAGACACAAATGTAGAATTATCAGTTTCACTGATTTGACTATTTGTAGGTATATGTGTGAATAAAGAGCATTTTTGTTTCATTCTGTAAACTACAGACAACATTTCTACAAAATTCCAAATTCAATAGACACTGGAAAGGCATGGCTATCATATATGTAGAGATGCTGATTTTACAGAACTGTAAGAGTGCTTTAGTGATGAGTTGCAGGTCAATGTTCCAGGTATTTTCTGAGCCAGCTTGTTAGCAGGCAAATGTCTCTTCCTCCTCAAGACTCATTGTCAGATTAATTCACACAAGAATGTTTGACAACTAATATGTCACATAAAAGACATTTGCCATTAAATGTATGGGCAGCTGTGGCCTACTGGTTAGGGAGTTGGTCTTGCAATTGGAAGGTTGCTGGATTGAATCCCACCCTACCCATGGTTGAGATGCCCTTGGGCAAGGCATCTAACCCCACACTGCTCCAGGGACTGTAATTGAAGCCCTGTAAATATCTGTAAGTTGCTCTGGATAAGAGTGTCAGCTAAGTGTAATATAATGTATGTGTTTGTGTATTCTAAGTCTATCAGATGGACATACATAGGTTATGTGGGTACATCAGGACTGTTTATTTTTTACATGGCTATTTCTCATAACTGGTTTAACTGGTTTACATTATTTTTTGGCAGTCACACCTTTCAATTATGTGTGTGCGTCTTGCTTTTCTGTAATCTTGATAGGTTATGCTGTAGTACTTGTACTATTTCCTAGAATTTCAAAGAAAAAAAACAGGCTGGGTTTTTTTTTTACTTTGAGTGCTTATATGTATTGTTGTACCCCTTAAGTTTTTTTTATTTGGAAACTGTACAGCACTTTGTAACTTTGCTTTATGCTGTACAGAAGAGCTGGGTAATTAAAGATTATTATTATTATTATTATTATTATTATTAGTGGTATTTAAATTGTACTCTAATCCCACTGTATAGCTCCAGCATGACCTTCCACAAAGCTCCTGCAGTGCAGTGACATGCAGCAGTGATATTCAGCAGTGATATTCAGCAGTGATATTCAGCAGTGATATGCAGCAGTGATATTCAGCAGTCCAGTCCAGATCGATCCTTCTCCACCACGTGCAGGAGCGGCCGACGTGCCTGAGGACCTGGTGGTGTAATTGCCCCAGGAAGAGACTGCTAATGTGGTGCAGGGGTAGCTGGAACATACCCAGGAGCTCAGCGGGGGGCCCCCCTCATGCGTGACCATAGCCTGAGCCATTGTTCCGGCTAGAATTTATGGCTGCTTTGCTGTCGGTTCACAACCCCAGCCGATGATTGACTTGACTGATGGCTCCTCAGGGTGCAACTGCTCACTTGCTCCGTCCTCCAGTAGTAGTCTATGCACCATGCACCAGTGTCTCCGACACCGAGTGGCGCTGCATGCTGTTGTTAAGATCTTTTTCTTAAGGAAACCTGTCTAATGCTGATGAAACCTTCAGAAAGAGGCAGAGGACCTGGTGAGCTGGAGCTCTCAAAGAATAACCTGTTTGCTGACACTACACACAGAGATATTTATAATGAACACCATGACACTTCTCTAACAGCGAAGAGTGGGGAGTGCCCTGCCTTGGGTTGTAGGGCAACCATGGGCTAGAGGTTAAGGAGTTGAGCGTGTACCTGAAGGGTCACAGTCACTGAATCTCCCACATGGGCAGGTGGGTTGGAGGAGTGAATGACCTGCCCTATTCTCCAGCCTTCCCCATGACTAATACAAGGTGTCCTTGAGCACCCCCCTCATGATTTTTTTATTTGATTTAATTTATTCCACCAACTCCATTTTAAAAAGAACATGATGCAGCTCTATATAGACCACATCATGCATTAAAAGTCAGGATTAACACAATAAAGTCCATAGGCGTATTTCCACTGTGCCCCTTTGTGCTCCATGATCTTGTATGTGATGGCTTAAATGTGGGTTGTCAGGGAATTAAATTAAAAAGAATCATTTCTACTTTGTCACAGGTGAGAGCTCCACATACACACTGTTTACTTACACTCTTGTACTGGTCTTCTAGTGGGCGCTTTAGCAAGCTGGTCTGCTCCAATAGCTATTAGTGACCTACCCCTGCACCACAGAGATTATCTTAATAGCTTAGCGTTGGGCAGCAGCTTCCTCACTTGTGCAGATTCATGGGTAAGATGGGAAGAGAAATGTCCAATGAGAAACTATGGAACGTGTGCTTTTTTCCCCTGTGAGAATGTCCAACGTGAATTTGCAAAATGGTGTGCTCCACATTACTCCCATCAGTAACATGACACCTAACTGGCTAAATAAAATGGTGACCCCAAAAAACTTCATTTTGAAAGAAGGGAAAATGCATTTCATTTTGCATGCAGAGGCAAGAGGCAAAGTGCACACACAAACAAAAAAACATGAACAACTAAGTTTTAAAATGCCAATACTTTGTCTGTACTATTGTTGACAAGGAAATTACAGTTTTTCTCAATTGCTTAAACACACTTTCTGAAAACATGCCTCATACTCTCAGAACTCTACACACAAGTCAAAAAACACACACACAATGGGCAAAACCCCTCACTTCTCTTGCAAAATGAAACTTTGCATTCAAAACAGCATTATTTCTTCTCAAAATGCTATTTTGTTGTCAAATGACAAACACAAACCATCATATGAATAGACATTTATAACAACAAGTTGAACACTGATGTGCTAAATGTAAAACACTATGATAAATGGAAAACACTTCTTCTCCATTCATGATAATGATTTAGGCCTTTTTTTGTTCAGTGTTACACTTGCTACAGACAGTACATACATAAGTGTGCTATATTTTAGAATATTGTTTTTATACTCAGAACGCACATAAACATTGTTACAAATATATTTTATTTTTCCCACAAAAACAGTGTATACGCTGTGCATCCCAATCAACACAAAGCTGCACCTACAGTGGTCTACATGCAACACAACAGACGAATTTACTGTAGCCTATACAGTTACAAAAAAAAATTACGCTGCATCCTTTCTTCTGTTTTTGTGTGGCCACAGTACCTCATCCACATCACATGCAATGTTTTTCCTGGCCTAGCAGCGAATCCACCCATGAAAAGCATCAATTGCTATATTTCCACATGCGTCTTCCATAGCTTAGAGAAAGGGTATACGCATTTGTGGATTTTGGTCATACACTTTCATCTCCAGTCAAAAAAATCCTCAATTGTGTGGAGGATTGTAGAATATGGACAGAGATACGTAAACAACTAAACAACTACTGTAAAATAATTTCGTTGACCAAATGGTCAACCAAAATGACTCTGATCTCATGAGAGATTACTGTCCTTTTTCGTCCTCGTCGGTGTCCTCCCCATCCTCCTCCTCTTACTCTCACTCCTCTAGCTGTGGCTCTGCCTCTTCCAAAGCTCTGATAGCTAATTGTAAACCTGTGTGACAGGTGTTTGCCGATGTGATAAGTCAGTGTACATACAGTTTTTGCCCACTGCTTGAACACTATAGACATATGCCTAAACCAAAGTAACATAACTTGAAGTTGTGTTACCATGCCTTAAACACAGTGTAACCATACCTTAAACAAAAGCGCTGCTTTACACTTCAGTTGTAATTCTGCAACACACTTGCTCCTTTTTGCAACACACTTGCTCCTGCACACTACACACTATTTCATACATAAGACACTTCGTTCAAAAATGAAATACCAATGTATCATTGGCAAAACACATCTATTCAAAATACAAAAAACAGTGTTTTATATAAAGTAGACTAGTGTGTTGGTTCTGATGTGACTGTTTTCATAAGATACAAGTGTGTGCAATTTTGTCATGAGAGTGACATTTTGGTGAAGGATTGTTAGGTTTTGATTGCAGAGTTTCAATTTGACATAGATGTGAATGGTATATTTCCAAGTGTTGTGTCCTATGTGGTTGGGTGTAGAGTTTTGGCACAGCGGGCCAAATTTTGCAAAATGTGTTTAAGCAATGGGCAAAAACTGTAATAGGGCAATTGACTTTAGAATTTTGAATCACTGTGTGTTCCTTGTGAAAACAAGAGATTTCTGTCATGAAAATTGTGCCAAACGCAGAGAATTGTCTATAGTGTTTTGAAAAAAGTGTGTTTTAGAACTGCAATTTGAGTGTAAAGCAGGAATTGTGTTTATAGTTTAGCAGAATTGGTTTATGGGGTTGGTGCATGAGTTACATGTTGTGGTCATTGTGTCTGAAGTACAAGGAATTGTGTTTAAACAATTGAGAAAAACTGTAATATTTCATTTAAACATGTTTGACATATCAGGACATAAAATAATCATAATATTTATAAGCACTGACATAACTTTACTTGCCGTTACATTTTTACATGTAGCCTTTGCTAATGGTGATACTCCTCTTCCCCCCTTCAATGTCTTCTGCCCACTGAGCTTCGGATGACATTTACGTTTCTATATGGAACTTATATGGACCAGTCTGTACTTGATAATGTACAGTAATGTTCACACTATGTGTAAGGGCATGGCTATGTTCTCATCTCTAAATATCTGTTATCTTTCTCAAGTAAATAGGCACAGGAGACTTAGAGGCATACTGAAGTGCATGTGTTTCAGTCAGAAATCATGACCCAATTTACTCGAGTGGTGTGCTGTTTTTGTTGTTCTTCTACCAAAGAAACACTCAGTCATACCAGGACACATCGTGACAGCAGTCAAAACAGACACGATGGATGACTAAGGTTTTCATAAACTTCAGCCATCCATCTTCTTTGTGCACCCACCAATATTATTGATGTCAATTAGGAGCGCTTGTGAGAGGACAAGAGCCTGCCATGAATTTTGCATGACTGAACATTTTAATTAAATAAAGGCTAAGGCACTGGTACATTCTGCTCTTTCAGAGTGAAAGAAAAAAAAAACACCATCTATAGCGTCGGCAAAAAAAAAAAACTCCACAAGGTATACCATGTGGACGAATTAGAGCAGAATTAGACAAAAAACTCCACAATGTGTCTGATAATAACTCTAGTGTCTAATTCGACACTATAGGTGGTGTTTTTTTTCTTCCACTCTGAAAGAGCAGAATATAGATAACAGATACCCTTGTGTACCCTTGGTATACCCATTTGGTGTACCATACCAAATGGGTTTGCCAATTGTAAATATATTATCCAGGGTGGACGGTGTGGTATAACCAATGATTAGATAGGGTTCATAAAGATAGGGGCAGCTTAGAGGAAAATGAAGAGGCGGCTGGGAAAGATGAAGCTCTGAATGTTGTTTTGCTGCTGCCTACTGGAGCCTGATGAAGATTCGGTGGGAAGACAGAGAGGTCAGAGGTCGAGGCAGAGATTGAAGGAGCGAAGTGGAGAAATGAGACCGCGAATGAGACAAGGCAGAGGAAGAAAGGAGGCTAAGCACTAAGTGCTTGAGGAAGGAAATGGCTGACAGGAAGAGGGAAAAGGACTAAAGACAAAGATTAAAGATGGCCACCTCTAAGCAGATGGGTGTAACGCGTTACTAAGTAATGCGTTACTGTACTCACATTACATTTGTCGGTAACGTAGTAGTGTAACGTGTTACTGTTATAAGTTCATTAATCACACTACAGTTACTAATAGTGCATATATGCTGATTACTAAACTTCCCCAGTGAAAAGTCTGACCACAGATATCTGAGACCGATTCCCTGACCCTCCCCCCAAATCCTCAGGTGCACGCTTGAAACAATAGTCGCGAGACATGTCCACACGCAACTATCGGTGATTGTTAAATTCAGGTAAATGGCTAAGCCGTCTACCATATCGTTGCTCACTGTTTGTAATGTGTTGGGAGACGTGGCCCAATTTAAAGTGCAATGGCTTAGGGAAGAGGAGAAGAGAGAAGCAGTGGGGAATAATGTCGTGTTGTGTTTTGCACCGTGATGTGGGGCCGGTTGCACAGCAGAATCAGAAACTTGCCGCCATACAGCACTGTCGCTGAGAAGGAGATGTTTGCTTTTGATGAGAATGAGGGAGATACAGCTTCCTTCAACGTTGACACAAAAGCAACAGAGTATTTGAAGTCGGAGTCAGATATGGAAGTCCTTAACCATTTCCCCCCTATAAAAAGCATATGAAACTTAACACAGCTACCCTATCTAGCGCGCCAGTCAAGAGGCTTTTCAGACTAGACGGTGTAGTGCTGAAGCTTAATACAAATCAGTTGTCCGATGAAAGATTTGAAAGACTTCTCATGCAGCATGATCATCGTTTTAGTGGGGAGCACTCCCATTGACTTAACAATGTGCCTTTGCCCTAGACTATACCATGCCAATAAAACGTGTTTACCCTGACATCATTTAATGTGGCTAGATGTCCAGAGTTATTTATGACCGCCACTAGCGAAGCTAGCAAAAGCGGTCATATTAGTGTTGCCGCGAAATTTTTCCCTTTTTTGTTTTTTTTTTTTTTTTTCACCGATTTTTCGTGAACGATTCCCGGGACACTGAAACTCGGGGGGACATGAATGTTTGTAGGCATGTAGCCCTAGAAGTTTGTGAGTGAATAACGGCTTTTGGCCCCCAAGGACCGCCTGTTCAATAGCCCACTTCCTGTCTTTAATTAGTTTACCCTACCTTACACTACCCTAGCCTAACCTAATGTTTGTTTGATCCACTGCTGCTGCTGCTGCTGCTGCTGTTGTTGTATTTTAAAAAATACTAACACTAAGGGCTCATAAGTGAAATATTTCTAACAACAATTGCCACAGGTGTCTTCAGCCAGCAGGCAGACCAGTGGTTACTCCCCTCTGCTGAGTTCTCAAAACTAAGCGGCTGTGGGGCTGGTCGCAGCTTGGATGGGAGACCTCCTAGTTGCTGCAGGGAGGGTGGGTGGTGTGCAGCAGGTAGGGGGTGCTCTTCTCTCTAGCTCAAAAATAACAAAATAACAAAATAAATACACTACTCCCAGCACAGTGATGGGATCCTGTGCTGTAGGAGATGTTGCTGCTATTACACATGGGCAGTTAGTGATTCCTCTGATGTGGCACGTGTTGGAAAATGAGAGACAGTTTCCTGGTGTCTCTGAACATTTGTCAGGTAACCTTAAGTGTACTATTTATAAAGAGTTTTGGCAGTTCTGACAATGGAGGAAGATTATTTTTGTTAGATTGTCTGCAAAGTACAAACATCCATCCATACATACATCCATGAATCAATCACTTCTGTGTTTAATGGAGAATAATCATCAATCAAATTACACCAGGTGATGTTTTTGGATTTTTACCACAGTAATTTCTTAACATGACTTTTCAACCTACAAAAATGAAGTGACCTGACCAATGTTCCACTACATTCGAGTTTAGTGGTTATAAAGTTAGTTACTTACTGTTTTCAAAGTCAAACAACAACAACAACAACAACAACAAACAAAAACAAAAGACAACCAAGCACTAATACCGCACCACAACTTGTCAATCTAAAACACAGAAGTTAGTATGTTCTATGACACCAGCAAACTTTCTCTCAGTTTCCAATAAGTGCCACAGCAGAAGGATCATTCATTCATTTCCTAGTGTAAGGCCTCATTTCCACCAAACACGCTGCGTGTTCAGTGTGTGCCCGTGTTCTGTCCGTATTCTGTCCGTATTTATTTAGAATGCACGTTAGCAGATTAGACCATTTCCACCGCAAGCGTGCTCTGGGCGTATTCTGTCCGTGGAATACACTCAGAATACGGACTGCAGCTAGAAAATAGAAACCAAGTCTATTTTCCTGCCCGTGTTTGCGCGTATTCAGCCAAAATCCCATTGAAGGCTATAGGCACAGCTATACAATTCATGTCAACTGTGCTATCAATGCATGTATTGACACAGGGAATACCTCAAAAATCTCTCAACTGTCCGCAAAATATTACCACTCAATTACAACTGTATGAAACAAACGCCTTATCCTTGGCCTTATCATATCAGATCTGCACTACAAGGGCATTGACTAGCCTACATAAACACAGAAACTGAAATACCTGAAATAACGGTAGTGATGACAGTAGTGGTAACAGTAGTGATGACAGTAGTGATAACAGTACTGATGACAGTGGTAACAGCAGTGATGACAGTAGTGGTAACGGTAGTGATGACAGTAGTGGTAACAGTAGTGATGACAGTAGTGGTAACAGTAGTGATGACAGTATTGATGACAGTGATAACAGTAGTGATAACAGTAGTGATGACAGTGATAACAGTAGTGATAACAGTAGTGGTAACGGTAGTGATGACAGTAGTGGTAACAGTAGTGATGACAGTAGTGGTAACAGTAGTGATGACAGTATTGATGACAGTGATAACAGTAGTGATAACAGTAGTGATGACAGTGATAACGGTAGTGATAACAGCAGTGATAACGGTAGTGATGACAGTAGTGATAACAGTAGTGATGACAGTATTGATGACAGTGATAACAGTAGTGATAACAGTAGTGATAACAGTAGTGATGACAGTGATAACAGTAGTGATAACGGTAGTGATAACAGGAGTGATAATGGTAGTGATGACAGGAGTGATAACAGTAGTAACAGTAGTGATGACAGTAGTGATAACAGTAGTGATAACAGTAGTGATGACAGTAGTGGTAACAATAGTGATGACAGTGGTAACAGTAGTGATGACAGTAGTGGTAACAGTAGTGATGACAGTGATAACAGTAGTGATAACGATAGTGATGACAGAAGTGATAACAGTGGTAACAGTAGGGATGACAGTAGTGATAACAGTAGTGATGACAGTAGTAATAACAATGGTAACAGTAGTAATAACAGTAGTTATGAAAGGAGTGATAACAGTATTGATAAAGCAGTGATAACAGTAGTTATGACAGTAGTGAGGACGGTAGTGATGATGCTAATGTTCTGCTTCAGGTGAAAGCTATCCTGGACGACATCCTGGAGAAGCTTCCGGAGGAGTACAACATTGGTCCAAGACGGCCGAGCGCTCACCGTACATCCTGGTGTGTTTTCAGGAGTGTGAGCGCATGAACACGCTGAACTCAATACAACGCTCTCTCAAGGAGCTCGACCTCGTCCTGTGTGTGTATGTGTGTGTGTGTTTGTGTGCTGCTGAGGTTGGTGCTTGTGTGTGGCTCGGGTATTGTACGTGTGTGTGTGTGAGGGGGGCAGTGAGGGCGGCGCAAGCGGTGGTGGGGTGGGTGGGGGCTTGATGTGCGAGGGCTGTGTCTGGCATGAATTACTGGATTACTTTTTTTTGAGTAACGACCCCAACACTGGCCCTAAGTCACAAAGACCAGAGGCTATCCAGCATGTTAAAGTGGCCAAGAATCTGGAGGTGGTGAGCACTACTGTAGATGTTAGCTTAACAGCTGTGTTGGGCTAGCATCTACAGCAAAACAGGGTGAAGTTACTGCAGACGCTCCCCAGTGAATGGCAGTGAATCATCCCAGACAAGAGAGCCCCCAAACCACATAATTCATTAGAGCCATAGTTGATCAGAGCCAATTGATTATTCAAGACAAGCGGCCCCAATACACACGGCACCTTGCAGCTCTTAGATAACCTATTAGCTATTGAATCTCTCTCTCTCTCTCTCTCTCTCTCTCTCTCTCTCTCTCTCTCTCTATTCTCTGTATATGTACGTGTGTGGAAGGTGGAGAGCGAGACAGACAGAATTGATGAAGAGGGGTAGAACAAGAAACAAGAGGTTTGCTGGCATGTTATTTATTTAATATTGAAGTGGTGAATGATCAGCAATACAAGGGGAGTCATATTTGTCTGATAATAACAATACGAACTCCACATTTATGCAGCATTCATTTAAATGCTGCATAATAATGCAAATAATTGCCCCCCACATGGGAAGCTATAAATGATTCAAAATTCTTTTTGGTTACTTTTCCAATCTTCAAACACTGAAAGCATCAGGAAATATTGTAGCAGTTGAAATATTGTAGCAGTTGAAGAAATGCAGTTTGACTGAAGTTGTGTTGTTCAAGCTGTTTCGCTCGTAATTGGTGGGACAGTAGGGAGAATGACAGGAAATAAGTAGGAAACAGGAAGAGTGCAGGATCAGGAAATGACCTCAGGACAGAGTTGAACCTGGGTACTTGGATGCATGTTATGGGCAGCTTAGCCAACTGTACTGTTGCATGCCCCTGACATTGTGTGCAGTATTTAGAAACATTTGTGTCTCTGCATTTTTTATTCAGCCATATATGCCTTGTCCAGCCGTGTGTAAATGAATTCCAATTTCTCATCAGCACTACCATAAATGCTAGGGAAACCCAGCTAAGCATGATTAATATCACTGTGCGTTTTCATGACATTATGTAATTTCATTTGCATATAATTCATTTCTAAATACTGTGATATTTTTGTCTGTGCAAATGTGCTTAATGCTGCTATATAAATGAGTAATGAGACACTATGATTTATTTACACGGTGATTTATAGCACATAAACACCGCTTGCCGCATTCATCATGTCGCCCAGCTAGGAAACAAACCTAGCAGGCAGGCACATCTCCTTTTGGCCTTGTATGCTCATTCTCCATTGTTAGCTGTGGCCATGCTAACAAGACATGCTACATCACACTACTCTGAGGCACAGAGATGGCTCTGCCCCTGTCTGCACCGCATCATGGGACCTGCTAAGGAGCAAGCAAGGTTTTAATCACGCACATCCATGTAAATCCGGTGCAGGATCCAAAAAAGTAAAACTGTAAAAGACAAATAAAGATTCGCAATCCAGAAAGCTCCCGTTAGCATTCTTTTTTTATTTTAATTTTAGTAGTGACATTTTGAGACCTCACGGCCCTTTCTCAGACTTATTTGCCCCATAATAATAATAATAATAATAATAATAATAATAATAATAATAATAATAATAATAATAATAATAATAACAATAATCTTTACTTGTATAGACCCCTAAGGAGCAGTCAGATGTGGCCATGTGCTGGCATCCAGCTACAGTGTGTTCCTAAAGCATGAGGTCTGAATAGCTCAAACATGCATGCCAGCTGAACACTCGGAGATGGGCCAAGTAAGCAAGTCCATGACAACACACGCAGTAGACCTTAAACTCCAGTGGAATTTTGACTGGATATCCCAATGACTGTATATAGAGCACGATTTTTTTATTTGAGACAGACAGATAGAGATACAGTAGAGAGAGAAAGACAGAAAGAAAGAGCGAGTAAGAGAGAGAGAGAGACAGACAGACAGAAAGAGAGAGAGAGAGAGAGAGAGAGAGAGAGAGAGAGAGAGAGAGAAGAGAGAGAGAGAACAAGTAAGTCAGCCTGACAAAGTGTGGGAAAAGAAAGAGGAAGAACAAGTGTGGCTCTTAAGGTCACCACCCGGTCATAGCACAGTGGGTTAGTGAAGGGCAAGTCAACCAGTCATCCGCAGTGATTCAAGATCCCCTCCCTCTAACAGGATAGAACAAATGCACTGAATCTGAACCCAGCTCATTGCTTTCGCTCAAACATGTCTATCATTGGCTGGCCCCCATTTGTTGACCAAAACCACAAGTGTGATTAAAACCATATATTAAGGTAAAATTAATTAAAAATGCTGGCACAGACAGACTGGAATTCCTTTATTTGTTTCCTCTTCGTACGTTCTATATTTTCCAGTTTTAAATTTAAAGCACACATCAATAGATTAAGTTAGATGCAGACAAACTGACATATGTACACAACCCCTCTGAACGCCACAAGGTAGTGCCTTTGACACGGTTGACAAGGCGGAGTGCCTGTGTCGACTCATTCATGCGTGTCGTCTCCCGTAATGCTCCGAGGCATATTTTGGAACAGATGACTGACTTTTCACACCCCCTCGGTTGCCAACCAGCATCGCAGGGAAGTAGTTCCACCCTCTCTTCTCCTCTGCAGTGAAGCAGTGTAGGACTGGTAGGCATGAAGCTCAAGCATGGTGACGGCACAATGACTCTCTAACGGACGGCCCAACGCGAGTGACAGAGGCGCTCATCGCATCATTTCCTGTTCACTGGCCTCTCGTGCACTGCTGAGCTCCAGAGAGGCTGCGCTACTGACTGCGCTACTGTGATCAGGAGGACGTGCAAGACAGAGGAAGGAAGCGGTTTAACAATAGAGTGAAAAAGAAGGGGCAGATTTCTCTGGCACTACTGGACTATAGCAAAGCTTGCAGTGTGTATCTCTGCTGTGTGTTCCTTTGCCAAACTGTTGAAGCACTTTGAGCTACATCCTTTGCATGAAATGCGCTATACAAATAAACATTATTATTACTGTTATTATCTCTTGAGTTTGCGTTAAACCCTGGTGATTAAGTATGAAAAAAAATGCTGCAAAATGCATTACAGACACACATGAATAGAGTGTGGAGTTAGTGGAGACACTATGGACATGGCAGTGTGCTGGGACTGCAGTGGTGCAGTGGGCTAAGGGGCCCTTACCATACGTAGATCTGGGAGCTTGGATTTGAGCACCACCTGAGGTCATTTCCTGATTCTGCCCTGCTGGAGGATTGAAGACTGTGCTCGTACACACACACAGTGATTGGTCTGCTCGGGGGTGTTTGGGGACAGTCTGGACAGGTGGACCTGCGTGTGACTCCCTTTCCCCCCTTTATTCTCCTGTGGATTTTAATCCACAACCTGAAAAAATAACATTAAAAATGACTGCTGTCTATAATGAGCTTGGTGACATGTGAAGTGGTATCCTAAGGGAAGGCCAGTGGTAGGCTGCAAGCTCCCATTCATTCCCTTAGGATACCACTGTCACTCTCTACTATCCTGTGCATTTAAAGCCAAAACCTGAAAAATAACATTAAAAATGGCCGTTGTCTATAAGGAGCCTAGTGACACGTGAAATGGTAGCCTAAGGGAAGGCCAAAGGCAGCCTGTGGAGGCTATGATTAGCCAGTACATTAAGCAGGCCTGAGAGGAGGCAGCAGATGTCTGTCGAAGACGAAGACGAAGACCATGTTGGTTGAAACGCTGTGCAAGGAACTTTCAAAAAAACTCCCTTTTGTGGGAGCTATAACAGTGTGGATATTTCATTCTTTCTTTTACACAATACATTACACTTATCCAGAGCGACTTACAGCTATTTTAGGTACAGGGTACAGTCCCTGGAGCACTGTGGGGTTAGATACCTTGCTTAAGGCATCTTCAACCATGGATGAGGGTGCAGGAGAGCACTAGTTATTTACTCCCCCACCCACATTCTTCCCACTGGTACAGGATTCGAACCTGTGACCCTCTGACCTCAAGACCAATTCCCTAATCATTAGTCCATAGCTGCCCCCCATACATTGTTTTGTATCCAGCACACGTGACAATGATTTAAAGATGTGTGCTTACACTGCAGTGTTACCAGCAGATGTCTGTGTCACATGGTCCCCCGGTGCTGCGGCTTGTCTACTGTAAGTCTTGTGTGTGGAGTAGCTAGGCCAGCCATCCCACCTGGGATCCGCACATCTGGGACGATACAGGGACGGGGAGTAGCTAGGCCTTCCATCCCACCTGGGATCCACATGATACGGGGATGGGGATTAGGAAGGAAACATGCAGCATGAGGAGGATGGAGCTTTAGAAGGACTTTGGGGCTTTAGAAGGACTTTGCACATAGCGAAACCTCCCTCAGATAACCACGGAGGATTTTCTCCTAAAGGTAGGGGTTGGTAAGGAAATGGGGATATATCGCATGAATAAAACAGCAGCATGCACATACACACAAACTGAGACTTTCACCACACACACACACACACACGTAGCCCACGCATGCGCACACACACACACACACACACACACACACACACACACACACACACACACACAATCTTCACAGCCTTACCCAATAGGCAGAGGGTGTACACTGTATTTGTAAGTTTCAGACGGTCTCAGTTTCTCTTTCTCATACTATTACACTGTACAGTTTTACAGTGAAGCTAGAATAAAGGGTTTGATTAATTGGGTTTGGTGCTGTCTCAACCCCTGAATGAACACTTTAAAATTAGTGGTGATTAGGGGGTGTCACACGTATTCCTTAAAATGACAATTTAGGGTGTATTTAAAGAAATTTAAAGACCACTTAATTTAAATGAAGAAATTAGGAAAAATCTAATTAAATTTTAAGGGTTTTGAGTTTTGTAGTCCTAAAAGCAATGAAAGTCCTGAAGAGGCTCTTGAAAACGTCTGATGTTTTAGAACCTCCTTTTCCCAGAATGCTTCTAATGACAAACGCTTCAAGGCTTGCACAGCCATATTAAATAGATGCGTACACTTCCATTCCCTCTGAAATATTTGTTCCTGCCGTGTTTCTTTCATTTTTCTCCATCTATTTCTCTCCCTTTATTTCTTTCCTTTCATTCGTCTTAGCTTCACGAGCCGAACAGCGGCCCCCAAAAGAAAGGAGTTTCTGGATGACCTCTTCTCCTCCATGCAGAAGAGAGGTAAGCCTTTGAAACTCTTCCTCATCACTCACCTCATCCCTACTCCTCTTCCTCTGTACTGTGTCTGGTCTTCATTGCTTTATCTCCATCCAGCCTGGCTTTTTCACACCGCTGCAGAGCTCTACTCTGAACCATGCCTCTCTTTTCCGAGAATGCGTCTAATGATAAAAGCCTCAAAGCTTGCATACCCATATTAAATAGATGCTTACATTTACATTTTTCCTCTGAAATATTTATTCCTACTGTGTTTCTGTCATCTCGCAGTCACTAATTAGCCCTTTGTCTTGTGTGAATAATGAACCTTCCTTCTCTGCCTCCACACCGGCTGTAGTGTTCCTTAGTTACAGTGGCATCCAGAGGAAAACATGACTTCAGTTTTATGTATGACTTTCAGAAACAAGTAAGATCTTATTGACTTCGGAACTCTTCCCCAAAAAATATGAAATGAAGAAAAAGAAAACAGCTACAAAATGTATAGATATAAATAAAATACAATAATAATAAATAAAATATAAAATGACCTTAATATAAGATCTTTTTTGCTTCTGAAAGACAAACCCAAGACCGTTGAAAGAAGGAATATTTTCCTCTGGGCAAGAGGAGTCTGAGGAAGGGACGTGAGGGCTTGAAACAGTACTACTAAATGTTACCATAATAATAATACGAAAAAATAACTTTAATGGGAGCTTTATGGTGTGCAGATATTCATTTGTCTTTACTGTTTAGTATTATTGCCCTGTCATTATTGTTTACCACTTATGGGAGGGGCAGTGTATGGGTATATGTGCAAAGTCAATGGTGTGCTCAATCCTCAAGGCTGTTTTTTACTGGTTATTGGTTTTCAGCGCTCAAGGTGACTGTCTCCTGACAGAGAAAGAAAATATCTCGGGTAACCAAGTCCCTTCTTGAATAAAATGCCTTTATTTAAATAATGGCGTACCCCAAAAGGACCTTCTAAAAATGCCTACAGGTAGCAGCCTGTGGAGCTGCTATTTCTCTGTCTGAAGTGAAAACGTATCGATCTTTCCCTTTTAAAATGATATCTAATCCTTTCTTCCTGTTAGCAATGCCTTTCCCCTCCGTTAAAAAAAGACCATTTCTCCGGGAGACTCAGACCTGTCACTGCCTTATCATCTGCCAGGACAGGTTTATCACCGCGCAGGAGGCTGAACATATGACGGCTCCTGTCTGACAGGGATGAGCAGTGCCACTCTGGCTGAGTGATGGAGGACTGTGCTGCTGCACTCTGTGATTCTGTCTGCTGCCGGCTTGTTTGGGGGCAGTTTGGACAGGTGGACCTGCACGTGATGAATAGCCTACTCATCAGCTGTAACAAAAAAAAAGTACTAACATAGATGTTGCAGATACTGAGTAAATGTAATGTTGTTTTCACATATTGCATTTTATGCACTTTTAATATTTAACATTCTGCATATTTTATATTTACGATTTTAAATCAGCATTTGTTTAAACTTTTATTTGTTCTGGTTGCAGCCTCTACAGTTTTGAGACTATGTCTATGGTGCTACCGCACTTCCAAAAAAATACACTGAATTAAATTGGATTGAATATAAGCAAAACTATAGTAGTCTAACATAACCATTATGCAATAAACGTGGTAGATGTAAGATCAGTCATAATGTTCTGGATTTGGAACTACATTTCGTATAGAACTTCTAGCCAAGCTCAGGTGTTTTAAATTCTGCTTTTCTTTTCACTTGCTCTGGTTTGAATTCCTTTGATAACACATTCTAATAGATGTGTACAATAGATAGCACATTCTAACACATTCCTCCTCTAATAGATAGACTCAGCTTCCATTTGACAGATCTCCTACGGTTGACCCTAGTGGGAAGACTTGGAGCATGCATTCACATCATTCAGGCAGCCCTTTTTAATTCTCAGTGGCTGCTCAGTGGAGACGGTGAGCTCAGCCCCTGGCCTATTACTTCAAAGCAGTCTTGAAACACCTTACTGAGCAATTTAACTGAACTATTCACTCAAGACAAACTACCAAACTACCACCCTGCAAACTGGGGCAACACCCAAATTCATGGTCCAAAACAGACAGACTCTCCAATTTTTCTATATCTATTTGTTGAGGAGAGCTGTACATCAGTGAATCTTTTTTTCGTTGTGTCAAATTATGTTTATGCCATAAGACTATGCCACTGCCATTTCATGTCTGAGAGATCAGTATTTATTTATTGATTTATTTATTGATTTATTTATTAAACTATTTATTTATTTAGTTATTTATACTTTTCAAAAACCTTATTCGCATACAGCAGTTGCACTGCCACTGAAATCAGCAATTAGTGTGATTGGAGCACCTGGAGACCTGAGGAAATTAGCACAGTCAAACGCAAAACCTTTACTGTTGGGTGACAGCAGCTCAGGAGGTAGAGGAGTTGCCTAGCAACCAAAGGCTTGCCTTCTGCCTAGGTCGAAGTGTCCTTGAGCAAGACACTGAACACCAGGTGAACCCAGGTGAGAAATGTTGACAAGAGATGAGATTTTTTGATACATCATATTATCTTTCTTTATTATATGGCTCTTTTGAATGCTGAAGAATGTCCCATTGACTTTGAATGGGCCACTCCAATGTTCAAAGGTCAAATATTTTTTGAAAAAGTATAATGACTGCTGTCAATGGCAACGGGTTCTGTGCTTCTTTCAAATCACTCTGCAAGCAGTCTGTTCACTTGCTGTAACAGAATTTCAACAATAACCTGCAAAGAGGGCTCCTGCATCACTCTGTCGGGGCTTATTCCACAAGAATGACCGTCTTGCAGAACATTATCCCTTGCCTATTTGATATTCTGGTCTTTGAACTGATTTTGTATTCATGGGTTTGAAACTGACTACCTAGCTTAAGTGAAGGGTTTGCCGTCTCTAGGGTCGGGTGAAGATAAATGAATCATCATTCTACATCCCCGTTGGATTTATTGCAAGAACTTAACATTCCTTCTGCTGATGCTCCTGACATTGTTGGGAAGAAAAGTCCTTTACAGTACGCATACGTCATCCCACAGGAGTCTTTTCTCTTTGATTCTTCTTCATCCTTGTACTTTTTTTTCTTCAACTCAAAATATAGTGTTCTCATTTACTGCTTCAGGACAGTATGTTTTTGAGAGCGTGTTACCCCACGCAAAAAAGTAAGACTACTGTAATTTGCTGTGCGCTCAGGGCAATTTCTGTCCCTACAGCATAAACAAGCACACAGAAATGATCAAAAAAAGAGCTCAGCTCCCTATTGGATTACATCCAGCGTGTTCCCCAGGCCTGCTTGTGATGCGTCTACACAGTTGAGATGGTTTCATTTTCACGCCTTGTTGAATGCCTTGGGGGCTTTCTTGGTTTACAGTCCTCTGGCATGCATGACACAGCCTGGTAAACCAGCCCCATGTACTTCATTTCATTTTGTACAGAGGGTACAGTAGCAGTGGCAGTGGCAATATTTCCATTCAATTTTGCTTAGCCAGTCAGCGAACAGAGGGAGTGTTCGTGAGCAATGACACTGACTCTTTGTGCTACATTTGAATTGCAGTGCATAGGCTAATTGCATACGTCACGGCCAGACATTAGCGATTGGGTAACGCCAGAGCCACTTGTTTTAAACTTCGGAAGAGTGCACACCTCCAGGAAGAAATCGTTTCTCAATGCAGCACTGCCAGACCCTCTGTACAAAATGAAATGAAATACAAGTAGCTGGTTTACCAGGCTACGCAAGGCATAGGGCTTTCACTAGATGCTCATACCAAACTCTGCTTAGTGCCTCACATAACATCAGATCACATCCTTGTTTTGGTTACAGTTCATTTTAACAGTCCCTGTTGCTGAGTATTTACATGATGAAGTATGAATTAAAGTAGTAATAATAATAATAATCTTTACTTGTATAGCACAGCTCATACAAGATGCAGCTCAAAGTGCTTCGACAGTTTGGCAAGAAAAACACAAGTGTGTTACAACATGTAGCATTGTATACTTACATAGTGTTAGGTATGTTCAGTGTACGTATGAACCTTATGTTAATGTTGCACTGTAAAAGTGACTGTTAAAGTAGTATTAGACCTACCATCTTTCCCCCCCCTCACAGTCGGTGTAGATTAGAAGATGCTAGCTCAGGGTAAAGTCTCCCCTTGCTTCTGTTAAATTAGACTTTCAAAGAAGGCCTGAACTTTTTAATACCTGCCTCCTGCAGCCCTTTGCAGTACTCAGAATTTCAATGACGGTTTAAGACAATTATTATTCAAGGTCCCCGAAGCCTCAAAACGCATTATCATGTGCATAATTGGGAGAATTTGCACAAAGACTGGTGTTTCATCCCAATGTTCTCCGCTGGTCAGCTTTAATCTTCCTGTCATATTCAGGTATCACGATGTTCCCTTCACATTTTTGGCAGCTGCTATACAAATCTGACTCGGCCGAGTGCAGTATCGGCAGTTTGTCATTGCCTCAGTTCTCAAATAAAGCCTGGTTGAACTTGTGTCCTTCTGCGCACTTTAGAAACACTCCGTAACAGGCTTATGAAGAGCTTCTGTTGTCCAAGGGTGATTCCTTCAGATTCCTTTAATTCCTCTTACAACAATGCAAAGCTTTTGCATTATTACATAGCAAGTGGGTAATGACTTGTATAGCCTAACTCAGAAAAATAACATTCTTGAGAAAGGCAAATGAATAACACGATCAGTTATAACATACAAAAAATGTAGCACATTATACTGACCAAATGTACCCACAATGCAACTGGTCTGTATGTTTTTTTTCTGTAGACATATGGGGCAAAAAAACATGTGGTCATCAGGGAGAACCATGTGGCTCCCCTTTTTAATTCCCAAGTCATGGTGAAGAGAGCAAGACAAACTCAACATCCATCTGTTCCGCCAGCCAGCAGTTTACTCGCAGCAATCTCATAGTAAGGTCTGAACTGCCCATGCTGCTTGATACTCCACACTGAGAGAGAGAGAGAGAGAGAGAGAGAGAGAGAGAGAGAGAGAGAGAGAGAGAGAGAGAGAGCAAGAGCGAGAGATAGAGAGAGAGGCTTGATGGTCTTTTGAGGCCTCACTGTCAAATTCCAGGCAGCTGATGCCCCTAACCCCCTGATCCAATCAGTGAACAGAGGCTCAACATTCAAACCAACGCCTTCTTTGAAAACATGCATTTTCTCTTATATATTTTATTCATATGTTTTCTCTTTCCTGAGGCATGCATTCACAGTTACTGCAAGTAGACCTGGTCCAAGGGAGGGAGGTGTAGAGTCACATATGTCCCTTGTGCATGAGCTGAGAGTGGAGCACCCACCAATCAGCATGGGGGAAATAGGGTGTGGGGTATATGATGAATTTGCACCCACCAATCAGCATGGGAGAAATAGGGTGTGGGGTATATGATGAGTTTGCGCTATAAGTCCCTGGGTGGACCAGAGGTTGGGAGGTGGGGAACGCCTTGATTGGATCAGAGTTCCAGACAGCCACTGACAATTTAGAAAATGTAACAAAGACTTAAGATATACAGTCATGGGCTAGCAGTTAAGGAGTCCTTGGTGCCAAAGGGTCATAGGTTCAATTCCTATAACCGACAGGGGAGTGACCAATCAGCGCTTTCCTCCATCCTCCCCTGTAACTGATGTGCCATGAGCATGGTAATGTCCTCGCACACTGCTCCCCAGGCGCCGCTGTCATGGCTGCCCCCTTCTCACACGTGCTGGGTTAAATGCAGAGGTTAAAGGGCTCTGTTTGATCACAATGACAAATGGGAATCACTACATTTTCTTAGACTGATTATCGAACTGGTAACTGTTAATTTCTAACACACCTTTTAGAAGTTTTAAACACATTTTCATGAAGAGATACCCTGTGGTAACTGTTCACATTAGACACAAATCATGCCAACCATATTCAGGCTCTCTCCTTGGAGCAATATGGGGCTTGCTCTCATTCAGATCACAAAGGTACAATCATACAAACATTTAGCATTTTAACCCTGCAGCCTGTCCACTGCGCATGGATGGATGTGAAACTGGAGACAGTGGGTGTCTTAATGAATAACTAGATGTACCGCATAGCGGTACATGGTATGACCGCCGCAGTATATTGAAATGTGGGAACTGTTGGTATGATGAGCGTGTGGTAGAGCAGTGTTGTGAGGTGAGAATTCCTGTGGAAATGATTTCCTGGAAGTGGGCATGGATGTGGGTTTTGAATGTGTAGTGTGTAGGACTGATTTGTGAAGGCAAGGAATCGGCAAAATGAGATTTTGTACAATTACAGCGCCCCCTATGGACCAAATTTTATGGCATGTTCTGTGGTGTTAGAGGTCTTTGTGGTGATCGTGCATGATGTATTTTGTGCAGTTCCCACCTTCTCGGTCCAAGATATTGGCAACTCAAAATCCCAATTTTTGCATTTACCCTTATCACTAGGTGGCGCTATGCTTCAAGTGAGAGTTTATGGGCTGGGTCAATATGCCTCTGTAACACCTACATACTAACACAAAATCGTTGTCTTGGGCAAAATTGTTGACGAGTTATTTAACAAAAACTGTTTTTCAACACCTAGCTTCGGTGATAAACATCGCCCCGTATGACGAAATGTCACAACATTTAGTACACATGAAAAGAAAGATGTTTAGATATGGCATGTCAACTTTGACCAAATTTGAGCAATTAAAAGCCAAGATACGGCCATTTGAAGAATTTTAAGCTACGTGTTAAATGTTCATTGACGTGTAACTTCGGAATGGTTTATCTCAAGATAAATCCTTTGATAACTTTTTGTCAGCATTGTCTGTAGATGACATATACCAAATTTGGTGAGATTCACATGAACGGCCTATGACGAGTTCGTTCAGATTCGTTTTCGCAATATTAAAATTTCACGGAAATTGTTCTCGTTGGAAGTGGGCGTTGACCAGTGTTTTCAATGCGTGAGGGTCAACAGATTTCATGATAAAAAAAAATTGTTGTAAACATAAGCATTCTCTAGATAATAGGCAAAATGACATTTTCTACAATTACAGCGCCCCCTATGGACCAAATTTTATGGCATGTTCTGTGGTGTTAGAGGTCTTTGTGGTGATCGTGCATGACGTATTTTGCGCAGTTCCCACCTTCTCGGTCCAAGATATTAGCAACTCAAAATCCCAATTTTTGCATTTACCCATATAACTAGGTGGCGCTATGCTTCAAATGAGAGTTTATGGGCTGGGTTGATACATCTCTGTAACACCGACATACTAACACAAAATCGTTGTCTTGGGCAAAATTGTTGACAAGTTTTTTAACAAAAACTGTTTTTTGACACCTAGCTTCGCCAATAAACATCGCCCCCTATGACGAAATGTCACAAAATTTTGTACACATGAAAAGAAAGCTGTTTTGAGATGGCATGTCAACTTTGATCAAATTTGAGCAATTAAAAGCCAAGATACGGCCATTTGAAGAATTTTAAGCTACGTGTTAAATGTTCATTCACGTGTAACATCGGAACGGTTTATCTCAAGATAAATCCTTTGATAACTTTTTGTCAAGATTGTCTGTAGATGACATATACCAAATTTGGTGAGATTCACATGAACGGCCTATGACAAGTTCGTTCAGATTCGTTTTCGCAATATTAAAATTTCACGGAAATTGTTTTCGTTGGAAGTGGGCGTCGACCAGTGTTTTCAATGCGTGAGGGTCAATAGATTTCACGATAAAAAAAAAATGTTGTAAACATAAGCATTCTCTAGATAATAGGCAAAATGACATTTTCTACATTTACAGCGCCCCCTATGGACTACATTTTATGGCATGTTCTGTGGTGTTAGAAGTCTTTGTTGTGATCGTGCATGACGTATTTTGTGCAGTTCCCACCTTCTCGGTCCAAGATATTGGCAACTCAAAATCCCAATTTTTGCATTTACCCATATCACTAGGTGGCGCTATGATTCAAGTGAGAGTTTATGGGCTGGGTCGATACATCTCTGTAACACCGACATACTAACACAAAATCGTTGTCTTGGGCAAAATTGTTGACGAGTTATTTAACAAAAACTGTTTTTTGACACCTAGCTTCGCCAATAAACATCGCCCCCTATGACGAAATGTCACAAAATTTAGTACACATGAAAAGAACGCTGCTTAGAAATGGCATGTCAACTTTGACCAAATTTGAGCAATTAAAAGCCAAGATACGGCCATTTGAAAAATTTTAAGCTATGTGTTAAATGTTCATTGACGTGTAACTTCGGAACGGTTTATCTCAAGATAAATCCTTTGATAACTTTTTGTCAGCATTGTCTGTAGATGACATATACCAAATATGGTGAGATTCACCTGAACGGCCTATGACGAGTTCGTTCAGATTCGTTTTCGCAATATTAAAATTTCACGGAAATTTGTCTCGTTGGAAGTGGGCGTCGACCAGTGTTTTCAATGCGTGAGGGTCAATAGATTTCACGATAAAAAAAAATTGTTGTAAACCTAAGCATTCTCTAGATAATAAGCAAAATGACATTTTGTACAATTACAGCGCCCCCTATTGACCAAATTGTATGGCACATGCTGTGGTTATAGAGGTCTTCGTGCTGATTGTGCATGACGTATTTTGCGCAGTTCCCACCTTCTCGGTCCAAGATATTGGCAACTCAATATCCCAATTTTTGCATTTACCCATATCACTAGGTGGCGCTATGCTTCAAGTGAGCGTTTATTGCCTGGGTCGATACGTCTCTGTAACACTGACATATCACAAAAATTTTATGTTGTTGGGTGAAACGTTCACTGAGCTATTCAGCAAAAACTTTTGCCGGTCTCCCCCTCTTTGACGTACGC
>CM050215.1:24070467-24072967 GCA_027475355.1 Coilia nasus
TGTAGATGGACGCGATCCCATAATAGAGGTGTAGGAGGCGATCCCAGGTACTTCTGTGGGAGGCTGGTGGGTGAATGGTGAGACGTATAGATGGACGCGATCCTATGATAAGAGGTGTAGGGAGGCGACCCCATGATCATCTGGGCAGGTACTCCTGTGGAAGGCCGGTCTGGTTGCTCTCTCTAAGGGCCTGGTCCACGGCGCTGATGTAGCCGTCTATCAGCTGCCGCATGTCTGTCGTGAA
Source organism: Coilia nasus (assembly GCA_027475355.1). Classification (NCBI taxonomy): domain Eukaryota; kingdom Metazoa; phylum Chordata; class Actinopteri; order Clupeiformes; family Engraulidae; genus Coilia; species Coilia nasus. The sequence continues at coordinate 24,070,712 of CM050215.1, forward strand.
GGGGTCAAAGGTCGGCCGCCGGGCTCCCGACCGTTTGAAGTGGCCGTCCTTGTTGCTCTCGGCGCAGAGCAGTCGCTCCTCGGTGACGCTGGCGTTGAGGAAGTTGGCGATGGCGCGCAGCTGTGGCACGAGCGCGTCCTGCAGCTCCTCGTAGTGCACCACGAGGACACGCCGGCCGTAACGCAGCCAGTCCAGGACGTGGGACGCCCACCAGGACGCGTAGCTGCCCACAAACTCCGGCCATTCTGGGGAAGAGGCAGAGGAGAAACACACTGACATCTTTCACACACATCAAACACACATGCACACACGTACTACATGGCAGGAAGGTCTCACTATGCATTGTGGCCATTCTGGGGAGGAGGCAGAGGACAAACACACTGACATCTTTTGTCACACACACACACACACATATACTGCATGGCAGAAAGGTCTCAGTATGCGAGGATGGGCAGGTAGGAGATCTTTCAGGGCCTTAGCTTTTTAGTTCGGTTTATGCCTTATACGTCCATACCTTAGCTGGAGAATGAAAATGTAAAATGACATTATATTTATATACTGAATCAGTCAAATGTAACGCATACTGCATATAAACAAAATAACTTGAAATATAAAACAATATATTACTTACTACAGATTCCCGAGTTTCATTACCTACATTTTACTCACTCACAGATGTAATGTTGCTTAAGCCACTCCAGCCATTTTTAGACACCAATTACAGCGTGATGCACTGACAAGGTCAGGGAGCAGTTCCCAAACGAGCACATAAAACAGAGGTGCCGTCACAGCGCCAGTGGCTCCTGGTTAAAAGCCTTTGCTGTGACAATAACAGCACGTGACAGTAAACATTAATGCAAGGGGAGAGGCAGGAGATGCACCAGACCAAGAGATTACCACCAGCGTGTTATGATAGGCACCCGTGGCCATGCTAGCATATTTATTAGCCTTACAGCCCAGGCATGTCTTGTGGAAGACATGATCTTCATGTGACAGCCACAAGGACACCTTCATAAAGTAAATTGAGCGTAGCAGAGACTGACAGTAAAACCGTGAAAGAAGAGGAGGATGGCCTGGTGGGTGGGACTGCGCAGTGGTTAGAGCCATGGATAAGTCCCCCTGGGGACCCAGGTTCGAATCCAGTCTGCGGTCATTTCCCAACTCTACCCCATTTCTCTCTCTCCCACTTATGTCCAATAATCTCTCTACGGTCTGATCAAATAAAAGCCTAAAACATACTTAATAAAAAAAAAAAACAGTTTTCTCATTGCTAACCCCGACTTCAAGCACCTAACCTTAGGTGCCAGGTCCTTCAGTGTCATGACCACCACGCTCTGGAATTCCCTCCCCCGGCCCCCATCTGACTGCTTTTGTCTTGGCCTATTTAAAGGTGCCATTGCATCGTGTTTTCATTAATTTTGCAATGGTCTTTAGTATTAATGAATGCCCTGTAAGCTGGTTTCGGTGAAAAATCCATAAAGTCATAGCACGCCAAATAGAAGATTTAAACGTTTAAAAAACAAACACCCATACTTATGTATATTTTGCTAAGTGAATGTGTGCTGCAACAAGACTCCTCTGGTAATCACAACTATGGCATGGCTTTTTCTAATTAACAAACTTACGTCACTTTGTTTGCCTTTTTCTTTTTCGCTTGTTTTTCCACCTATATTTTTTCATTGACTAATGGAGGCAATCGGAGTAGAAGAACATTTTCATGTGCAGCATGCAACACAGAGTGACCTATCGTATGTCAACAAGAGCTTGTTAAATGACACCTTTAAATCTCATGTCAAGACCTACCTGATTTAGGAAGACCTTCCCTCTGCATGACATACCCTGCCCTCTGTGCAACATACATCCCTTTGCTTGTCTCTATTCAGCTATTTGTTCTGTTTTTTTTTTCTTTGTCTATTTTTCTGTTTCAACCTTGTGTTTGAGAAAGGTGCTATATAAGTTAAACTTATTTTTTGCTAATATTATTATTATAGAATAAGGAGCAGACATGTAGAGCTTCGCACCTTTGCTTTTCCAGTGCTGGTCTGACGCATAGCCCAGGTGCCCGGCACACTTGCGGTTGAACTCGGCCATGAGTGATCGGTACGGGTTTCGGATCAGCAGGATGGCCGAGTCGTAAATCTCGATGTCCCGCTTGCCGCTCTCGTGGGTCTTCACACAGATGGTGCGCCCGCTCTTCCAGTAGTCCTTCTCACCCTTAAAGCCTTCACACCGCCAGCATACAACCAAACACACACA
>CM050215.1:24077967-24137967 GCA_027475355.1 Coilia nasus
CCATCCTCCATCCTCTCTGTCTCTCCCTCTCCTCTCTCTCTCTCTTACTCTGTCTCTCTCTCTCTACCCTCCCTCCTCTCACACAGCGTCACTTAAACACACACACACATAAACACAAACATACATCTGTTCCTCCACCCAAAGGACTGTCTCGCACCTGCAGCCGTTCTGCCTGGCACTACACATCCAGCCTCTACCCCTCCCCCCCTCCACCCCTCGCCCCACATCCAGCCTCTACCCCTCCCCACCTCCACCCCTCGCCCCACCTTCAACAACTCCCCCTCCACCCCTCGCCCCAACTTCAACAACTCCCCCTCCACCCCTCCCTCATACCTTCAACAACTCCCCCTCCACCCCTCCACCCCTCACCCCACCTTCAACAACTCCCCCTCCACCCCTCCACCCCTCGCCCCAACTTCAACAACTCCCCCTCCACCCCTCCCTCCCACCTTCAACAACTCCCCCTCCAACCCTCCACCCCTCCGCCCACCTTCAACAACTCCCCCCTCCACCCCTCCCTCCCACCTTCAACAACTCCCCACCTCCAGCACTCCTCCCACCTTCAACAACTCCCCCCCTCCACCCCTCCTGGCCCCAGGAGGCCACCCTCCAGTCCTTGCTGATGTTGGCACACACACCTATCAAAACACACCTGCTACACACACACACACACACACACACACTGTCCTTACATAAGCTCAACAACACACCCGTCCTCAGGTCAGTGGGAAGTCACTTATCACATGGCACCTGCTGTGTGTGTTTTGGCTGCAGCACTGCATGCTAAGCTCTCATACCACAAGAGCAAAACCACAGAGAGAGGAGTCGAGGAAGAGAGGGGGAGAGAGAGAGAGAGAGAGAGAGAGAGAGAGAGAGAGAGAGAGAGAGAGAGAGAGAGAGAGAGAGAGAGAGAGACAGACAGAGAGAGAGACAGAGACAGAGCAACAGGGAGAATTGAGAGGGGAAATCTTTGTAGCAGCACATATATGGCAGGATTTTTTATTTCTTAGGGTACTTGCTTTCATGAAGCCAGACTTGGGACTGGGAATGAGTCAAAAATGAGGATGCAAGGAGAAAGGGAGACACACAGCAAGAAAGATAAAAAGACAGAGACAGAAAGAGAGAGAGAGACAGAGAGAGAGTAAGGGAGAACAAAAGCAGAAGATCTTGCAAGAGTCTAGAGAAACTTTTTAGAAAGGCATACTACCTTCCAAGACCATTCACAACATTCAACGAACAAACCACATTACCACCCAACACAGAACCAAATTACCACCCAACACAGAACCAAATCACCACCCAACACAGAACCAAATCACCACCCAACACATAACCAAATTACCACCCAACACATAACCAAATTACCACCCAACACATAACCAAATTACCACCCAACACAGAACCAAATTACCACCCAACACAGAACCAAATTACCACCCAACACAGAACCAAATTACCACCCAACACAGAGCGAAGTCCAAATAGAATGTATGAACTGGCTGAGTATCTTGTCCATGTCAGACATAAGATTCAGAGGCAAATTCTTACAGGCTCACATGCTTACAAACACACACAATCATCACCACTATGGTCACTGTCATTATTATTTGTGTGTGTGTGTGTTTGTGTGTGAGCAAAAGAAGGGGGGTGTCAGTAGATTTACTGTATTTGTAGGAGCTACAGTATTAGATTATCAGACATCAAAGCAAGCTGGAAAAGCAGCTTCCAACATCATCTTCATCTTTATCATCATCATCATCATCATCATCATCATCATATATACTCACATCATCATCATCATCATCATCACCATCATCATCATCATCTTATGTACTCACATCATCATTATCTTATATACTCACATCTTCATCATCATTATCATCATCATCATCTTATATACTCACATCATCACCATCATCATCTTATATACTCACATCTTCTCTGACCAGGAAGCAATTCCTCCACCTTGAAGATGGACAGGCGGGCCACGCCCCCACAGATGGAGCCCTTCTCGCCCTTGCAGTCCAGGTTGCACTCCTCCTCCCTCATGCGTGGACCCACGATGCGGTTGCCACAGTAACACTCTGAGCCATACTCCAGCCCAGCAAACTGGTACCCACTGACAGAGACAGAAAGTCTGCATTGTTGTAAGTTGCTTACAAAAATATGATACAACACTATTTGTAGTAAAAAGTAAAATTGTAGTAAAAAGTACAAAGTAAAATATAGTACATTCACCAAACACTACATGTAATGACGCCAATTCTGCACACCAATGAAAATGTTTATTTCTCTACACAGTTATTCTTTCCATACATATTACAGTTTGAGAACAAAGTATATTCCAAACAAAACATATCCTACTGATCGTCATAGTATTTTACTATGTACACATGACTTTGAAAACCAATTCGGACAATCATAAATGATAAAAAAAATCTGTAACTATATGTTGAAAGCATAAAAAAATTAGACAGCCAAAGGATCTCATTCACTTCGTAGTCAATGTCTTCATCTGCTAGGCAATGTGGAAAAAAAAATCCTGGCAAGGCAAATCCACCCTTGCATGGATGCTGCATCAGTGTGATTACAGCCTTCATCCATAGCATGAATAAGAGGTATTTGCACATATAACTTGTAATAATGTAACTTTTTATAATGTTACACTTAGCTGACGCTCTTATCCAGAGCAACAGGGTTTTAGTTACATTCCCTGGAGCAGTGTGGGGTTAGGTGCCTTGCTCAAGGGCATTTCAGCCATGGGTAGGGTGGGATTTGAACCTGCGACTCTCAGATCCCAAGACCAACTCCCTAACCACTAGACCACAGCTGGCCACCTAGAGCATAGCTGGCCACAATCCGAAACACTTTGTTACTCACTTTTCTACAGTTTTTTAAGTTTGCTTAAACACTAAAATGTAAAGTTTCCCACAATTAGCAAAACCTAAAACTCTAACAAGAAAACATCGGCTCAGGTTGGCACCACTCTAAGCACATTTTCAGCTTCACACTTTTTGCCAAACCCTGCAAACAGTAATTTGCAAAACATTAAACACACTTATATGCCTTGGGGCTCATTCACACCAAACACTCTCCGTATTCAGCGCGTGGCCGTATTCTGTCCGTACAATATGTTTCTATGGTGATAGAATACGCTCAGAACACGGTTGCGGTGGGAATGGTCTCATCTGCCAACGTGCATTCTAAATGAATACGGACAGAATACGGCCACGCAAAAAAAAAGCAATTGAAATATATTTAGTGAGCAATATCAGTCATGTGTTGTGTTTTGTAAATTTATTCATGTAATTTATCTTACTGAAAAAAATGCAACCCAGATTATGTCATTAGAAAAGTCAGAATGTAACAAAGTGTTTAGAATTTATTGCCATAGTGTGTAACTCGTTCAAACACAAATAGATCATATGAATCATGTGTCATGAATCATTTGGCGACAAAATAGCATTTTTATAAATAAGTGTATAGTTTTGAAAGAAGAATATCATTTTGCAATAGATCTGAGGTGTTCTGTGAATTGGGTGTATGGTTGTGTTAATTGTGTGTAGTGTTTTTACACAATGAGCCCAGTTTTTAAAATTGAGTTTAAGCAATTGTAAAAAACTGTAATGACAATCTGGGTTACATTTTTTTCAGAGATGACATGAATACATTCATAAAAAACACCACATGATTAATACTTCAATAATATATTTCAATTGCTATTGTTTTTACTTTCAATGCAAAAACAGTCAATATGCTAAAGTGTTTACTTGTTGTATGGTTGCATATTGAAAATTTAAACACAGCCATTTCTACAAAGAACCACGTTCACAGTAAACACAGTAAAGTATTGTTGGAGACCAAAAGCTACTGTAAGAAAAATCTGTGTCCAATTTGGTGGCATGTCTCAACCTATGGTTTTCAAGGTAGTCAACCAGTGTCATTCGCATATAATCAATTTAGTCCTCGTCTTCTCTGTCCATGCCCCCCTCCCATTATACCTTGCAGTGACAGTATTTATGTCTTCCCTTTCTTACCCCTCAATCTCTCTCATCTTCACTGTTCCTCTTTCGCTTGCTCGTGCTACAACACTGCCTTACATTTCTATTTAAGTCATGGTAACTTCCCTGTTTTTACAGTGTTTAAGGCTGATTGCTGAGTTTTGCATTTTGGCCCTTAGTGTTCTCGCACCTGACGATTGTGTTCAACCAGTTGGCTACAAAGGTGTGGTAATTTGATAGCTAGTGTTTAGAAATTGAAAGAATGTGACATTACAATGTAATCACGTGTGTAAGGCATATACGTGTGTTTACTGTTTAGCAAATCAGCGTATGTGGTGTTTTGAAAGAGGTGTGAAGCTGCAAATGTGCTTAGAGTGGTGCCAACCCGAGCCAATGTTTTCTTACTTGAGTTTTAGGTTTCATTAATTGTAGGAAACTTTGCATTTTAGTGTTTAAGCAAACTTAAAAACTGTAAGTGCACTATGTAGTGAAAGAGTGCAGAGACTTTCTTATATAGGAGACACAGCACTGAAAAAATAGTCCATAGAAATGTATTGAGAAACTTTGTAACGTCAAGATGGTGAGTGTCTGCAAATATCCCGCCTGTTCCACTGCCAAAAGCCAAGTATCTGCCGAAATGTGCAAACAGCATTGCCAAGATCGCCACAGAGTGCAAGGACTTGTGCAGTGCAAGGACTTTGATAAGTGAACAATTCACTGCCCGACTGTATAGAGGATTTGCTAATTTTATAAGTAACATATGTCGTTGCCTTGCTATTTCCTCCTCATTGAATGGATTGCAAAAAACTACACATAGTAAGGAAAGTGAGAACTGCGTGTATAACGTGATGAAAATTGACGATAGCTAGGGCCCCTTAGATGTCTTGTGCCCTGGGCAAATGCCTAGTTGCCCTAATGGTTCATCTGGCCCTGCATAGCTGAGCCACCACACTGGGGTGTCCTGCTGCTCTTCTCCTCCCTTCCAAGGCACCCAGCAACCTACATCTGCCTAACCCTGCCTAACCCTATGTCCACATGAAATACAGGTGTGAGCCACAAGTAGCTGGCAATTATCACCTGAATATGCACTCCTGGGCCTGCTTGCTAACTGTCTGCTTGGAGCTAAGACATCACTACTGATGTATTAGCTGGTCACAAAAACATGTTTTATTTTTACTTTACATCTATTCTATGTCTACCTACATATCGCGTATCATCTGGCAAGTTCTGGAGTGGAAACAAATATCTGTCTGGATGTGCAATGCAGTGCCAAAGTAAGTCTTAAGTTAGTCTGTGCTGGCAGTGGAGCCATTAAGTAAATGAGCATGGTGTCCTTCCAGCCAAGGCACCTGGGTTTGTGTGATTGTGTGTGTGTGTGTGTGTGTGTGTGTGTGTGTGTGTGTGTGTGTGTGTGTGTGTGTGTGTGTGTGTGTGTGCGTGTGTGCGTGTGTGTGTGTGTGTGTGTGTGTGTGTGTGTGTGACACAGAAGGACGGAAAGAAAGAGGGAGAGGGAGAGACCCAGAAGAAAATATTACTCCCTACAAGAGTCTTATCTTTGTCTCTCAGAAATAAATAAGAATCTTATAATAATAATAATAATAATAATAATAATAATAATAATAATAATAATAATAATAATAATAATAATAATAGTAATCTTTACTTGTATGGTACATTTCATGCAAAGGATGTAGCTCAAAGTGCTTCAACAGTTTAGTAAAGGAACACAGGGCAGAGATGCACATGGCAAGCTTTGCCTTCTGCTCTGCTTCTCCAAAAGCATTCAAAAACATACTTTGCAGAAGAAGGAAGAGTGTTTAAGACCTGGACTTACATAGAGCTTCAGTGGACACTGTTTGTAGGGAGCTTAACATAAGACTTATGAGACAAAGGTAAGATCTTACTGTATTCTGAAGAGTTTCTTATAAACCCCCCTTTAAGTGAAAATAAAAACAGAATCTTTTATGCTTTTCAAAGACAAAGTTAAGGCGGTTTTTAGGAGCAACTTTTTCCTCTTGGAAACCACCTGGAGGGCTAGTGACAGCAAGAAGAGAGAAACTGAGTCAGAGAGCAGGAGGGAGGGGAAGCGAGGGAGGAAGGGAGAGAAGGACGGAGGGAGAGAGGGAGGTAGGGGAAGGGAGGGAGAGAGGGAGGTAGGGGAAGGGAGGGAGAGAGGGAGGTAGGGGAAGGGAGGGAGGGAGGGAGGGAGGGAGGGGAAGGGAGGGAGAGAGGGAGGTAGGGGAAGGGAGGGAGAGAGAGAGGGAGGGAGGGGAAGGGAGAGAGGGAGGGAGGGAGGGAGGGGAAGGGAGAGAGAGAGGGAGGGAGGGAGGGGAAGGGAGAGAGGGAGGGAGGAGAGGAGAGGAGATGTGAGAGCCTGGACACCTGGGCAGTGAGTGGGAGAGACGGTTTTATCTTCCATGGCAACCAGCCTGATGAGCGGCTGTGTGTGTGTGTGTCTGTGTCTGTGTGTGTGTGTGTGTGTGCGTGTGTGTGTGTGTGTGTGTGTGCGTGTGTGTGCGTGTGTCTGGTTCGGCGTGTGCATGCGTGCGTGTCTCCGTGTGTGTGTGTGTGTGTCTGTGTTTGGTGCGCGCGTGTGTATGTGTGTGTGTGGCGCAGCTGCAGTCTCTGAAGTGGCGGGAACAGACGGAGATGGCACGCTGGCTACCACATGGCTACAGGCCAGCCAGGTGCTCGGCCAGCACCACAGACACCACACAGTCAACTAGCCGTCCAGAGCCCCAAAGTGTGCCCCTGTGCACCTCGTGCATGTAAACCAAATTGCTGGCTACCCCCATACCCCTCATTTTACCCCTCATACCCCTCATTTTACTGGTCCATCATTACTACTAGCGTAGGTAAGGCTCTTATCAGCCGGGAGGTGAGGGACATTTCGATGCAAAATCATAAAAATAAACATTATAAGTTCACTTACTGAAACCATAAATTTATGGGAGCTGAACTGGTCTATTTTCACCGTGATAACTATCTTTAAGCACCAGGTGAAGCACTGTTTTAAGTGGATTAGCAAGGAAGTGGCATGTTAATAGGCCATATGCCGATAAGGGGATCTCTTCCGACACTGCTGTTATGTCTTTTGATTGGTTTTCCCATTGTTTTCCCATTGCAAGGCATCTAACTCCACAATGCTCCAGGGACTGTAACTAAAAGCCTGTAAATATCTGTAAGTCGCTCTGGATAAGAGCGTCAGCTAAGTGTAATGTAATGTAATGTAATGTAATAAAAGACTGTGCTGTATAAACTGGCATATTGGTACTTATACCTACATGTACTGTATATCACTGGCTGTATGAGGTGCCTGTATGTATATTGTTGTATAAATTGTGCAATACATGTACACATATTTCGATTTGTGTATTGTATTTATTGTATGGTGTGTTTTATGATATGTATGCTACTACTTGTCAAATGAGTAAATTCTAGAACACATCCACATGGGTAGCCATGTGCTACTTTGGCCACTGCTATCTGCAGTGACTGTGTCTGTGTGTCATCACACTTGTCACTCTAAATCCCTTCCCTCTGTGTGTGTGTGTGTGTGTGTGTGTGTGTGTCAGTGGGGGAGGAGGTGACACCATATAAGGAAAATAAAACTGATTCTGATTTTGATTCATATGCTGGTTATGTGACAACAGAGGAGAATACTTCAAAATCAACGACCTACAGGGTTGTTGGTTTTTGAATGTGCTGGGCATGGCCAGTGCCCCGTGTGGTAGTGGTGGGCAGCATAAAGGGCCGTCTGACTAGTAGTTTGCATAGTCTCGTCCGCAGATCTTCAGCACGATAAAGATGTAGCATGGTGGGTGTTTCCATAGCAACCTTGGAAGTGAGCCCTTTTCCCTTTCCTCTATGCAAATGTCTGATGCTGCCTGCGTGACATTCACCACACTGAGGGGGTTGGGGGTGCGGGTTGGGTGAGGGGGGCGAGGTTTGGGAACCTGTGTCTGTCTCTGGGAGCAGAGCAGGAGGTAGAGCAGGGGGGGAGGGGGTCATCACGAGCAGATCCCTCAGCACGCCCACCCCCCCACCCCCCAATATGAAGCACTGCTTCTGCACGGCTACTGATGTCTGTGTTACTGCGCTGGTAGTCTGGTAAACCCGCCCCTCGTACTTCATTTCATTTTGTACAGAGGGTCTTAGTCTGGTAAACCCGCCCGTCCTACTTCATTTCAGTTTGTACAAACGGTCTGGCAGTGCTGCATTGAGAAAGGGTTTCTTCCTGGAGGTGTGGGCTCTGCTGAAGTTTAAAAACAAGTGGCTCTGCCTTTACCCAATTGCTAACGTCTGGTATTATGTGCGTATGCAATTAGCCTACCTACTCAATACAATTCAAATGTAGCACACAAAGTCAACGTCATCGCTCACGAACACTCCCTCTGTTCACTGATTGGCTTGGATCCGCTTGGTCCGAACACATGAATGTCAACGGCAGCAAGGCCAGACCCTCCGTACAAATTAAAATAAAAAGTACTAGGGGTCTGGTTTACCAGGCTACTGCGCTGGAGCAAATGCATAGCATAGCATAGCTGTTAAGCTTGCACTTTGGCACTGGAGGGTTTCACGGTGGTCTGAAGACATTAAGGATGGTCAGTGGCTGACCCTGCTGTCTGGATGGCATTTGTGGATGTTTATTTTAACAGATAAAGATAAGAAGAAATGTCATCTCGCTATTCAGTATGGTGACTATTAAAGTGCATTTGAATTGTGGTGTATGCAGTGTTAGCTGTGCTTTCATGGTGGTTGCTCTCCGAGCTTTACATGCAGATAAATACATTTCCTTCTTATTGGTAAAATGTTGCATTTCTATTGGTGTCTCTATTGCACAACATGTTCCAATATACTATTACTGTCTACATGCACAGGATTAATACCTGTCTATATGTTGAATCTATAATAGAGTTATCTAACATCTAACTGAGTGAAATTCATTTTGTATGGAAGTATAAACTGCTGTGTGTTAAACCTACTTATTTTAAATGGTGGTGAGTGACCGAAGAAGACACAGCCTGAGCAGGTGTATATCACCCCAGCAGATAGCACATTCACACACAGTCACAGTGACTAAGAGAGAGTCGCGCATCTGCTTTCTGAAGAAGGAAGACTTGGCTATGGTGATCTGGCTAATCTCCAAGTCCCTCTGTCTGGATCTTGCCAGCTGGCACTGGCTATCACACTGCAAACACACAGCACGTATTCTGCCCGTCCTAACGGGCTCTGTCTCATTATTCTCTGATTTAAGTCGAGAGTGGACTAGATGGCTATTGAAACTGAGGCCCATCTGTCTGCCTGTGTTTAAGCTGACAGTGCTGCTAGTGTTTTCCTTCCAACGTTTTTTCGTTAAGGTGGCCACATCCTTCACAGCTGCCGCCCAGTCCCACATTAACTTATTCCAATACAACACTAAAATTAGAACCTGGACTAAAGATTAGGTGATAAACTACAGGAATACGGACAACAACAGACACTTCCATCAATTGCCTTCCACTCATACCAGCCAACCAACCAACCACCAACCAACCAACAAACACTATGCAGTGGACTAAATATGAATACATTTAGAGTTCCATATTTCTCAATTACAGCTCTGGACAAAATGAAGAGACCACTGTAAAATTATCGGTTTCTCTGATTTAACTATTTATAGGTATATGTGTAAGAACATTTTTGTTTTATTCTGTAAACTACTATTTTTCCCAAATTCCAAATTCAACTGACACTGGAAAGGAATGGCTGTCATACATGTAGACAGTCACTTTTTCCAGAACCCCACAGCTCTACAGACAACCACCACCTTAACTAATAAACATCCTCTACGGAAACACTGCAGCGAGGGGAAAGCAGGCCAGCGTTAAATGCGGACAGAGGAAGGCTCACCTCTCTGAGCAGGTGTCCTGGCACAGGCTGGTAGTCATTCTGCGGAAATCATAAAAAACTGTCCCTTTCAAGGCCCGGTCCTTGGCGTCGTCTAGGAAGCAGCCAATGTATGTGCCTGTTTTCAAAACAGAACCATACAAAACATTACTCTTCAAGCCCTCACTTGCTGAGGCCGACCTGAGAGGAGGTTAAATGAAGAGGTAGAGATCCTGGATTCAGAAAGTAAAAACCTTCCCATGCATTTCTTCTGTCGGAGAACTTAATTCCACTAATTAGCTGGTCTGTCTGTTGATTTGTGTGCTCACTGGGACGAGCTGGTCCAGAAAATGGTTGCACCAAATATGTGTCAGGATTTTTTCTTTTTGAAGCCAGAGATCTCCACCTCTAGTTAAAGAATCCAAAAAGCAATCCGTTGAGCTACATTAAAAGTGTAAGCAAACTGATGCAGCATGGTCAAAACATTTCCTTCTTTTACCTCTGCATGAAAAGCACTTTATACATACAAATAATAATCATTATTGTTACTACTATTGATATAATTGCTACTACTACTACTATTACTATTGTTGTTGTTATTATTAGTAGTAGTATTACTATGATTACTATAACTGTTATTATAATATAGCTATTATTATTATTATTATTATTATTATTATTATTATTATTATTATTATTATTAGTAGTAGTAGTAGTAGTAGTAGTAGTAGTAGTATTAGTAGTAGTAGTATGATAACTATAACTTATTATAATATAGCTATTATTATTATTATTTTTTTAATTATTATTATCATCACCATTATTATTATTATTATTGTTGTTATTATTTTTATTATTATTTTTATTATTATTTCTCACAGCACCTTTGTGTGGCATTTTTCTCCTGGCAGTGACCGGGTCCACTCTGGTCATGTCCTGTTCTGACATGAGGCTGTGGAACCATCGGCGCCGTAGCTGTCGGATCTCCTGGTTCCGAGACAGCAGCCACTGCGGGCCGGCCCGGTCCTCTGACTGAGCCGCTTGGTACCGACCCACGTTCCCCGGCAGCCTGGCGCCCAGCGGACCCGCCCGTACCAGCGGAGCGCCACCTAATGCCCTGGGCGGGGCGGGTAGAGAGGGCAGTGGCAGGAAGCTGGAGCCCAGGGACAGTCCCCGCTGGGACACCACGAGAGCGGCCCTCTGCAGCAGCAGCACACTTCCTGCCATGATGTAGGCCACGCCCAGGAACAGGAAGACCAGCTGAGTCCGCCGTAAGAAGCGCTGCAGGCGGTAGAACGGCTTCGCCATGTCGACCTTACCGTCTCCCTTTTAGTTTCCTTAACGACCAGAGGTAAGGGTCCACAAATCAACCAAAAAAATACATTGAAAAATTGTCATGAAAGGTATGATTTGATGCATCACGTTCTGGCTGTCCTTGTCGACGCCAGTCTCTCTAACATGGGAGAAACAGCTGGACCATTGTTTTTTAGATTGGCCAAGCTAGCACGCCGTAGTGCTTGTCCTGAATACTGTACTCCACTACAGTACTAATACAGGGAACACTCCTAAGCCTTTGGCTTGCTCGACTAACTTTTTTAGCAACCAATCAGCGAACAGAAGCTGAGGACAGAAACAACAGTTGGAAGCTTTAAAGTTTAAAAATTGCAAACATATACGAAGTGAAAGAGTCAGGTCCACCTGACTTTAGTGTAGAGTTAGATGCCTTGTTCAATATGACTGCAGCGTACAACGCTTTATGGTATCCAGCGGTTGCGTTCTGGCCATCTTCCCAAGCCAGTCTCTCTACAACAAGAGAAATAGTCGGACCACTGTGTGTTAGAATCCTTGTTCGATGTGATTGCGGCTTGTGAGCTGAGGCATAGAGAGCTTTATGGCATCCAGCAGTGCTTGTCCTCAGGCATCCGGACCAATGAGGTGATCCAAGGCCGGAGAGCTCATCACCATCCCTTTGTTGTCAGCGTGGCCTCCGCAGTAAACGTCTGCTGCCTCTGATTCCAGAGTGGGGAGCCCGTGGCGAACCTGCAGAGAGCAAAATAATAAAAGTCTCATTCAGCTCAAGGTTAATCCTCCTGCCATTTTTATCTCTGGTTGAGAAAAACTGAGTGCGAGAGAGAGAAATATGATGGGGCTCCTTTTGACTGTATGTCTTCATTAGTGGGTGTGTGTGTGGGAGAGAGAAAGAGAGAGATAGAGAGAGAGTAGGAAGAAAGACAAAAAGTGAGGAGAGTGGAAAAAGAAAAATGAACAAAGGCAGAGCCTGGAAGTACTGCGAAAGAAAATAATATGAGAGCTTTGAGAAGCCAAAGAAAGTAAGACTCTAAGCGAGAGAAACAGAGAGGGTATGAGCCTCTGAGAGGGAGAGAGTCCGTGTTTGGTTTTGTGAGGTACCGGCTCATAGCTGGAGGGAGAGTAAAGCAAAGAGCAGAGACATCCATTGCTATGACAGCTACACCTCCCTTATCGCTCCTCACTGGGTTAAGATCATCAAGCATTATAACACCCAGAAATGTCGTGATTTTACATCAGACCATACACCTTCCCTATCTCTCCACACTGGGTTAAGATCACACAGGCTTGCCTCATCAAGCATTATAACACCCAGAAATGTCGTGATTTTACATCAGACCATACACCTTCCCTATCTCTCCACACTGGGTTAAGATCACACAGGCTTGCCTCATCAAGCATTATAACACCCAGAAATGTCGTGATTTTACATCAGACCATACACCTTCCCTATCTCTCCACACTGGGTTAAGATCACACAGGCTTGCCTCATCAAGCATTATAACACCCAGAAATGTCGTGATTTTACATCAGACCATACACCTTCCCTATCTCTCCACACTGGGTTAAGATCACACAGGCTTGCATCATCAAGCATTATAACACCCAGAAATGTCGTGATTTTACATCAGACCATACACCTTCCCTATCTCTCCACACTGGGTTAAGATCACACAGACTTGCCTCATCAAGCATTATAACACCCAGAAATGTCGTGATTTCACATCAGACCCTAAAGCATGGCCTGATAACATCTCCCACCAAAAATCACTTTGTAGGTGGCCCCATGCAGTTGCCCAGTGCCACCACTACCAGTCCCAGTAAACCTCAAAGTGCATGTCGACACAGGCCATATGGCAAAGCCAGCACAACAACATCATGGATACGAACACTGAACAAAAACTCCCTGACTACGTTCACATTAGTGTGATTTTAAATACCGTTTTTTGGGGGGGTCCTGGAACCATGACGGATTAAGAAGCAGAGCCAGTGACAAAACCATTAGGAATCTGCAGTATACAACAGTAAAAATGGTGTGCGTGGACAGAAAGCTTCTTGGTGCCAAAATGGAAGAAAAAGAAAAAAAAACGGGCTAATGTGGTTGTGCTAATGGGTTGTTCTTTTTTCGTTCTAAATGGATGTGCTTATGGCAGGTACATCCATTGTTTCCATTGTGCTGAGGAACTGAGGAAAAACAGACAAGATATCATGTCATTAGTCAAGCTCTGATGAGAGCTGTGACGTGATGGCTGGAAAGAATTCAGAAAAACAAACCCTGTAGGAAACCTAATTAAACTGAGGAAGGGAGTGGGCAGAACTCTTCTCATGCGCTCTAGTGCTGCCAATCACATGAATTCTCATTAAAATCAGCATTTTTGTCTGCGCCACATTTCTGTCATTTCTCCAGCCAACCCCATCTGAAAAACACCATGGGCTTATGACCCTTCATGTAAGGGAAAGAAACAGACCACAGAAGGGTACTACTTTTCGTTTTTAAGTGTTGTTCCCCTGATCACCTGCCTGCCTCTCTCCATGGATGTAGCCTGGTAACTGTACTTATCCTCTTTGACAATACGGTCAGTTGTCCTCATGTCTTTAGCAGATCATATTTTTCAGATCACAAAACAAACTGTTTTCACATTAATTCATCAGTCCCATGTACACTGTAAAAAGTGCAGTAAGAAATGTAGGCCAGTGGCTGCATGGACCTTTTGACGTTGGTTTTGTTACCAATTGCAAGAATATTCATACATTGGTACTTAAACCAATGTAAACAAGATCCATGCAGGATGTTTAATTTATTATGACCGCCGCTAGCGAAGCTAGCGAAAGCGGTCATTATAGAGTTGCCGCGACTTTTTTCCCTTTTTTTTTTTTTTCTTCAGTGAATGTCCGTCAACGATTGCCGGGACACTGGAAGTCTGGGGGACATGAGTCTTTGTAGGCATGTACTGTAGCGCATGTAGAACTTTTCGAGCGACTAGAAGCTTTTGGCCCCCAAGGGCCACTCCCCCGCTGTGCCAGTGTCCTTCAAAGACGGGGGAGACCGGCAAAAGTTTTCGCTGAATAACTCGATGAACGTTTCACCGAACAACATGACATTTTTGTGATATGTCGGTGTTACAGAGACGTATCGACCCAGCCCATAAATACTCACTTGAAACATAGCGCCACCTAGTGATCTGGGTAAATGCAAAAATTGGGATTTTGAGTTGCCAATATCTTGGACCGAGAAGGTGGAAACTGCGCAAAATACATCATGCACGATCAGCACAAAGACCTCTAAAACCACAGCATGTGCCATACAATTTGGTCCATAGGGGGTGCTGTAATTGTACGAAATCTCATTTTGCCTATTCCTTGCCTTCACAAATCACTCCTACACACTACACAAACACACACAATGTCATTCATTCAAAATCCACATCCATGCCCACTACCAGGAAATCATTTCCACAGAAATTCTCACCTCACAACACTGCTCTACCACACACTCATCATACAACAGTTCCAACAATTCAATATACTGCGGCGGTCATACCATGTACCGCTATGCGGTACATCTAGTTTTTAAAAAAAAAAAATTGTTTCTCTTCTGACAGTATATTAGAATATTACAATGGGCTATACGAGACCCAGCCACCAGGGGGGCCCAGTCCCAGGCGCGGGGGCAATAATTTGACCTTTTTTAAAGGGCCTGGCCATCTCTATGGGCAGGCCTGTTCCTGGTGCTACCCCCCTCTACACTGGAGCTTCCCTTAGGTGCTTCTCTTAAACTGCTTCCTCATTGTCCCACCCATTGTCCCATTGTGGTTGTGACTCAAACCACCTTCACTGGATGATGCATACACTTTATTTAGCTTCATTTAAAAACAAATAGATAAAAAACCCTCACTTTAGGTAAGCAGGCTAGCTGATGGCAACTCCATCATGAGGTCACATATTGCTCCTAAAAAACCCTCTTTGGACACAGTGATGACAGCAAAGGCAGCAGGGGCAGGTTTACACAGTTTGTAACACCACTGCAGACAATCACTCCAATAACACAGTCACTCCAATAGAGACAATCACACCAATAACACAGTTCGTAACACCACTGCAGACAATCACTCCAATAACAGAGTTTGTAACACCATTGTAAACAATCACTCTAATAACACAGTCATTCCACTGCAGATAGTCACTTCAATAACACAATCACTCCAATAACACAGTCACACCACTGCAGGCAACCACTCCAATAACTCAGTTTGTAACACCACTGCAGACAATCACTCTAATAACACAATCACTCAAATAACACAATCACTTTAATGCAGACAATCACTCCTATAACACAATCACTCCAATGCAGACAATCACTCCTATAACACAATCACTCCAATTACATTTTGTAACACCACTGCAGACAATCACTCCAATAACACAATCACTCCAATAACATTTTGTAACACCACTGCAATCACTCCAATAACACAATCACTCCAATACAGACAATAACTCCTATAACACAAAAACTAACCAAGACAACTGAAACCAAACTACAGTTAATGAAATATCCTTAAAAACATAGATGCAAAAGCATAGATGGAACATAACATACTGTAGATGCAAAAGCTACAAACATAGGTTTAACCTGCCTCTTTAGTATCTTTGTATCTCCAGTGCAAACTATCCCTCCAATGGCACAAAACTAGCCTAAACAACTGAAAGCAATCACAGTGCAGTTTAATGAACCATCTTTCAAAAACGTAACCAACTGAATATTAATTGTAGCGAAAAGGAGTGCACAAGGACGGGTGCAGATGTACAGGTATTGTCCAGCATGCTAATGAAGCGAAAGCTGTGGGAGGGCAAAGCCAAGCATGGGCTTCCTCTCAGGCACTCAGTTTCCTGCTTTAAAGGTCTCATTGCATCGTTTTGTCATTCATTTTGCAGTGGTCTCTAGTGTTAATGAATGCCTTGTGAGCCGGTTTTGGTGAAAAAAATACTTTATTGCTCCTACTACAGGTTGTTCTAGTTTGGTGGAGGAGATGGGGCGGGGAGAATGACAGGTTCTCGGCTATGCTAGTCACAGGCTACAATCATTCAACGCTCATTTGGTCATAGCACACCAAATAGAAGATTTACACATTCTAAACAAACACACATACTTACCTATACTTTGCTTAGTGAATGTATGCTTCAATGAAACTTCTCTGTGGCGTGGCTTTTTCTATTTAACAAACTTACGTCAGTTTGTATGCCTTTTCCTTATTCGCTTGTCTTTCAGCCTTTTTTCTTTCATTGACTAATGGAGACAATTGGGGTAGAAGAACATTTTCATGTGTAGCATGCATATGCAAATCAGGGTGACCTGTTGCATTTCAGAAAAAGCAAGTGCTAAACAGTTTTGCACAGAATGAGACCTTTAAAGCAACACTAGGTAGTGGAAGCGGAATTGTCTGTCATTCAAAACTACAGAGAGACGCTCTGCTCTTCCAAATCTACTTAGTGTGGTTATAAGCCCATGGAAGGTGGCAAAGTGAATTCCGAAGTGCCTTTCGCCCAGTTACAAGTTAATGATCCACTGAAATGATTTTGGAAACATTATTTTAAGGTTGTAAAAACTACTCCGTGTTGCTTTACCAAGAGCACCGAGCCTGCTCCTCATAGGCATGCATATGCCAGTGTCCTCTGCCCTTTGTGTTGGCCATCTTAGGTGCCTGAGGCAACAGCTTGACCTCAATCTCTGCCTTCACTCATTTTCTGAGGCTCTACACTGCATTAGTAACTCTCAGTTTGTTTAAATGTCTCTCTACACTCTTAGCTTTATTTCTGTATAAATGTAATTTTTTAAGAAGTTGTACACAATGAATTGGTTTCATTTTATTTTTTTTCACCAAGCAAAATCAACATTTTCGGAGTTCACTCTCTCTCAAAGACAATCACCACCATTTAGTCTTTTTACGTCTTGACCCTGGTCCATCTCTTACTGGACATCTTGGATGTCTCTGGTTATGTTTTGGAACACTTTTTTTTGCATGATCAAATCAAACGTGAACTGCTATGACATACTGCCATGTACACCTGTGTTAATATGTTTAGGCAGAGACAGACAGGAACTTCAGATCAATTTCTGTTTTCAGGTGTCATCTTCGTCGAATTCTTCAGAGCCTTGTTGGTGATGCATCCGGACACATTAGCTATTTGCAGTAAACAGGGTCTGTGACATTTAAAATTATTTAAAAAGTGTCCTTTTCTTTTGGATTTGCAGTGTTTAAGGCCTATCTTTCCCTTAAGAAGATTTAATGCAGTAAATGCTCCCTATGCTGTTGCTACTAAACACTCAACAAATAGAAGAAGGGAGCCATGCTGGTGTTAAGCTCTCCTTCTCTCTGACACACACGCACACACACTCACACACACATACTGTACGCACGCACACACACACACTCACCTGAGGGAAAATATGGAGGTAAAAAATGAAACCGAGAGAGGTTTCAGGAGATTAAGGCCCCTCCCATCACTCACAGGAGCCCTGGGAGGTGAGTGGGGGATTTCCTCACAAGAAGGTTAAACTCTGACCCTCTGTAATCATTCATCCCACAACTCTTCCTTGGTTTTACCATGCGTCCCAGATTGCCACAGTATCCGTATCACAGGATCATCCGCAGTAAGTATCCAATATGGGTGTGCAAAAATATCGATACAGCAATATATTGTGATACTTCTTTTCATGATATACCATATCGATTTCTGACTCCAAAAATTATTTGTAATAAAATTAAAAAGTGTTTAAACTACTTTATGTACCTATATCTAAATTCTATGCACTTTATGTTTTTGACATCAGTGTGTCCGCTGGTTCAGTTAGTTCAGTTTGTTTAAGAGAGGAAATATTTTTGTTGTAATGGCAGCTACCTCCAGACTTCTATACGATATTAAAATAAATTTAGTTATAAGTTGAGTTTCTCTGAGCTATGTTGATTTCATTCAGTTTTGATAAGATGTAAGACTTTCCAGATGGTAAACAGCAACTAGTAATTAAGCTCTATTTGTACATTTTTACTGAACTGTGTAGAATATCGCAATATATTGCAACATACCCAGTATGGCAGTGTATCGTGATGGAATCATATAGTGAGAAACGTAACGTGATATTCATCATATGGTGAACTCCTTGCCAATACCCACCCCTAGTATCCAACCATTCTCCATAGAACCAGATGACAAATATGATCTCAATTACAACAAGCAACCAATGAATAGTCCTCCATTGACCACTAAACTTAAAAATGTAAGTGTGCCCTTACAAAATGGACAGAGGAGGGGAGGGGCAGTGAGGGGCAAGAGAGGTGACAAAAGCAGCTAGGCAGCACTCATGCTGACAATTCATAGCAGCTAGAAATGCATGTCTGGGGTAATGTTGTGTACTCTGTGTCACCCTCAGGCAATGGACAGGCTACAGCCAGTGCAGATATACACACACACTCTGTCTAGATTATGAAGACAAATGAAGCAAATTCTAGATACCACCTGAAAATGCATGGTGGTAGTAATTTTATGTGCTTTGTGTGACCCTCACACAATGAGCAGGCTACAGCCTGTGCATACACTCTGTCTAGATTATGATGTGCTAAAACTACAGCAGCCATCACAAGCTCTTTGCATAACGTTTTCCCTTGTTTGCAAAGGTGACATTAAGATGTCTGTCTCCGCTTCTTTCTCTCTGCATTTGTAACCTTCCTACTTTACAGGATATGAGTGAACAGGCAAAAAGAAGAAGCACCTTCGGTAACACTTTCTATGGAGTTTGTGTTCATAAGACATAAACACATTCATAAAGGCTTATAATGTATTCATAACATATGTAAAGCATTCATAATGATTTATATATACACTAATGACTGTACTCATAATGTTATGTCATAATCTCTTTTCCAACATGAAGTGACACAGTGCATTTTTGCTAAAGCTTACCTGCCTACTGTACGAGTGCATGCATGATATGTATACATAGTTATGAATACTAATTTCAACCGCTATTACGTTTTATGAAGGCATTATAACCCTTTATAAATGTTTTGTGAATACAAGCTGCATAGAAATTGTTACTGCAAATTCTTGAACTCCCCAGACTAAAGCATGCTGGAGATTACAGCAATGTGGGAGACAAACTGAAGTAACGCAGCTGAGGAAGGCAAAAATGTTCCTCAGGACAAAAAGCAACAGATTTTACATTTTTCCCCACATTCAATGCCTCTCACCAACCATACAATACATCAACTGTGGCTTCAAAACACACAGCCTGCCTCTTCAAGAGGCAACAAATAAGCACATTTAGGGTGTATCCCAGATATATGAAATAAAAGGTAATGATTTTTAAAAGAATTGCCTATTATAGAAATCAGGATTCGATTGAGAGCATACACTCTACAGCAGACCTCCACAGTAGCAGCCATGTTCACAGCAGGGGAGAGTTCATAGTGGGAGAGAATGACTGGATGGAGCGGTGTAATTCTATCTGAATTGGCAAGCAGAGACTCCACAGGGACAGGGATGTCCTTGTATTCTCACAGAGAAAAATGAAGAAGGAGAGGGGCCAAGGTCACTGCATTGGTATCTGAACAACAGCCTACCTTTCTTTAGAAAAGCTCCTTATGAATCATTCCATTAAATATCTCAGGCTAAGTTCGCGTTCCTTGTCAAGTCTGATTCACTGCAGCAATCTGTCTTTATTTCATATAATTCATGACAAATTTGACATTTCAAAATGTGCCACCATTTCAGACTGAACTACACAACTTTGTCCAAGGCCATGTGTATACAGAAAATGTAAGAAATACAAGCAAAAATTGTAACCAAGCTTTCAAGGCCAACTCAAGGCCAATACACCCGCAGCAGCTTTAAAACGGCACTTATGTCCTGAAGAACACATTTTCATGCTCACTGTAGGCCGGGTGAGGTAAACACTTGGCAGTAATATTTCAGGAAAGAGGGCCGACTGGCCTCCATCCCTCTCACAGCGCGAGGCTTACATCGGAGAGGAAGCACAACCCTTCCATCATTGATCTGCCCTCTGACAAGTAGATGCGTGTTAACTGATGGCCACTGGATTTCACGGCCCTCCATCTCAGTCTGGGGCAAACCACAATGGAAATTCTGCATTTCAGCAATCAGGAAACGCTGCGAGATTCCTACTGTTTTCACTTAGGGGAAATCATTAACGCTTCTGTCAGTAGCCCAAACCCAAGCCCAAATTGACTTTAGAATAACATCACCTTGACAATCCTCAATTACTTCTTCTTCTTCTTGATGCATGATCTTTAATCAAAACCGTATTTGCACATTTTTATATCCTAGAGCAGGGATTAGCTCACTGTTACACACAGACAACAATAAAAATGGCAACTCATGTTTATTACTGTAAACCTGATTTAACATTTTTAAATACAAAGCGCAGTTTTCAACCCAAGACATTAACTGCCACAACAGTACAGCAAACATTTTCCTCAGTAGGCTATTTTTTTACCATGTCAACAAAGTATTAACTGAGAGGCTTTCATTGATGTGCTGATGTGTGAAAGTATTATGTAGCACATAATCACATAAAGAAACGTGATATATTGCAGCTCCCAGCTCCCAGCTCAGCAGCTCACAGAACTACAAATGAAACCTTAGACTTGAGTGTGTACAGCACGTAACCGTGTACAATATGTGTGTATGTGTGACAGTATACACTCAGATCATGTGTGTGCTGAAAATGGTCTGTTAACGTGCATTCTGAATGAATACGGACAGAAAACGAGCACTTGCTGTCTACGCGCTGTATACGCAGAGTGTTTGGGGGAAATGAAACCTTAGGCTGCACTGGTGAAATGCCCTCAGCATATGCTTCAGCTCTTTCTGTGGTAGTTCACAATTTTCTGCACCAAATTGCGCAAATGTGTGTGTGTGTGTGTGCATGTGTGTGTGTGTGTATGCACATGTGTGGTAGGCAATACAGATACTGTATTTACACTGCACTATACTTAATGAGCATGTTGTGTGTTGAAAATTGATTATAAAATGACAAAGGGAAATCAAACATAGAGTATGAACGAAGACACAACACAACTCAGCTTCTTTCCTGTAAATTATTTACATGAAAAATGTTTCTGTCTCAGAGGCGGGGGAAGTGGCAAGGCTGTGATTTCAGTCAAAACCCCAGTGAACCACATAACAGAGAACTGCCACTGTAAACTGAGTTTGTGTTCACTGACTGTTGCAAATAAACAATTCATCTCAAAAATTATAATTTTTTTTGCCAGCATTAGCAGGGAGGTGTCAAAACAGCCCACAGTCAAGCTCACGGTTCCACTCTCGCAACATTAATCAACGCTGACTTGTTTGTGCACACTTCTGCCACAGGCTGGTCTCATTTGGGCAGCAAAGCTGGCCCGATAAGAAAAAAACAAAAGGTAAAAAAAAAACACTTTTCCAGGCAATGTGAGACGCTTTGCTTGCTTTTATTTGAATTACTAAACCTGGCTACGCCCATGTCATTGCTTTCTGCCATCCTGACCCCATGCGCCAGCGGGTCACTGACAAAGGAAAGGGTGTAGGGGAGAGATGAGGTAAAGTCGATGGCAGCACTGCAATTACTAATAGGGACAAGCTTCAGTCACCCAAGGTTATTATCAACAAGTGACTAAGCGCGTTGGCATGGACAGTGACATCTATGGTGACACGTGTACAAAAATCAGCAAAAAATCTTCCTCCAACAATTCACTTATGTTTTAAATTTTTCTTTTGAAAACTGGCTTATCTTCTCATCTCCAACCATTACTACACAAATGTACATCTATAGTACATCAATTACTACCCACAGCATCATACACAATCTACTGGATGACGGGCAGCCTGGTACTCTTTGTCTTTGTCATTACGGACCTGTTGAGTAATTTCCATTCAGAATCTAGTCATTAATACTATGCCTCAGCCTCAGCCAACGAACAACAGAGCATAGATACAAAATGACTGAATAAGGTGTAGGACAGAAGAAAGGAGAAACAACAGAAAGGGAAAATACAAATACACAACCTGCATAAAATCTTTTTTTTAAATCAAAATCAAATTCAAACCTGACAGCTGCCATTTCATTTCAAGCAGCAGTTTAACTCAACTGGACTAACTACTCTTTCTCTTTTACCTTCCCGTCTTCTGTACAGCTGTAAAGTGAGACTGTGATAACGCCATAAGGCTACTGTTTTAAACCACAGAAACAATATTTTGTCAGAGGCATTTAGAACGGGCCTGTTACAAATTTCCTTACTGTAACCGTCCACTTTCTCCAATGATATTGTGAATAGGCCTAGCTTGCATGCAATATTCTTTCAGTTATACTTCGCTATAAATTTACCACAACCTCTTGTTTTAAAGGGTAATTCGAGAGCCAAGCTGCAGGCTGTAGTATCAAGTCTATGCCTAATGGAACCCAATCTATGATCTGCGGTCACGATATTTGGATTCTGTTTAATGTTTCTCGGGTTTAGTTTTAGTATGCTAGCCTCTAAGCAATTGCGCACAAAACCCTTCATTTTAAACCTGACCACATAATCTTATACGATACTTTGACATTATAAGAAAATTACTGGGATTAACTTTAAGAAACTGGACACCACTACTGCATCGCTTAATAAAACTGCGCGTATCCTTACCTTCATACAAACACTTCACGCCAATGAAAAGCAACCAGGGCCACCACTGTTGAGGATGTAGACTAAACAGGATTGAAACGCAAACAGGGCGACCAGTATTAGGGGTATAGACTAGAAGGCTATATATCCATGTCTATTTTCTGTTCCTACAGAGCTCCTCTCGCATTCCTGCCAAGCTAACGCGCTATCTCTCATTTCCTTTCTCTCTCGTCTATCTCAATTTCTCTTCATGTATGTCATAAATCCTTTTTCATTTCCTTGGTTTATGTAGCAGTAAAGGCATCACAACAGCAGTAATCCTCGATGCATCTAAATCGGCGATGTGCCCGTCTCCTTTTTGCAGTCCCACGTTGGTCTCTCGTTAGAATCCTTCAAACCCAGCTGTTTTAAGTCGGGGAGAGCAGGGCGCAAGAGCGCATGCTCGCTGCTCAGTAAACATTTAAAGCAGCCAGTGTTATACTGACCTATGGGTCCTCATAGTCCGGCAGAAGATCTGATGAAGCAACAAATTCATGAATAAAAATAAGAATGGTCTTTTTTTGGTTGCATATCAACATATATTTTGCCACACTTTTTTTTTATAAATGCACCGATGTTGCTTTTTTAATGGTCGCCTAACATCATTTATGTGGATATGTAAGCCTGGGCTACTCTCCCACAATTTTCATTTTGGGCTATGATAATGCAGGTGGGAATTTTCTTTACCCAATTGTCCTGAGGGCAGAAATGTTTGTGATTGGTTCAATTTGACTAATCGCAAGAAAGGAGAGAATTGCAGAGGCGGGGCCACCATTTTTAATGTCAGCAACCAATTTGAATATTGACAACTTCAGTTGAGCTTACTGAAAGTTCCTGCCCAGCCAAGAGGAACTGGTTATTACGGAAGCGTAATAGGGCCACATTAAGATAAAAAATATATTTTTAAATTACAAGAAAAATCTCAGAATTTCTGAGATTAAAGGCAGCATTTTCAAAAAATGCAAATGTTTCTGACATTAAAGTCAGAATTTCTGAGAAAAAAAAGTCAAAAATGTTATCTGAGATTAAAGTCAGGGCAGGTGAATCCCTCCTGCTCTCAGAACAGAATTCATATTTTCTGCTCTCAGGGCAGAGAACGTAGTTGGGCAAAAGGGAGTTAACTGTCTCCTCTGGTCTCCGGGCAGAAGTTGTTTTGTAGGATTTTCCTCATGGCTGTTTAGTCTAATCTGGTCCCAGGGCAGACACCATCATTTCCCACAATTTTGTCTGAGGGCAGGTGAATCCCTCCTGGTCTCAAGCCAGAAGTTGTATTTTCCTCTTCTCAGGGCGAAAGTTGTTTTGTAGGGGTATTTAGTCTCATCTGGTCTCGTTTGGAGCATGCCAACGGAGCACAATGAAATTTAAAAACAGTAAGAATGAAAACAAATAGAAATATCTGCAAAATAAGAGAAAACAACATATAATAAAGTACAAATCTAAAATATTTACAGTACATATTCAAGTAAGTTAGAGTGGAGAGTGGGACAGGAAATGAATGGGAGAGAGAGAGACAGACAGACAAAGAGAGAGAGAGAGAGAGAGAGAGAGAGAGAGAGAGAGAGAGAGAGAGAGAGAGAGAGAGAGAGACAGAGAGACAGAGAGAGAGAGAGAGAGACAGAGAGGTGGGGTGGGGTTGGGAACGACCCAGACCTAACTCAAACCTGGGTCCCCATAGGCACTTGCCTATTCATGGTACAGGTGCTCTAACCACTGCCCCCCCCCCCCCCCCCCCCTTCTGTCTACCACAATACACTTTTGCCATCTGCTGCGTGCTGATATAATTGTTCAGGATCAGGGGGGAAAGGGCTCCCGGCAGAGACCCCTGATGCATGTATGTAATGGCTTCTGTGCTTCTGTTTCATATTCCTTGTTCTTTCCTCGTGCAGGGATGCAGCTAGAAATGTTGGGCCCTATGACAGAGTACACCTTTGGGCCCACTCTCACCTAAAAATCAACATTATTAGTGCCCTCAAAGCCCAAACTGAGGGTGTCTGTCAGTGTGTGCGACTGACCCTTTCTTACTGCCACTTTATGTACACGCCAATCTTCTTCTCATCAGAAGATGAGAAGGGGGGGTAGGGCTTCAACTAAGGGGATTGTGACCTAGGGCTACGTCCTAGAAGGGGGCCTATAGCTTCAACTAAGGGGATTGTGACCTAGGGCTACGTCCTAGAAGGGGGCCTATAGCTTCAACTAAGGGGATTGTGACCTAGGGCTACGTCCTAGAAGGGGGCCTATAGCTTCAACTAAGGGGATTGTGACCTAGGGCTACGTCCTAGAAGGGGGCCTATAGCTTCAACTAAGGGGATTGTGACCTAGGGCTACGTCCTAGAAGGGGGCCTACAGCTTCAACTAAGGGGATTATGACCTAGGGCTACGTCCTAGAAGGGGGCCTACAGCTTCAACTAAGGGGATTATGACCTAGGGCTACGTCCTAGAAGGGGGCCTACAGCTTCAACTAAGGGGATTGTGACCTAGGGCTACGTCCTAGAAGGGGGCCTATAGCTTCAACTAAGGGGATTATGACCTAGGGCTAGGTCCTAGAAGGGGGCCTACAGCTTCAACTAAGGGCATTATGACCTAGGGCTAGGTCCTAGAAGGGGGCCTATAGCTTCAACTAAGGGGATTGTGACCTAGGGCTACGTCCTAGAAGGGGGCCTACAGCTTCAACTAAGGGGATTGTGACCTAGGGCTACGTCCTAGAAGGGGGCCTATAGCTTCAACTAAGGGCATTGTGACCTAGGGCGAGTGCCTAAAAGGGGGCCTACAGCTTCAACTAAGGGGACTGTGACTTAGGGCGAGGGCCTAAAAGGGGGCCTACAGCTTCAACTAAGGGGACTGTGACTTAGGGCGAGGGCCAAAAAGGGTGCCTAGAGCTTCAACTAAGGGGACTGTGACTTAGGGCGAGAGCCTAGAAGGGGGCCTACAGCTTCAACTAAGGGGATTGTGACCTAGGGCTAAGGCCTAAAAGAGGGGCTCAGGCTTCAACTAAGGGGATTGTGACCTAGGGCTAGGTCCTAGAAGGGGGCCTATAGCTTCAACTAAGGGGATTGTGACCTAGGGCTAAAGCCTAAAAGGGGGGCTAGGGCTTCAACCTCTAGTTGCCTCACAGCTACGCTCCTACAAAGTGTCTGTCCATCCCAGTGTCAGACACCCCAACTGTCCCGCGACCTCTAGGAGTCTGCCAAGCTCTTCCAGAGTGTCTGTCTCTGACACAAGCATTTCATTTGGCCACCACAGTGTGAGCACTGAGAATAGCCTTATGGCTGAAACATCTGCTCATTAAACATTTGCTCCTGTCTCAAACACTTTTCTGCAAGCCTTTTCTGGCCATCCCAGTGTCAGACATGCCAAGTGTCCCGTAACCTCCAGGAGTAAGTTACATTTGAAAGGCAAGTAATAGACAATCTCCCGCAAATTAGTGCAAATTTCTTTAGCCAGTTGGGACAAGTGCCAGGGAGACAGGCAAAGTGAGGGAGAGTGACAGGGTGAGCATCAGTCCTGTGTGGTATTTTTGCATTCCCTCTTCCTCTGTCTCTCTCTCTCTATCTCTCTCTATCTCTCTCTCTCTCTCTCTATCTCTCTGTCTCTCATTAGGCTATTTAGTTTTTGACAAACAATAACAAAAAAACTAAAATAGTTTAATAGGCCTGCACATTTTATCCTCAAGTAATATGTGTTCATACACCATAGGCCTCTAACACCACATTTGCACCTGGTGTTTGAAAGACGCTGATATGAGCGTCACAGTTCAGTTCTTCCTTATGCCATTACATAACATTACACTTAGCAGACACTTTTATCCAAAGTGACATACAAGTGGAATGTTGTTTAAAGTAGTAGCATACATGGCTATATATAGCTGTTGAACTGTGCTGTTGACCTCCCTGAGATTCTGCAGGCTGGGATGTCTACAGTGTGCTGCCTGTGCAAAACAAGACAGAAGCTAATCCTTTAAGAGCGTTTTAGGTACACACACATTTACTGTACGCACACACACACACACACGCACACACATCTGCACACACACGCACACATGCACATACACGCACATACACATACACACACACACACACATGCACACACACACATCTACGCACACATCTACGCACACACACACGCACACACACATAAGCACACACGTGCACACACACACACACACTTGCACATGCACACAAAGACACACACACACGCACGCACGCACACACACACACACATCTACACACACACACACACACACACACACACACACACACACAGAATGGTCATAGGAAACCCACACATCTTGGTCTCCTGACTGTACTCATATACTCAGCACTTACTCTACAGTGCTGAGATCCGGCCAACTCCCGCACACACACCCATACACACACACACACACGAATGCACACACACACACACACCCATACACACACACACACACGAACGCACACACACACACACACACACACACAGCTCTTGATCCGGCCAACTCCCACTCCGCTCTTGCTGGTGTGAGGGTGTTATGCCCCCCCAGTCTCTCTGTGTGCTGGTGGAGTGGTGATAAGGTCAGCTCTTTAGTAGCTTCAGGCGCTTGGCAAATGCGCCCAAGTGTTAGGTGTAAAGCAGTGAGGTGACATGTTCAGAGATCGATATCCCGAATCTGCCCTGAGAAGTTTCTTCTTGGGATGTTTCCTTTAGTGCAGTGGTTCTTAAACAGTGTGGCCTAGGGACCCATAATTTCCCCATCACCAGTAAGTCGCGACCCACATTTTCAACCCCACCCCCACTTAAAAATAAGGATAATAACATACACAGGGCTGTTTTATTCCTATCACTAGGACACATAACAAACTGAACAGCTAACTGATTTGTAAATTACAGAATTCTCTCTTACATTTCCACTAATGGTAATTTTGTTTTATTAACTACAAGCTCCGCAACCCACCCCGAACGACTCCATGACCCACTTTTGGTTCCCGACCCACTAGTTAAGAAACACTGCTTTAGAGCATATTTCAGTATGCCAACAGACTTTGTAAAAGCTTCAGGTAAACAAAGCAACATTTTGGGTTTACAGTTTGATATAGTGAGGAGACAACATTCTGCGTTAACAATATGTGTGTGGCTATTGTACTATTACTGTGAGAAATATGTGTATACACATTAAAGTTATTCACATCTGATAAACTGATACCTACAAGTCTAATGGGGAACTGGTTTACTTTTATAATTTCACCATTGCTGAAAAGCCAATGTAGCAATGTTTGGCAGTATAATTATTTCGTTTCATCCCTATATGATGAGAGACATAAATAAAGAAATAATTACATTAGTGGTCCATAGAGCTGAAGTGGCTACATAAAATTGAATATGGAATGTAAATTAAACCAGTCCAGCCACACCTGAATATAAAACAGTAAATGTAAAGAACTGAGAGGTCAGTTACATTTTTACACAATGCAGAACTACAGGTAGTCAGTTACATTTCTACACTACGTAAAACTACAGGTAGAACAAGGACACATAGACATACTGGGTAGAGTAGGACATGCAGTGAAATTGCTGATTGTTAGTCTAAATATAACGAAACGAAAACAGGAAAGGCTGCACTATTCATATATTTTGACTTTTATAAAAATATATGCATAGTGCGACCTCTCCTGTTTTCACTGAATTTACGTTTTAGGTCAGCACTCTAAAAAATCTTAAGTATTATACATTGAGTGAAGCCTGCTCCTATCCCCGCTAGTCTAAATATAACAGCATATGGCTGCATGTACTGTACGATACAGGCTTGCTGCTCAGAGCTATGCTTGCTGCTCTTGCAGTGCTCTGCAGACCACGCGTTTCCTCTCTTTCTTCCCCGCCATCAGTACGCCGTAGGTAAACAGAGTTGAGTGAAGCCTTTTCTCCTGCGGAGGCCCGTCTCAGAGTCAGAGGCTGAGCCAAAATTGGACTAATGATCGGCTCTCCTCTTCTGTCATCCCGCGCTCCCTGAGGTGTTTTCTCTCTCGCTGTTTACCCTTCCTCTTTCTCTTTATGTTCTCGTTCTCTTTCCGTCCACCTCTCTTCTCTCTCCTTTGCTCTGACTCACTCACATTCTTTGTCTGTGTGCCGTGTTGTGATATTTTCTCGGAGTCAGCCACAGTAGTGAAATGCCTTTACTGAATGGCGTGTAACAGCAGAATAAAGGTCTTTGCCCTACAAAGGGAGCCTGTGTTCTGAACACATCAGAGAAACACACACACACACACAGACACACACACAGACAAACACACACACACACACACACACACACACACACACACACACAGACACACACACACAGTCTCTCTCTCTCTGTCTCTCTCACACACACACACCCACACACACACACACACACACACTGTCTCTCACATACACACACACACAGTTTTTACACACACAAACACACACACAGTCTCACACACAGTCTCTCTCTCACTCTCACACACACACAGTCACAGTCACACACACACACACACACACACACACACACACACACACACACACACACACACACACACACACACACACACACACACACACACATTCAAGAGTGTGGGGTCCATCACTTTGTAAAGCACCACAAGTGTATAGAAATGCTCCCCACTAGAGTAACCTTATGTTATAGGCCACTTCTATAGTGGATGTGTTAAATTGTATAGCAGGTTGTTCTTCGTGGGTATGAAGGGTGGGTATGGGTACACTCCTTTTGTACTGTAAGTTGCTTTGGATAAAAGCTGTTATGTAGGGGATATGAGGACCTATATTTCACCCTACCAGTTTGTGTTGTTGTGCATTGATAGTAATGGGTAATGTACACATGTGCATTGGAACATAGCAGTGTTCAATAATGAGTTCTTTAGTTACAGTTTTTCTCAGTTGGTTTGGTACATTTCTCACATCAGAATTGAAATTCTCAAAAGTTCTTGTTCAATTGTCACATCATCATGCCATTTGTGCAGGTGAAAAAGGCAGTTTCTCATTGCATTAAACAAATTGCAAATGCTTTTGTCCATCCATGCAAATGATTGTGTACAGTTCTCAGTTTTTTCTTACATTATCAATTGCTTTTGTCATGCCAGTCAAAATGCTTTGTTATGGGAATCTATCAAATAGTCTCACTCCCCAAAACATTTAGGTTCATCATATAAGTCCTCACATGCAAAATGATTTACCAAGCTGTCATAACATGTCAAGCACATTTCTATACATTTCCATAAGGCAGTTGTAAATATGATCTAAATTGGTAAATTGCTTGAATCTAGACTTTCTGTAATGAAGAGAGTTGATCAACCAATGATCAACAGTTTTCTGAATGAGCTCAAGGGAGAATCTCATGAACAATCTACTGGAAATTGTATAACCAGAGCACAATACAAAGTTACAATGTCTGACAATGGAAGGACAAGAATTTGGACAACAGTGTGAAATTTGTGGCCTGACAGACAGGAACGTGAAGAAGCTGAAGATCAGGATTAGGATTTAGAATTTGGGGAGATGTTCATATTTTTTGTTTACTTACTGTATGACTTACTGTATGTTTATATTTTTGACCTATGTTTACTTACTGTATTTTACCTTTGTTCTGTGCAGTGCTGTCTTTTTTTTTCTTTACGCACTGCAATGTCAATGTCTGCCATCATTCTGTAAATGTGAATCTTGTCTTTTGCAATCAATCTCATACATATACATCATATGAGTTGTACAGCACTTGTTATCACACCTAAACCACATTTTACATCAAAATGTCCCTTCGAAGTGCACTATTCAATTGCCAACATGACTAATGAATTTGACTGTCTTATCCGTACACAGTGACACAATGACTAAACATTCTGATGGCACTGACACGTATATTGACACAAAAACTTGCTTTTGAGGGATGAACTAAGGATTTTGAGCAAGAGACGGGCTTTTGCAGGTGATCCACGGTGTTTTGCTAATTGTCCAAACTGTTTTGAGAAATGCACTTGATCTTATGCAAATTGCAAGAATGATTCGAAAAATGTACCAAAGCGATAGAGAAAAACTGTAAGAGAGCTGTGAACTCATAAAAAGCAACCTGCTCGTATGTGCATTATTGTAGCACTTAAGGTTAAATGTTTGTGTGTGATAGTGACATACACAACACAAGCATCTGTTAAACATAATGGGTATAAATCCTTCAGTGTTCCCAATTCCTGACACAGACTGGCACCCTGAGCATAAAGATAAAGCATGCTAATTTCACTATGTGTAAAAGGTTGGTATCCCCTATGAATATGAGCATAAAGATTAATTAGGTGGTCCTGACTCCCCGCAAGGTTAAGACCATAAAGAAATATAAATGTATTTTGCCTATAATGCTATTATGCTAAAATGTAAAGAAAAGATGATTTTATTTTATTTCAGTGGCCTTATGTCAACCTGACTTAAAATGAGCAAATTAGTAGATTCTTTATGTTACCACACCAATAACATCTCACACCAAAAACATAGCCTTTGGCTAGCCACACACGTAAGGCTTGGTGAAGGCCAAAAGCTAAGACATTGAAGCGATCGTGGAGCAAACGAATGGCAATTCAGAGGTTTCAGAAGCTTTGCACGAAGTGAAACAATGTGAAAGCGCTGATGCATCAGGCTAGCTACAGTGTGCACCAGCAGGACCACGTGTGTTCCCCATTGACACAACCACAATGAAAGGGTCAGAACAGTAGTGGAGCAGAGACTGATGTACAGAAGGTCTCAATGGACTTGTTCTCAATGTGGTCTTTTCAATTCTTTCTAATCTCATAATTTCATCTGAATTTCTGTAATTCACATATAGCTTCGCTTTGAAGCACATATAGCCATGCTTTGACTGGTGGCATCAGCCCAAGTGCAGAGTGACTTCAGCGTAATTGATCGACCTCTGCTGTGATTACTGGTGAATCTGCAGCTAATGAATGCTAAGCATTTGATTGCATGACTGCCGCAGGCAATGGGAATGTGTGTGTGTGTGTGTTTGAAAGAGAGACTAGCTGGTCTGTGTGTGCATGGTGCGGTGCGGTGATTAGGGGCTATATCTAGAGCTTTCAAGGATGCGTCAATGCATCAGAGACCCTTACAACAATTTTCCTACCAGAATATGTTATAATAGTTTGGCTACTATTTACATTTATACATTATATCTGTAAATAAAATATTTTTAACATGTCAACTCTTCACCATCTCTTTTTCTGACTGTCCACATCAGATAAATACACATGTACATGCTTGTTCAGTGCATCTTAAGAAGTGTGATAGGAACGTTTTTTTAATTAAAATGATGATTGAAATATGAAATATTGGCCTTCTCAGTTTTTGCTGAGTAATTCATAATCGTACCCAGCAACAGACATTCATATTTATTGTATTTACTTTCTAAACTGCCTTGATATTTCATAAGAACCTAAGTATGAGTAAAGTTAAGCCTCTACTCAGGGCTGCCAAGGTCAGGGAATAATTGACTTTAAAAGTCCCATCAGTGGAGTAAATCGGACTGTCTGGCAGTGCTGCTTCAAGGCAGAATGATATAATAGAACACAATGCGTCATGAGATGCATTACATTACATTACATTACATTTGGCAGACGCTTTTATCCAAAGCGACTTACAATAGAGGACATAATCACAGAGTACAACACTTGCAGATACAAAGTGCACAGGAGATATACAGAGCAATAAGTGCAAATGCCAACTGGGGTTAACTGATGCAAGTGGCACTTGCAAGCAGCACTTGTGTGAGTGTATGTGTAGTTTTGATGGTTCATGAAAAAATGAGAAATTGCCAACAGCTCTGTTCCTACCAATACACATACAGTATGAATCTGCCTTTTACGTCATAGTTATAACCATGTTCCCACAGTCAAGTGGATCATTATAGATAAATAGATAATTTATGTGTCTTTGCAGAAACTGATTCTGCAGCGTACAATATGTGAGTTAAAAAGACAAAAAACAGCTACAACCAGCATATAACACTGACCAAACCCACCAACCAGTATTCAAGTACAGTATTAAGTGTTTACTGTAATTTATTTTATTCAACAATTACAGTAAATGTCACTGAATTCCATTTCAGTTCCATTTACAGTTTTTCTCAATCGGTTTGGTACATTTCTCATATCAGAATTGAAATTCTCAAAAGTTCTTGTTCAATTGTCACATCATCATGCCATTTGTGCAGATGAAAGATGCTTGAATCTAGACTTTCTGTAATGAAGAGAATTGATCAACCAATGATCAACAGTTTTCTGAATGAGCTCAAGGGAGCATCTCATGAACAATCTAATGTAAAGTATATAACCAGAGCACAATACAAAGTTACAATGTTTGACAATGGAAGGACAAGAAATTGGACAACAGCGTGACGTGGATGAAAATTTGTGGCCTGACAGACGGGAACGTGATGAAGCTGAAGATCAGGATTAGGATTTAGAATTTGGGGAGAATTTAGATTTTGGGTTCACATTTTTTGTTTACTTACTGTATGGCCTATGTTTATATTTTTGATCTATGTTTACTTGCTGTATTTTACCTTTGTTCTGTGCAGTGCGGTCTTTTTTTTCTTATGCACTGCAATGTCAATGTCTGCCAATAAAGAAGTCATTCTGTAAATGTGAATCTTGTCTTTTGCAATCAATCTCTCACATATACATTATGAGGTCAAATGTACAACACTTGTCATCACACCTAAACCACATTTTACATCAAAATGTCCCTTCGAAATGCACTATTCAATTGCCAACATGACTAATGAATTTGACTGTCTTATCCGTACACAGTGACACAATGACTAAACATTCTGATGGCACTGACACGTATATTGACACAAAAACTTGCTTTTGAGGGATGAACTAAGCATTTTGAGCAAGAGACTAGCTTTTGCAGGTGATCCACGGTGTTTTGCTATTTGTCCAAATTGTTTTGAGAAATGCACTCGATCTTCTGCAAATTGCAAGAAAGATTCGAAAAATGTACCAAAGTGATAGAGAAAAACTGTAAATAGTTCAGTGACAAACATAGCATTTACATAAATGTCACCCTCTTTTTTCTATGAGTCTGACTACTGCAAGGGTACAAAAAACAAGTTGGCTTAAAAAGTCACAGTCAGGGCAAGAGAAAGATGATATACAGTCCAAACAGGATTGTCAAAATAACAAAGTCAGTCTGTGTTGAATTATGCAAAAGCTCTCTAGAGGATGTTGCATAATATTACACCATGATCGTGATCGTACTCAGTTACACCTCAAGGCATCTGAGTCCACCAATCCACTGAAGGACAAACTACTCCCCCCGCTCTGAATTCAAATGCACTGAAGTTGACAGAGCACAGAAAACAGTTTTTTGAAGTAATAGTTGGACAGTCAGTCAGTCAGTCAGTCAGTCAGTCAGTCAGTCAGTCACTCAGTCAGATAGATAGATAGATAGATAGATAGATAGATAGACAGACAGACAGACAGACAGACAGACAGACAGACAGACAGACAGACAGACAGACAGACAGACAGACAGACAGATAGATAGATAGATAGATAGATAGATAGATAGATAGATAGATAGATAGATAGATAGATAGATAGATAGATAGACAGACAGATAGACAGAGAGATAGACAGATAGATAGATAGATAGATAGATAGACAGACAGACAGACAGACAGACAGACAGACAGACAGATAGATAGACAGATAGATAGATAGATAGACAGACAGACAGACAGACAGACAGACAGACAGACAGACAGACAGTCAGTCAGTCAGTCAGACAGACAGACAGACAGACA
This sequence comes from Coilia nasus, assembly GCA_027475355.1. Taxonomy (NCBI): domain Eukaryota; kingdom Metazoa; phylum Chordata; class Actinopteri; order Clupeiformes; family Engraulidae; genus Coilia; species Coilia nasus. The sequence goes on from CM050215.1 coordinate 24,112,635, forward strand.
GACAGTCAGTCAGTCAGTCAGTCAGTCAGTCAGTCAGTCAGACAGACAGACAGACAGACAGACAGACAGACAGAGAGATAGATAGATAGATAGATAGATAGATAGATAGATAGATAGATAGATAGATAGATAGATAGATAGATAGATAGATAGATAGATAGTCAGACAGACAGATAGACAGACAGACAGACAGACAGACAGACAGATAGATAGTCAGACAGACAGACAGACAGACAGACAGACAGACAGACAGACAGACAGACAGACAGACAGACAGACAGACAGACAGAGATAGAGACAGAACACATAGCAGGACACATTGTCACTTTCTGTGTCACGTACAAGTGCTCCAAATGGGTTTCAACAGATCATTGCCTCCTTTGAAAATGCTACAATTCACACTCTAAAAAACAATGTTTGGACTGCTCTCAGTTCCACTTCTAAACACTCCCCAGTTACCAAAGCCATGTCACGCAAATGTGCCCTGTACTTTCACCCAGGACATTATATTGTATTAATGCGAAGTGAAATGAAACCGTGCTCCAGTTCTTAGTGCACGTGGCCCTGGCAGGAAGCAGGGGGAGCAGCCGTGCACTAGTGCAGCGTGTGTCATAAGCGCCCAGCCAAGCATGTAACAGGGGTGCCATCCTAATCACAGCAGAGCCGTGCGGTGTCCCCCAGGGGCTGGGGGGAGATCAGTCCAATTAAGGGCGACTGTAATGAGGGTGACACCCCATGAGTTTTGCCAGTGATCCCTTAAGGTCAAAAGAACAAGTGTGTGGAGTACCATTACGTAAGAGTTCATGTCACACACAGCAGAATTCCTTTGGCATTCTGGAATCCCCACTCAGTGTCTGCTTGCTTCTCAATGACACAGGGCTGTAATTTGGGAAAGGGTTTGTGCTGTCGTGGATTAAGCAAGCAGAATAGTGCATAAATACAGCTTACCAGATGAAAATATTAGTAAAATCCTTACTTAAAAATGCCTGATTATTTTCTGAATTCTGAATATTTCCTCCTAAAACCCCTGGTAGAGAAGTGGAAAAATCTGCTTTCTATAAGATCTCATTTGTTTCTGAGAGACCAAGTCAAGACAAATCCAAGAAGCAATACTTTGCTCTGCGTGGAGAAGCAGCAAAAGTACGAACACCCTTGATCACATATCACAGAATACCCTTGAAGAGGGCTTCTTTTCTTGGCAAAGTGCTCAGAGAAGAAATAGAAGAAATGCTATTGTGAATCATGGATAAGATCACAGTTAAGGGAAATGACATTTCGGCTGCCTCTCCACTGAGATGTTAATAAAAGGCTTTACGCAGGAGTTGGCCTTTGTGGAATAGATCTGTAAATGTCACCATATGTCACCCCCTCGTGAAAGTGGCATCTTAAGCACTGAGTTTGGGACATGCTGAAGGGTGAGGAGACCCTGTGCTAATCCCAATGCAGCATGCTGTCAGGTAGCCATAATTTACCCCTGCTGCCCCTACCACCCCTCCAGGGACTCTCAGTGCGCCTCTGGTACATCTCCTCCCCAACCTCCCTACCTGTCCTCAGTGTGCCCCCCGAAGGACTAAGCACACAGTAAAATTCCTATTGACATTTATGACATGCTGTTGAGTATGTCTGTGCTACACTGTACACAAACTGCATTTTGTTGCAGCGCTGTTTTAAGAAAGCAGGAGCAGCAACATCCCTGTCGACCTTTAAGAAGCTTGTGAAGACCCGTCTTTTTCGAGACTGCTTCCCTTCCTAACAAAACCAACCTCTCTGTGTTCCTTAGCTTGCTGTATCCTGCTTTTGTAAGTCGCTTTGGATAAAAGAGTCTGCTAAGTGTAATGTAATGTAATGTAATGTAATGTAATGTAATGTAATGTAATGAAATGAAATTGTTTGTTCTTTCTTTATCCTGTCAGTGCTTTGCCTTTCAACATTTTACTTTATGAAGGAAAACATAAGGACAGAAGTGCAAATCTGGTGTTTTGAAGACTACGCTATACTTGGTTAGAAACGTTGGTAGACACTGTGGTGCATCTGATTAAACTGCAGACATGTTGTACAGCACCAGAGTGGTGCTTGTTGATGTGAAATGTATATTTAATGCACGTTAGATGTGTAGTTCTATAACCGCATTCACTTCACTCCTGTACACAGCGCCACCCCTCCCTACACGCAGAACACACGACGTGCGCAGGGCCTCACAGAACCCTTTTACAACCTGGCCTTCATACTGCATGGGACAGCACACATGTAAGGGATAACAGCCGCCGAGGTGTGCATTTGACGGAATTAATCAACACTGGCAGAGGCGAATAACTTCCTGACACAAAGGTTGTTTAATGCAACCTGCCATTAAAAAGGTAAATTGTAGTTGTTAAAGTTACTATTCTATGGGGCATATGAAATGGTGCTTAAACTTCATGCCGGAATTTAAGAACTACTTCCGATAGTCAAACAATTTTAATTAATGCACACCCCACCAACCAATCAGCATTGTATTTGACCAGGCCATAAGCTGAAAATAAAGTGGATGGAGTCAAAATAAAATTCTGCTTAGGGCCCCAGTTTGGCCAGGGGCTGCCCTGCCTGTACACTGCTCTCTGCCACTCATCCACTGCATAGACCTATTCTCTGCCACTCCCGCCACTACACACCCCTGGCACCCGCATATCCTCATGCTCACTCCCGCCACTGCACACCCCCATTCTCTGGCCCCTGCCACTGTCCCCCCCCCCCCCTATTCTCTGCCCTATGCCACTGTACACCCCCATTCTCTGCCGCTCGCCACTGCACACCCCCATTCTCTGGCCCCCGCCACTGTACACCCCTATTCTCTGCCCTATGCCACTGTACACCCCCATTCTCTGCCGCTCGCCACTGCACACCCCCATTCTCTGACCCCCACCACTGCACACCCCCACTCTCTGCCCCCCGCCACTGCACACCCCCATTCTCTGCCGCTCCCCACTGCACACCCCCGGTGCATACCCCCACCACTGCACACCCCTGACGTCCGCGTCTGGGTTCTCGTGCACTTGGAGCGAACCACTAGCTCTTCTCAACAGCTGGGTTATGAAACTTCATCAAGCCGCTGACTTTACAACCCTCAGTTAGTTATTAATGCAGTTTGGGTTTACAGGTTTTGCCGTTAGCCTTATAAAAAAAAGAGCTACCTGCTTGTAAAACCTGTAAACCCAAACTAGATTTTTAACTAACTGAGAGTTGTAAAGTCAGTGGCTTGATAAAAAGGCACATGAAGCCGCACTTGAGCATTAGCTCATGGTTTCCAGTATTACTACTTGCAATATCTTTTTATCATTAGTCTTGAATCAACTGTGCAATGCAATTGGATTCCCCCCTTGAGATAATGTTTTAACTTTCTGAGAGTATGAAATGTAGTGATAATATGTAGGGTTGTGCAGCATAAATTATATTTCACACCTCTGGAAATTAACAAATGCATCAGAGCAATTTTACTGCAATCACCAAGTGAATTTGAAGAGGATGTGTTGCATTTCCACAGTTCATCCAGTGCTGCAACCATTAGGAAAGTCCATGTGGTGACTTAGTCTCTGAAATGCCTACCTGCAGACACCTTCCAGACCAAAAGCCAGAATCAGTTACGTATTGTCATTGCCTAGAACAGAACCAGAGCAATGCAACTTGTAATGTCAATCTAGGAATCAGAACACAAGTTCAGCTTTGAGAAGAGGATCCTGATAGCTTAGACAAGAGAGAGAGAGAGAGAGAGAGAGAGAGAGAGAGAGAGAGAGAGAGAGAGAGAGAGAGAGAGAGAGAGAGAGAGAGAGAGAGAAGTCACTGCCAACAGAGCAAGACAAGCTAAAAATCACAGATGAGATCTCAAAGAATTCTTTATAATATTAGTAAATTATTGCTGCACAGCAGTTTTCAGTTCATCGTCTCATTCTGGGACATGAAAAGTGACAGTGAATTTAATCATGGGGACGACTGATGTGTTGTGTCTCAGTCAAACAAGTGACAAGTGCGCTTGTTACCACCGCACATGCAAGAATGTCTTGTGTCACTTTTGCCACTGCCTTCATTAAATTAAGTTAAGGCCTTTGTGTTTTCATAAGGAATCTCTATTCCCGAATGTGTATATACTTCCCCCTAAAGGGAAGCCTGTCCACTGAAGATGGCATACTTTTGTACAGAACAACATTTAAGCAATAGGGAACTAGGGCATGTAAGCACTGGGGAAGTGTATGTCAATACCTGTAGAAAGAGAAATTGGTCCGAGCAGGCTGTCACAAACGATACGCGGTTCATCTCCAGTTAATGACCTTTCACTGTGCTTCCTGTGCGATTTAATATCCAAGTTAATCCCCAGTCATAAACACACCCCAACCCTGTTGGACAGATGATGTGTTTTATCTAAAATGATGGCTGCTATCATTTATATTTATGAAAGCAGGCAGAGCCGACACTTAACCAATAAAATCTTAAATTAAAAATGTTTCTCTAGCATCATCCCCACCATCATCGAGAGGCTATGAGTCAGAATAAATCTTTCAGCTTGGCACGAAAAACTACACCCTGAAAATGGAACTATTCTGTAGACTTAATGATGTGCTTGAAGTAGCCACATTTGTTATATCCATAACTTATCAAACTATCATTACTTGTTTTATGGGAAATTCACACCTGGTAAAATTCCATTTCCTTATGGAAAACAATGGATACTTGGGTAACAGGTAGTAAAGACAGCTCCTTCTACTGCATCATTTTACAACTTATCTCAGTACAATGAGAGTTTCTGCATTTTTTTATTTATCCTTTGTACCTTGTCAGCCTTGGAGTAAAACTGTCAGTAAGAGGAGGTTGAACACTTAAGGCACAGTCTACCTGCACACATGCAGTATGTTTTTTAAAACCAGCGTAATGTTTTCCCAAACCAACACTTTCCTCTGTGTGTGTTGCACAAACCTGGGTATTCTGTACGAGGGTAACTTCATTAGTTCAGTCTGTGTCCGTGTGTGTGTGTGTGTGTGTGTGTGTTGTACTGCTACAGTATATCTCTACATTGTTTTGTTTACATTCATCAAATGAGGACTTCTTACAGGACAATAACGACTCATTGGATGCTGGACACACGCTAAGGATTGTTCACCTTAAGCGGGGCCGCCTCAGGGGAGGGTGTATACAGTAGTAACTAAAGGCCTGAAACACCCATAAATCCTGAGGCGCACTATACTGGTAAGGTGTCCTGGACATTTTTACAGACCAACTACACAACTACAAATTGCAAACAAACCCAACAATAGGAAGAGTCACTCAGGACTCAGGAAATAATACTGCCCTACAAAGCCAGAAGGCAGTAACTGCATGTTTTGTCGAATTGAGTTTAGACTGGAAATTGACTTTATAACACCTCCTTTGTCTTGTGACTAAATCTCTTGCTTCTTCCTATTAAGTAAGTAGATCCACTATTACACCTACAACATGTTTGACTGGGCAGTGTGACAATTTTAAAGGCATTTTCTCCGTGTCAGTGTTCACACAGCTACTGCACTTTGCCTTTGTGAGGCAGAACAGGATAATAATAAACCTGAAGTGCTAAGTGCCAGTGGTTTCCGTGTGTGTACTTGCGTTCAGTTTAAAACAACATGAACCGTTTCACCGATGGCTCTGCTCCATCTCTGCCTGGTTCTCCAGTGGAGTAACGCTCTATGCATTACCTTACCCTGAGGTATGTGTCAAACTGCATTAGACCATCCAAGTGTGACAGACAGGCACTGTGATTATTATCCAGCCTCAGGGTGAGATGTGTGTGTGTGTGTGTGTGTGTGTGTGTGTGTGTGTGTGTGTGTGTGTGTGTGTGTGTGTGTGTGTGTGTTGTGTGTCTGTGTGTGTGGGCGTGTGTATGTATGAGAGTGTGCACGCGCAATGTGTGTGTATGTGTGTGTGTTACGACTCATTTCTTTGAAGACGTGTTTCTACAACCCCCACCGCCCAACACACACACACACGCACACGCACACACACACACACACACACACGCACACGCACACACACACACACACACACACACACACACACGTCGGGTTAGGTGAATGTGATGTGCTCAGCTACTGAATGAGATGGGAAGAACATGGTGGTTGAGATATAGGTAGGGGCAAGCCCAGGAGCTGCTGCCTAAGGGCTCTGCAGCCTAACACTCTGCGTATTCAGCGCGTGCCCGTTTTCTGTCCGTATTCGTTTAGAATGCATGCTAACAAATTAGACTATTCACATCGCAAGCATGATCTGTGCATATTCTGTCCCTATACAAACATATTGTATACGGATATGCGCTGTACACGCTCAACTCGGTGTGAATGAGCCCTAAGAACCAGTGAAGTAGGTCAGGACAGGGGAGTGTATGTGGCCGATTATTTATTGATAAACCAGTGCTGGGCTGAAACGTAGCTGAAAGTATCTTGTTATAAATACAGTACTTTTTCATTTAAATAGAATTGATGTTGTTTTGAATAAATAAAACCTACACACACAGAAAAAAATAAAAATCCTAAATACTGGAACGAAAGTGTGTTTCATTACAACACCAGTTTACCTTTTGTTGGCTAATCAATTAAACTAATTTTATATTGTATCCCAGTGGATTACAATCAGTTTTCACGGTACATCAGCTCGAAACAGCATGTTTCCCTAACCCTACATCAGGGACAACACGTCCATGTAATAAACTGTAGTTTTTGTAGGAAACAAAAAAAAACTATAACTCATCCTTGCCTTACGGCGTGTGATACGACAGCTGATCCTGTAATCCTACCTCATCTGTGAACATAGCTGTTTCCAAAGCCTGAATGCCTGGATGTATCAGTTATCCATCAGATTGCAAACAAAAGCTGTGTGTATGATAGCAGGCTGTGGTATTGCCGTGTGTGTGGTAGTAGTCTGAGGTATAGCTGTGTGTGTGTGAGGTGTAGCGATGTGTGGTGTGTGGGGTATAGCTATGTGTGTGTGGTTGTAGTCTGGGGCATAGCTATATGTGTGTGGGGTATAGCTGTGTGTGTGTGGTAGCAGTCTGTGGTATAGCTATGTTTGGGAGGGGGGGTATAGCTGTGTCTGTGTGGGGTATAGGTATGTGTGTGTGGGGTATAACTATGTGTTAGTGGGGTATAGCTGTGTGTGAGTAGTTGCAGTCTGGGGTGTAGCTATGTGTGTGTGGGCTATAGCTACTGTATGCGTGTGTGGGGTATAGCTGTGTGTGTGTGGTAGCAGACGGGGGTATAGCTATGTGTGTGTGATTGCAGTCTGGGGTGTAGCGGTGTGTGTGTGGGGTATAGCTATGTGTGTGTGGTTGCAGTCTGGGGTATAGCGGTGTGTGTGTGGGGTATAGCTGTGTGTGGGTGGGGTATAGCTATGTGTGTGTAGTTGTAGTCTGGGGTATAGCGGTGTGTGTGTGGGGTATAGCTGTGTGTGTGTGGGGTATAGCTATGTGTGTGTAGTTGTAGTCTGGGGTATAGCTGTGTGTGTGTGATTGCAGTCTGGGGTATAGCTATGTGTGTGTGGGCTATAGCTATGTGTGTGGGGGGTATAGCTATGTGTGTGTAGTTGTAGTCTGGGGTATAGCTGTGTGTGTGGGGGGTATAGCTGTGTGTGTGTGGGGTATAGCTGTGTGTGTGGGGGGTATAGCTGTGTGTGTGGGGGGTATAGCTGTGTGTGTGTGATTGCAGTCTGGGGTATAGCTGTGTGTGGGGGTATAGCTGTGTGTGTGGGGTATAGCTATGTGTGTGTGATTGCAGTCTGGGGTATAGCTGTGTGTGTGGGGTATAGCTATGCGTGTGTGGTTGCAGTCTGGGGTATAGCTGTGTGTGTGGGGGTATAGCTGTGTGTGTGGGGGTATAGCTGTGTGTGTGGGGTATAGCTATGCGTGTGTGGTTGCAGTCTGGGGTATAGCTGTGTGTGGGGGGGTATAGCTGTGTGTGTGGGGTATAGCTGTGTGTGTGTGGTAGCAGATGGGGGTATAGCTATGTGTGTGTGATTGCAGTCTGGGGTATAGCTGAGTGTGGGGGGGTAGAGCTGTGTGTGTGGGGTATAGCTATGTGTGGGGGGGTATAGCTGTGTGTGTGGGGTATAGCTATGTGTGTGTGGGGTATAGCTATGTGTGTGTGGTTGCAGTCTGTGTTTAATTATTTACGAAGGAGGGAGCTGACAGTTACTGTACGTTCAGACCAAAAGCGACCAAAGCGACCAGAGCGATGGAAGTCATTATTTCTCTATGGATGGTCGGCGAATTGGGCGAACAAAGCGAATTCGCCAGCAGTGAAGCGAACTGGGCAACCAGAGCGAAAAAGAGAAGTTAAAAGTCAGTTAACTTTATGGTAATGAGCTATGACGCGGTTCGGCGAATACCGCGAATACCAATCGGAATACATTGATTTACCAACGTCCGACAATCAGGTGGGTTCGAGGAAACAAACGGTGTAACTTTAGTACCTAGTTCCTACTTTGTATTAAAAATGGCAACGGAGAAGCTCATCACAGCAGTGGCAGGCTCTTCGGTCCACTACGACCCAGCCCTGTTTTTCTACAGGGATGCAAACAATTCTAACTAAAAAGTAAATTGATGTACTCAGTCAGCGGCTTAAATAATTCATGAATTACTGTATGAATATGAATATTTTTCAGCTGTCAGTGCATGTAGACATTTTATACTCTTTTATTCCTTTATTAACCAAACATGTCAAAGTTCAAGTACATCGATGTTTTGCCCTACGCATATACTGTACATGTATTGCCGCTTTCACAACTGTTGGTCGGGGAGGTTTTTTTTTTTGCTGCAGCCCTTTAAATGACTAACATTCCAAATGAAACGTCATGAGCGAACAAAGCGAACTCAACGGCGAAGCTTCTTCAGCGACCTCGGCGACCTGGTCGCTTTGGTCGCTTCTGGTGTGAACGTATAGTTACACCTCCAACTTGTAGGGGAGACCAAGGAGCATTTCTAAAAAAATCCTTAGTGTTGCTTTAAATTTTAATGTGTTTGTATACCTTATATAATCCACTAAAACCTTGATTCTTTAATGCAGGCAAGTTGGCTTTTTCATAGTTATTGAACTCCTTCTGATTGTGCATTACTTTGTCAAACATGTTGCTGCTAACTGGACACTGAAAGTCTTGATTCACTTAGTCTGTCATCCTGGGGACACCTTTTATCTCAGATGCATGTTCGTATCATTTTCTTGGTGCAAGCAAGCAGTGAAGACACTAAGAATGATGCTGTGATGCTCTGTGAACTGTTTACATTAGTGAATTACAGTAAATATATCCACGGTTTCCTGTGGTGTATACAATATCTCACAAAAGTGAGTACACCCTTTACATTTCAGGAAAAAATGTGCTATATCTTTTCAAGGGACAGTGCTACAAAAATGAAACTTGGATATGCTTTTGAGTAGTCAGTGTACAGCTTGTATAGCAGTATTAATTTACTGTCCTCTGAAAACAACTTTATACACAGACATTATAATTTTGTAAGTAGGAGGCCACAAAAGTAAGTACACCCTTAATGATAATTGTACATATCATTCAACCATGAAAAGTCACCTGTCCAATTAATCATTTTTGTGCTTTCGTCCACTCCACTGGACCATACAAATATGTGTGTCATGTATTAGAGCTATTCATTTTAATGTTTTGGCTTCAATTCTGTCATACTAGCCACTGGATGTCCAACATGACTTCTCATGGCAAAAAAACTGTGAGGATTTCAGAAATTGAATTGTTGCTTTACACAATAATGGCCTATGCTATAACAGATCAGCAGATTTTGACCAAGAGAAATTGTCCTTGTAGGTAGAAGAAAGTTAATTTTTCTCATCTTAAAGGAGAACTTACTTCGGTGTAAAATGAAAATTGGCATGTTAAAACATCATACTGAGTTGGTATGTGTACTGAGGAGCAAAATTGATTTAGCCTGTTGCATTCAGAGTTTAACTATTTTTTATAGTTTGACCCAGAAGGCTAACAATGGAAGTGGTAGGTACCCTTAGACGAAGCATGACGACTACGCTATTTTTAAACCATTAAAACAGCTCGAAGAAGCTCCACACTCCAACAAATACCCTGACATTAAAAATGAGGCACTGAGAACTTTGCAAGTCTACACAACATGTATTAATAAAACAGTTTTGAGAAGCAGTACCTTGCTGTAGTTTCTCGTCGCCGCCATGATGTTTTCGAGCTGTTTTAATGGTTTAAAAATAGCGTAGTCGTCATGCTTCGTCTAAGGGCACCTACCACTTCCATTGTTAGCCTTCTGGGTCAAACTATAAAAAAATAGTTAAACTCTGAAACTCTGCACAGTGCTCTGTTACTTCTCTCTGCGGAAATACGAACCATCTATAACAGCAGCATAAGAACTGTTAGCCCGCATGCTTAATGTTTCATTATGTACACTTCATATTTGGTGGAAGAGAAGTCTGGAAACGGCTAAGACGTCCAGGCACTGAGCTGCTACTCTGCTGGGCAGACTAACGAGAGCTGTACAGGAGGAACACAGTGATCTCGGAGCACATCAAGTGCATACGCTGGCGTTGGCATGGCAACCATATCTCAGGAGAGGGAGATGATGCCGCTGCCACTGCTGAGCCCTGGCCAAACAGTCATGTGATGTTTTTGGATGTGAAAATGCAAATGTTGGCTTAGGATACAGACATGGGACACAGCTTCTTCTGTTTGACCTCAACCTGTGAGGTTGTGTGTAATGTGTGTGTGTATGTGTGGGTGTGTGTGTGTGTGTGTGAGAGAGAGAGAGAGAGGGAGAGAGAGTGCTGTGTACCATGTGAGTGAGTGTGTGTGTGTGTGTGTGGTGGGGGGTCAATCTTGTGTGTGCATGTAAGTCAGCAAGAGAGAGAGGGAAACAGAGATCGAGAGAGAAAATGTGTTTGTGTGTGTGTGTTTGTGTGTGTGAGATGGAAAGAGAGAGAGTGCTGTGTACCATGTGAGTGTGTGTGTGTGTTAGGAGGGGGTGGGGTGAGGGGTTTTCAAGCGTGTCTGTACATATAAGTCAGTGAGAGAGAGAGAGAAAGAGTGAGAGAGAAGGAGTGTGTGTGAGAGAGAGAGAGAGAGAGAGAGAGAGAGAGAGCATGAAGGACAAAGAATATTAGGAAGAAGGGAATGAGGGACTGAGAGTGTATTGAAAAGTGGGGTGAGTGGGGGGTGGGGGGTGTGGCGAGTTTGGGGGATTGAATGGCACTGTCGGGTGTAGGGATGTACTGCACACAGATGTCCCAGTTCACCACAGTGGCACAGTGCAATCTTGAGTATGAGGAAAGAAGAATGAATGAATATAAATGACTACACACAGTTGTGTGAGTCATTAGAGAAGATGAACTATTCCTGGAAGTGGACATCACTTTCTTTAGCTCCTTCATATACCTTCATGTGGAATTAGTCACCTGTGTGCTTCCATTATGCACTGAAGTGCTGCTTTGAACCAACGTAAAAAAAAAAAAAACACATAAAGCAGTTGTATGTACAGTAATGTGCAAAAGTTTTAGGCAGGTGTGAAAAAAATATGTCAACTAGGAATGCCTTAAAAAATGGAAGTGTTAATCATTTATATCGATCAATTAGCAAAATGCAATGACTGAACAAAAGAGAAACCTAAATCAAATCAATATTTGGTGTGACCACCCTTTGCCTTTAAAAGATCATCAGTTCTTCTAGGTCTATTGCATAGAGTTTTTGAAGGAACTTGGCTGGTAGCTTGCGCAAAACATCTTGAAGAACTACCACAGATCTTCTGTGGATGTATCCTTCCTGACATATACAACCAATTTGGTGTAATTCAGTCACTGCATTTGGCTAATTGATTAACATAAATGATTAACACTTCCATTTTTGAAGGCATTCCTGGTTGACAGTATTTTTTCACACCTGCCTAAAATTTTTGCACATTACTGTATGTTTTTGTATTAGCTCAACTTAAAAATGCTGTGTATATTTATAGCATTCGTGGCATTGTGCATCAATCCGCAGCCCTGTTGTTTGAGCTCACACAATGCTTTTGGCAGGGAAAAATCACAACAAATTAAAACATAGACCAAATAATAAACTGGGAGCTGACGCTAAGCGAGTGGGGCATACGGAAATAAAAGTAAAAGATACTTTCTATGACCCATGCAATTAGTGTTAGCTGATGTACGTTGCCTTCATGTTTATAAGCTGGGTCTTAGTGGCACTTCTTACAGTGTACAGAAGATCATGAGCATGCATCATTTCGCCCATATGTGGGGTGTTTCAGAACAGTCCTGTATGGCTGGGGATGGCCCCAAGTGCATAAATACGAGGAATGGTTTCATTTCTTTATCGCCTCTTCTCTTTGACACAAATACGGGAGACAGATGACACCATTAATCACGGAAATACTAATCTAATATTCTATGGCGCTCTTGCTGACCTGTAGATGACAGCAGCATCTCGTTATCTCTCTCCACACGTCACTTCACTTCCCTCGTTCCATCGCATCACTGGATGTTTTGCAAGGAAGCTAACCATAATGGCATGAAAAGTTATTTTTGTCTTTTAAAAAAAAAAAAAAAAAAAACAGAACAAACAAAATGTGGTAAATAAACAACAGTAGGCTCTGTTGACTACAGATACTGTATATTTTCAGAGCACTTTTCATCAGTCACTGTATCCTTTGACTCTTTGATCGTCCAGCTAGTATAATTTAATTCAACTGCTCTGTGCTGTATCAGTGAACTGCGTTTCTAGTCCAGGGTAAAGTAATGAATCATTTTCACATTTGCTGTCTCTCTCTGCATTCTGCATTATGCAAGAATGACAAAGAGACGACTCAATCCATAATGACTATGTACACGGGTGTCCTTCTGAAACACGTCTCCTGATGGTTTCTTTCAGTTAAAGGAGACATGTTGCATCAGCCAGGGAAATTGAAACCAAGGCAATTTACAGTGTGCATTATACATTCTTTTTGGAGTTGTCCTTTTATTCTCCTCTAGGGGCCTGGAGTTCCAGGGAGAGGTGAAGGTTACATTTTGTTTTTCAGGCTTTCAGTCTGTGCACGTCTTTCTTTCAACCTTTTTAAGGAGAGCGGAATGTTGGGAGGATGACGGTTCTAAGGAATGTTGGGCTCCATAGAATACAATGTAGCATTTTAGAATCTTACATTGTTCTGGAACACATTTTTTATGGAATGTTCCAAAGCTCTCACCCTAAGGCCCTACCCACCCTGACATTATTGCACTCTCGAATTTGAGAATTCCAGCTGCCCCCGCGCACAGAAATACCAGAGAATACCATACCAAAAAAACATGACATCTTTTGAAGTACTTTTTGATCTTGGGGAACTAGGACTTTAGGATTCTCTTCACTAGCAGCTGTTAAAGTTCCTTGTTTGTAATTATAGCCATGTTCATTTATTTAAGAACATGGACGGCAGTAAATTATACTAATTGGCTTAAATGAATTGGACTGGCTTATGCAAAGAGTGGAAACACGTTTTAATAATCTTTTTTTATCCCTCTGAGCAGCACTGCATTATTTACATATTCATTGCGCTACCTCACAACATGTTCCCTGAATTTCAAAGTGATCATCTGAGAATATGGTGAGGTTGAAAGTAATTGCTATACTCTTGTCCTATGAAGAAAATAAATGAAGATACTATGAAAGGCACCCTGATGAAAGTAATTACTATACTCTTGTCCTATGAAGAAAATACATTAAGATACTACAGGCCTTTCAGCACTCCGCAAGGATAGATGCTCACATCTGTGTGTGTGTGTGTGTGTGTGTGTGTGTGTGTGTGTGTGTGTGTGTGTGTGTGTGTGTGTGTGTGTGTGTGTGTGTGTATGTGTATGTGTGTGTGTGTTACAACACTTGCATAACGACATAAATAACTGTGCATGGATATGTGAGGACACTAAACAAGTCTTTATACCACCACTGTGCACCAGTGTTAATACATTTCAAACCAAACCAAACCAAACCAAACCCGTCCAGGGCCGTTTTTTGGTGCCAGTCCGTCCCTCACCCCTAGGGTGATATGAGCACTTTAGTAACAGGACATGACGCATATCATGAACATTAATAACACTTAGGTGCCATTAGGTTTTTGCAATGTCCGAAAACATCCCAAAACAAAATCCACTTAACATTACAGCAACCGAATGACACTTAACGGCAACAGTCATAAATATAAATGAAGTGGCCTTAATGGTTGGCTGAGCCTATTTTCCTGGCCCGGCTGGCAATATATATATATATATATGTGTGTGTGTGTGTGTGTGTGTGTGTGTGTGTGTGCGTGTGTGTGTATATATATATATAAAACATAAAATGATATACAATATTTCAATATCTATGCAAATAATTCTGTTTTACCTAATTATAATTTTATGGCATGAATACAATTAATTGCAATAAAAAGTTAAAAAAAATATATATATATATCTTTTTGAGGGGGCACAAATCAAAAAGTTGACATCTAAATTTATGCATAAAATGTTGAAATTGACTTACTGCTACATTTTATTTTATTGTTTTGCTGTTTTGAAATCCTAAAACGTTACCGACCCACACACACACCCACACAGTTTTCCAAAGTTCTCTCTTTCGGTTCTAAAAGTTTGTGAGGTGGAGTTGGTTAAGCATGTGATTGACAAGTGGACTCATTACCATAATCTTATCACCGCTGTCCAGTCCAGTCCAGTCCAGTCTCTCCATCCATATTCCTGCACACTCCCCCCATACCCCCCTCATGTTCACATCAACCCGCCGTAATTACTGCAGCACTTTCTCACAGCGGCCGAGCCGAACCGAGCTGAGCCTGCTTTGAAGCACGCTGAATCTTCTGCACGGGTGCGTCTCTGCTTGATGTTTCCTCATGCATGCCTCTGAAACAGCTGGAGTGTAAAGCGAGGAGAATTCAGCGATCCAGCCAGCCAGCCAGCCAGCCAGGCAGACACAGTGCTGATGCAAACATGGTGCAATTATTTAATCAAAAGCTTTCGCCTCTCTTTATCTGAGACGCAGCACTGAAACAGAAAGCTTCCTCTATGCCTTCTGGAGTTCTGGAGGTCTACAAATCGGAGTCAACTGCAGAGGGGGCCTTTTCCAGCAGGAACTTGGCTCATTACTTATGCCTCATTAATTATGCCTCATCTATTATTAACAAGTTGGGACATTTTTTCAGATTCATTTAAGAACGTGTTCAGCAGAAAGTTATCGTTGTGAATACATACGGAAAGAAATAGTTGACAAGCGCAAAGAATAGCTGCCTGCAAGCTTCCACAGATTCCATATTATGCTTGCAGGTTGCTCCTCAGCAAACACACCAACTCATTACTTAAGGGATAATGGACGACACGGTGCTCGTATCGTACCCCCACACTGCTCCCTGGGCACCACTGTCATGGCTGCCTCCTGCTTACGTGTGTGAAAGGTTAAATGCGGAGGTGAAATTTCGGCGTGTGAACTGTGTGCTGTTGTGTGTTGAGTAATCACAATGACAAATGGGAATCAATTTCACTTCACTTTCTCTACAGCCTGTAGTCAGATTCACTTTCACTTCAGTTTCTCTACAGCCTGTAGTCAGATTCACTTTCACTTCACTTTCTCTTTGTACCTTTATTGGATAGTGAAGAGTGTGACAGGACATGAGTGGGAGAGAGAGATGGGGTAGGGTTGGGAAATGACCCAGGCCGGACTCAAACCTGGGTCCCCATGGGCACTTTGCCCGTTCATGGTACGGGTGCTCCACCCACTGTGCCACAGCACGCCCTGTAGTATATTCTTAAAAAATTCAGGACAAGGTCCTGCAATTCTGAAGACCTGATGAAGGCATCTTTAAGCATAAGCAGTAGCTGTGGCAGCTTGGGGGGGTCAAGGGTTCAGCTCCTCACCAGGGGGAGACGTGTGGGTGGGGGCGTGAATAACCAGTGCCCTTCTGCACCCTCCTCTATGAGCTCACAAATGGGAATCATTCCATTCACTTTCACTACATCCCGTAGTCAGATTTACAAAATGGCCATTCTCACGGCGATTGGAAACCTGTCAGGGCGAAAGTGGGGGTGGGAAACATGAGGGTGGGAGTGAATAGCCAGTGCCCTTCTGCACCCTCCTCCATGAGGTGTCCTTGGGCACACTGGGTAATGGAGCTTGGCATAAACAATCAGCTTCATGCAAATATCTAACAGCAAAAAACAGGGGGAAAAAAAGTGTGAAAAGAAAGTGCAACAGTGCAACGCTGAGACACATATTCACACATATTCACACACCAATGTCTCTTTGAAGTCGAGCACAGCTGTGAGGCTGCTTTCAAAGCCCTCAGCCAAAACAATACAGTGTGTTGACGTCGCTTAGCAATCAGCATGCAATAAGCCAAGGCCACTCTTGGTCACAGTCAGCATGGCCTACATTCTCACAAGTGGCCCTTTGGGCCGTTTCACCAGCAAATGAGTAGCGAAGCCCTACAGTACATGCAACCACACCAGGCTGTCTTTGTTCATCTGACTTTGGGATTTCTGTGGCTTCTTGAGACCCAAGCTTTCTGCTCAGGGTTAGCAATATAGAGCTTTCTGTTTCTGTCATTCTTTCTTTTCATCTTTTTGCATGCTTCTCCTCTCTCTCTCTTTCTCTTTCTCTCTCTCTCTCTCTCTCTCTCTCTCTCTCCAGAATACACACATAGCATCTCATATTTATATGGCATTTCTTTTTCTGTCATTCTTTCTCTTTCTTTTTTGCATAAATACGTTCTCTCTCTCTCTCTCTCTTTCTCTCTCGCACACACACCTACCTTTTCATTTTTATCCCTCACACATACCAACCTGCCCCTGCACAAGCAAGGAGGCTTTGCTCAGCGAGAGGCTGCTTGAGCTTTGGCCATTGCAGTGTTTATTCTTCAGCGAGAGGCTGCTTGAGCTTTGGCTATTGCAGTGTGTTTATTCCTCAGCGAGAGGCTGCTTGAGCTTTGGCCACTGCAGCTTCATTTCTTTGTGGTGTCTTTTATGTAATTTGCACATCAATCACAGCCCTTATTTCCAGACTTTGTTGACAAACCCCACGTCGCTGGGTGTACAGCCAGCAGATAGCTGATGAATGTGCGATATTAAGCGAGAGAGGCTATGTTAATGGATACGGCACGGCTTGTCAGCTGGAGATGGGAGTCAGCTGGAAAATGCATGGCCGCTATTAACTCTAGGATGGAACAACCGGTGCTGTGCTGATGCCCTGAGACAGTTTGGGAGCACTTTTGGCTTGAATGATTCTGACAGCCATTAACAAAACTGTCTCCGGTTCTGACTCTGATGTGTGAAGTTCAACACGAAATGAAATTCAGTCATAAGTGGCCATGAATGATTTTCTTGGGAGGTAGTAGTGACATATTCAGGAGAGTTAACCCTACGTTCTATAGGCTACCTACAGAGTTAACCCTACGTTCTATAGGCTACCTACAGAGTTAATCCTACGTTCTATAGGCTACCTACAGAGTAGCACAGCATCTAAGATGGAGTGAAAGTTATTACAAAGTAATTTAACTTTAAAAAGTTCTGACACAGCAGTTCTCCTTTCAACCAAGACCAGTCTGTACTAATGGCTGCACTGATGGTACAATTACAGTTTTTTATGTTTGCTTACACACTAAAATGTAAAGTTTCCGACTGTTAATGAAACCTAACACTCAAATAACAAAACATCGGCTCACATTGGCACCACTCTAAACACATTTTCAGCTTCACACTTTTTCCAAAACACTACGCACAGTGATTTGCAAAACATTAAACACACTTATATGCCTTAGACACGTGATTATATTGTAATGTCACATTCTTTCAATTTGTAAACACTAGCTATCAATTGACCACAACTTTGCAGCCAACTGGTTAAACACAATTGTCAGGTGCCAGAACACTAAGGGCCAAAATGCAAAACTCAGCAATCAGGCTTAAACACTGTAAAATAGGGGAGCTACCCAGACTTGAATAGAAATGTAAGGCAGTGTTGTAGCATAAGGGAGAGAAAGGGGGACAGTGAAGATGAGAGTGAGCTAGAAGAGGAAGAGGGGTAGCAAGAGAAAGAGGTAAATACTGTTACTGTAAGGTACATGTGGAGCGGAGCATGAACAAAAAAGATGAGGACTAAATTTGTCACATGCACAAATGACATTGGTTGACTGCCTTTAAAATAATAGGTTGAGACATCCCTTGAAAATGGAAAGAGATGATGCCTACTAGCTTTTTTTTACAGTGTTTTACATTGTTTACTACATACATTGTTCTTTGTAGAAATGGTTGTGTTTCAATTTTCAATATGTAACCATACGCAATCAAACAATTGACCACACTGTCTCAGTTTGCATTGCAAGTACAATTTTTTAACAGTTGAAATATATATAGTATTAGTCATGCGTTGTATTTCATTTGTCAATATTTCTGAAAAAAAATGAAACCCAGATTGTGTCATTAGAAAAGTCAGAAAGTTACAGAAGTGTTAAGAAATGATTACCATTGTGTGTAACTCACTCAAACACAAACAGGTCATATGAATCATGTGTGTGAGATTTGGCAACAAAATAGCATTTTTACAAATAAGTGTATAGTTTTGAAAGAAGAACAACATTTTGCAATAGATCTGGGGTGTTCTGTTCATTTGGTGTATGGTTGTCCTAACTGTGTGTAGTGTTTTGACTAAAGGGGCCTAGTTTTTTAAATTGAGTTTAAGCAATCGTAAAAAAACTGTAAAGTTAGGTAATAATGAAGTCAGATGTTTTTTTCTCAGTAACATAGGGTATGTCACCGCCTCTATCTTTGGGTATACTAACACTTTGACAAATAAGAAGCTCAATGCCAGTTTGTATGCCACCAAATTAGTTACAGCAACACTAAGTAGTTTTTTCATCCTATAACATACTGTAATGTTTCCAAAACCCCTTCAGTGGCACAATGGATCTTGTTTGGTGTTGTAGCAGAAACTTGCAGTCTCAGAAGCTGAGTCTTTGCAGTGCAGTTTCTTCATCTTACGTAAAACAACACTAAATAGTTTTTTCAATCTTAAAAATCGTTTTCAAAATCGTTTCAGTGGTTCATTAACTTGTAGCTGGTTGAAAGGCACTTCTAAATTCACTTTGTCACTCTTTATGGACTATAACCACACTAAGTCAGTTCGGAGAAGCGGGCCAACTCTCTGTAGTTCGAATAAGAGACCATTTCCAACCTGTAGGGCGACCAAAGATGAAAACCTCAGGCCTCAGGGTTGTATAGCAGCAGATCAGCCTGTGTTCAATGTCTTAGAAGCAGAAGCAGAATCAGAAGCAGAATCCATTTTGTTGGCCAAGTGCCCCTTACGTGTACGAGGAATTTCACTCCGGCACGTTAGCTCTCTATACATATAATTTAGAACATAATAGAATACAATAAACAAAATAGACAAATCAAAGTATGTGTACATGCATTGCACAATAGAGACAACAATATACATACAGTCACCTAATATAGGCAATGATATACAAGAAGGCACATGATGTACCAATGGGATAAATAACCGGTAGAAGAGAGTTTGTCTACTGACCAGCATAAATGTTTTTTTATATCCAGGGGCATAAGTTTGTCAGTATTATGATTCACAAATTTTACTAATAACCAAAAAATGTGGTTAAAATAACATGTACATGCATATACAGTAAATGGCCGCTAAATTTAGCATGGCAGTAGCCCCCATATGCTTTCCCCTCTGTAAAAGATGCCCTATTAAAATGATCAGTGGTGCACTACACTTAAGAGTAATACAAAAAAGAAATGGTGCTGAATTAAGTTATACTGCAGTGGTCTGCTCAACTACATTCCTCACATGCTCACATGACGTGTGTGTGTGTGTGTGTGTGTGTGTGTGTGTGTGTGTGTGTGCGTGCGTGTGTGTGTGTGTGTGTGTGTGTGTGTGTGTGTGTGTGTGTGTGTGTGTGTGTGTGTGAGTGTGTGAAACTTATTATAGATCATGTTTTTCCTTCCTTCAAAACACACAAACATATGTGTGCATCCCTTTATGCCCAGAAAACATAATGTATTCAACATATGCTGCATTGGGCATCAGCTGTGTATCAACTGTATGGGCAATTTTAATCAAAGCCTCATTTAAATTATATGTTCCCTTTTCTTTCATCTGTCCTAAGATTAAAAAGTGTTTTAACCGATAGAGTGAATAAACATCTCAATTTACACTAACAGTGCCATGAAATACCTTATGTAATGAATTATTCAGATATTTTGAATGCAACGGCACATAGCTTTAAACCGCGAGAGACACAACTTGTGTTTATGCTCTCCCAACATGAATAAAAGATGACGTGCAGCACTCAGGGATAAAATGGGCTTCGTACCTCGGGTTTGAACCCTTGCATCTTTGAGCCTGTGCTCCGCTGTAATGCTGTAATGCTTGCATATTTGTCTGCCAAAGATTTAAAGCAGGCAGGATTTGAAGTAAACATACTGCAGGAGGCAGGATGGGTGGAGGATATAGGCGATTCCTCCCAACAAATAAGGGAAGCACAGTTGCCTGGTTCTCTAGCACTGGAAATAGCCTACCTGCGCCGTAGCCTGGTAAACCAGCCACTTGTACTACTGTACACTGCATTTCGTATAGGCACATAACACGTGTAAACTCTGCTGAAGTTTAAAATGGTTGGATGAAATAGCCTACCTGCGCCGTAGCCTGGTAAACCAGCCACTTGTACTACATTGCATTTCGTATAGGCACATAACATGTGTAAACTCTGCTGAAGTTTAAAATGATTGGATGAAATAGCCTCCCAGCGCCGTAGCCTGGTAAACCAGCCACTTGTACTACATTGCATTCCGTATAGCACATAACATGTGTAAACTCTGCTGAAGTTTAAAATGATTGGATGAGCCTTTACCCAATCGCTAATGTCTGGTCGTGAGGCATGCAATTAGCCTAGCTATAAGCCTGCCTACGCACTACAATTCAAAAGTAGCACACAAAGTCGACGTCATCGCTCACGAACACTCCCTCTGTTTGCTGATTGGTCAGGCAAGATTCTGTCTGAGACAACCATGTCAATGGAAGCGCGGCCACACCCTCTGTATGAAATGCAGTACAGTAGGGGCTGGTTTTCCAGGCTACCAATGCAGTAAACTGAGACAAAAAGCTTAGCGTCCACTCAAAGCACTCATTCTTTGGTAACACTTTATTCGAATAGTTCACCCACAGAGACTTTACAGATGTTTTGTTGAAATTCAGTTTCATTTTGTTTCTTAGTCAGCTGATTATCACCTGAACCAAACCCAGCACCTAAACCCTAACCTGAGTTTCAACAGATGGTTTATTAATAGTCTCAGCATCTGTAGACAGTCTACTGATCTATCTACAGGACAGTCCCAATAAAGTGTGACACATTCTCTACCCTTCAAGTTCTACATTCACCAATATTCTGTCCAGTCCAAGCCAAAGGGTAGTGACACTCTTTGAAGGCAGTCCAACAACATGTAATTGAAACGCGAGCAAGTCAAGTACTATTTTCAAGAGTTTACTGAGAGAAAAACATAAAAATAAAATAATACATGTTGCTTCCAACATCTCTCAACAAAATGTTTTAAACTTTTATACATGTTATCTTTATGGAACTATATTTATGAACTATTTAACCTCTTTTTTAACTAAATTATTATTAAAAATGAATTAACCCTTATTGGCACCTACACCAAGTACAGTAATTACAACTGCAATACTGTAATAATGACTGTGTTGTCCTCCACTAACAACAAGCTGCCTTGGGGTTCAACAAAATTAATACAAAAAACATCATTCCCATAAAGAAATTCTGCATTAGTAATGGCGACAACATTAATTAGCTCTCTTGAAGGAGGCTTTTAAGCTTTAATTAAAAAAGAGACGGAGGACGATAAGATGACGCCTGCAGCTTCTCTCGCACAAAATGCAGATTAGATAAATGATAGCCGAGATAAATGTGGAACTCATAATTGCATTAATGGGCAATTACAGGCATTTCTACCCGCTCTAAGTGAGACGAGTCCTGCAGCAGAAAAAAAAAACTGTCTTGTTAGATTGGCCTCGCCCTGCTTTGATGACAGGAGAGAGTGAAACACTTTTTTCCCCAGCCAAACTAAGTTCTAAAAAGATCAACCACTACCACATTCGGTTGTTTTTATTCTACATACACATGTGAGCTACGTTCCCACGTTCAGATACACTGAGGTGACTGCAAAGATTTGCAACAGTATGGGTAATAATTTAAAAGATGGGCTGGTGATCAAAAATCTTCTGTTTACCACAAGGTCATTATAAAGTAAAATATAAATGTAAATGAAAAAGGAACAAATAATAAAGAAGAATCATAATCTGTACTGACATAATGTCTGCTGTTACTGTTTGCTGATGTTACTAAGGCTGGCAGTGATGGACTGAATTAAATAGCGCTTACAGGAAATGTAAATAGAAAGCCACTGAAAACCTCTGCATTTGTTGGTGGACAGGTTTGCACAGATTTTCAAAAATTGATCTCTGAGAACAGCAACCACATACTGTACGTCATGTACCATAAAGCATGTTACCAAAATCACAGACATAGATGTCAACAGCAACACAGATGTTAATTAAAGAGGTGAATATTTAAATTCTTGGGTAAGGATGGTAGAGGATGGCAGACATCCATGAGTGCAGTCTACCAATAAATGGTAGTGCATTTATATAGTGCATTCCTATACTCGGCAGACTGCCTGAAGCGTTTTACAGTGAATGCCTCACATTCACACACCTGTTGGGAAGGCTGCCATGCAAGGCGCCAATCAGCACACCAGGGGCAGTATGGGGTTCCACCTAACTAGGAGATGGTGGAATCAAACCAGCGACCCTTTGGTTGCTTGGCGACACTGCTAGCTACTGAGGCACTGTCTCACCACTACTGCAACGATTCTTCACAAGAAGGGCAGGTCCGTGCCACGTTCTGACATTGTCATTTGATGAGAGGGCACACTCAACAACAACAACAACTACCAAGGACTGCGAACCAGCAAAACCATAAAACCTTGGAGCCCTTAATTTGTGCTCTGCCAAACACCCAGGACCCTCTTCACAGAAGCACTAATTAGACAAGATAAAAGGGTGCATTAGCAATTTTAATGAAGCACGCCTTTGAAATTGCATGCACTGAAAGCCTTGCGTCCTGTCAGACAATCCTTCATAGGCAGGCACATTCAAACCAAATGCTGCTAAACTCTACCGCACTAAACTTAATATTAAGTTGAACTCATGCTTTTAAATTGAGGATTTCAAGCCAAAACAAGAATAATGCAATGCAGAGGAATTTTATGAAAGGCATTATTAGTTTACTTCCTACGGGTTTTGGTAAAAGCCTGATGTAGCAAGCAGTAGCGATTGTTTGAAGCGACAGTGGAGCGAATGAATGCCAATGCAGAGGTTTCAGAGACTTTGCACAGAGTGAAACAATGTGAAAGCAGCTGATGCATCAGGCTACCACTGTCTGTGACCCCATGCCCATTCAGTTACTTACTTCTCTAAATATCTATGTAGATTCTCACTCATCCAGGTCACGGTAGTCAAAGGAGCTAAGTTGTAAGCAACTGGACTTCTTTTTGGAGCTTGAGGACGTTCCACCTTTCATCCAAAAGCTTCTTCAGGTCTGGCCTGATGATGGGCAACCAGGAGCTATATCTCTGGAAATGTCTTCAAGCTCTGAAAAGAAGTCCAATTACTTGCATCTTAGCTCCCTTAACTTCTTCTCTAATCTGTCGTTTGCCCTGTGTGACCCTGTGAAGCCAGGCTATGCCAAATTCTATTCAGGCTATGCCGATAGGCAGCTGTGGCCTTGTGTTTAGGGAGTTGGTCTTTGGATCAGAGGGTCACAGGTTTCAATCCCATACCGGTAGGAATAATGTGGGTGGGGGAGTAAATTACTAGTGCTATCCTGCACCCTCATCCATGGCTGAAGTGCCCTTAAACAAGGCATCTAACCCCACCTTGTTCCAGGGACTGTACCCTGCACCTAAATAATTTTAAGTCGCTCTGGATGCAATGTAAATTCTTAAATAGTTACAGTAAATACACACATAGTATATTCACAGCCCTTATTTCCACTAGAGCCATTCCCCACTTTCTAGACCCATTGGATTTCTCTTGTGTTGTTTTTCATAACTGATTATCTTTTTGTAAGGTGAAGCAAAAAAAAAAAAAAAAAAAAAAAAAACAGAGAGACGGCCCGCTCCTCCAAACTTACACAGTGCAGCTATAGCCCACAGAGGACGGCACAGCTAATTCAGAAGTGCCTTTCACCCAGTTACAAGTTGATGAACCACTGAAATGATTTTGGAAAAAACTACTGAAGAGAAAGACTCGTACATGACTATAGGGGAAGGATTGGGTAGGGAGGTAAATGCTGGTGAGTAGGCATGTGCTTACAATACTAGTCTACCAGAAAGGACAGCGGGTCAATCAAATGTGAATATCACACTACAAATTAAACAGAATCCACAGGTTAAGTAACCCCTGCATAATTTACAAAAAGCCAGAGTGATGACATGGTGACATGGAATGGAACAAAACTGCCATTTGTTTGAGACTGGGTTTTAGTGCCACTCTAGAGCTCTATGTATCCTCAAGATGCCTTTTCCGAGTGGTCTGGGGCATAGGTATTTACTAACAGCAACATGCCTTTCATTGTGCACATATGGCAAGTCGCAAGTATTTCTACCTCGGAAAGACATTTCTATTTCACAACACTAAGTAGTTAGGAGCATACTAGTGAATAAAAATAAACTGCTTCCGTATTTCAGGTACATACTCCTGTTCCAAATACACACTGAAACTGAAACACAACAAAAGGCCCCCGGTGGCCTGTCTGCACAGCTGAATAATCAAGCTGTCAGTCAAAGATCTGTTTACCTGAGGGCATCAGACTCGTAAAGAGCACCTATAGAGTAATACGAAGGTTGCTGTCCTGCATAGCTAGCCAAGTGTGAAATCAGGCCTAACAGATGGAAGAGAAAGAGATTGTGTGTGTGTGTGTGTGTGTGTGTGTGTGTGTGTGTGTGTGTGTGTGTGTGTGTGTATGTGTGTATGTTTGTGTGTGTGTGCACAAGAGAGAGAGAGGGAGAGAGAGAGAAAAAAGAGAGAGAGAAGGAGAGAGAAAGAAAGAAGGAAGGAGAGAGAAGAGCAGAAGAGAGCCATTTTTGAACAGGAAAAATAATTGGGGCAAAAACTATGACTCCAATATCCAATGGCACAAAGCATTTTAACATTAGGTGACCTAATGAACGAGTCTGAGCCACACATGGTCATCCCAGTTACAGGC
>CM050215.1:24142967-24145467 GCA_027475355.1 Coilia nasus
CCTTCGCTACACCCTGAGTTTGCAAACAAGAACATTTCCCACTTTAATACAACTGAGCTATTACAGACACACTTGGCATTTTGTTAGTTGAGTACATATAGCATGCACATAGCAGACAGGTAAAAAAAAAGGAACACACAAGCAAGCCTTTAGCTTAGGTAGCCCTCCTGCCCATGGTCATAGTCATCTCGGCTGTTGAGTTACAGACTATGGAAGGATTGGGTGATTTGAGGAAGTATTTTGAGATGCATACACGTGTGTGAGTACCATATGTATTCACGTTATCATTCTAATAATAATTTATTATGAATATTATCTATGCATGTACTGTTTGTGTGTGTTCTTTTCTATTGCTGTGCAGTGGAGCCCATGTTCTCCGCCATGTGTGAGTGCCAGGCTCTGCACCCAGACCCAGAGGATGACGACTCCGATGATGACTTTGAGGGACAGGAGTACAATGTGGAGGAAGCAGGTGAATGTCCTGAAAGACGCACATCATTGGGCTTGTTTGAAATGACTGGCTGGCTAAGTGGCTGGCTTAAAGCAGTGCATTCTGGACTTGAAGTAGTGACGTTTTTGGACAGTCACATTCGAACGTCACTGTAGCACACTGCACCCACCCATGTGGTATGGTGACATTTGGATAAGATTGTCCAAAGACATCACCATTTTAAGTCCAGAATGCATTGGTTTAAAGGAGAACTTTGGTGTAAAATGAAAATTGGCATGTTAAAACATCATACCGAGTTGGTATGTGTACTGAGGAGCAAAATTGATTTAGCCTTTAGTTGCATTCAGAGTTTAACTATTTTTTATCGTTTGTCCCAGAAGGCTAACAATGGAAGTGGTAGGTGCCCTTAGACGAAGCATGACGACTACGCTATTTTTAAGCCATTAAAACAGCTCGAAGAAACTCCACACTCCATCGGTAGTACAACAAAGGCTCTGGCATTCAAAACAAAGCACTGAGAATATTGTAAATGTACACAACGTTTATTTAAAAAACTGTTCTTACATGCAGTAGTTTGCAGTTGTTTCTTGTCGCCGCCATGATGAAAGTCCAAACAAGTCGATTGTACCACCTCTCCTCCTATTCTTCCTGCTGGTTCGTGTTCGTCAATCGACTGGTGCGGACCTTCATCATGGCGCCGACGAGAAACTACAGCAAGGTACTGCTTGTCAAAACTGTTTTATTAATAAATGTTGTGTACACTTTCAAAGTTCTCAGTGCCTCGTTTTTAATGTCAGGGCCTTTGTTGTACTACCGATGGAGTGTGGAGTTTCTTCGAGCTGTTTTAATGGTTTAAAAATAGCGTAGTCGTCATGCTTCGTCTGAGGGCACCTACCACTTCCATTGTTAGCCTTCTGGGACAAACGATAAAAAATAGTTAAACTCTGAATGCAACAGGCTAAATCAATTTTGCTCCTCAGTACACATACCAACTCGGTATGATGTTTAAACATGCCAATTTTCATTTTACACCGAAGTTCTCCTTTAAGTGCAGCCTTTCCTGGCCAGGGCTCAGTTGCAAAAGAGACTACTGTCTCAATGTGACTACCCTGGTGAAACAAAGGATAAAGGATAAAGAAAATACAATAAATAAACATATCCAAGCCAGATAATGGTTGCAAAATGAACGTATTTCATGGCATATTGCAAACGTTTTTTAGCAGAAGACACAGGTTATGCTGCAAAGCCTTTTACCACTGCCAACTCTGCTATCAGTGGTTATGTGTGAGGATTTAGTTTGCATGTACTGTAGAGTGTTAGATTTTAATCAATACTTCTTTCTACATTTTCAAGGCTTGACATATTTTAATATTAGCCTCAGCATGAAATGTCAAAGTGCTTACAGTGCTTCAACGCAATTCCCTTTCATTACACACATTTAACAGTGCTTAACTCATTGCACTGCCTTGCATTTGACTGGAGCAATCCTCCTCACATTCACATAGACATTCTTCAGGTTGTTATGTCAGGGAGAATGATTTGTTACAGACAGTGCTGGGCAATCTGGCTTTAGAGCTGTAATCCAGTACCAAGTATTTTTTCTAGCCACTCACTAAACGAGTTGATTCTAATTGGCAAAATTCTTAAACACAGTAGAGTAGTTTGTTATCAAAATAACCTCAAATAAGTGCATGGGTAGAACCAGGTGATTTGGGATGTGGTTCTAGATTGTAGCTTCTGAATTTAGGTTGCCCATATCTGGTTACAACATGCTGTCTTAGTAAACAGCCAGAGCACTGACTTCAGTATCGATGTAGTTACTCTGAGTGTATGGCAGCATAGGGTTGCCTCCCTAGAATTTAAAATTGCTAAGGTAAATAAATGTTTTACAGTTGCACCTTTTAAAATTATTACTGTTACGTTCTGTGCAATATAGTATACAAGACTGATCCTACATAAGTGAAAATTTCTTTTCAATTACTAAATGTTTATGATATGCAATAGCCAATGCTATTATGGTTCTTTGTCAGCAGTTACATGGTTAACTCC
>CM050215.1:24147967-24250467 GCA_027475355.1 Coilia nasus
GAAGGGAGATGGGTGTGTGCATGATGAAATAGAGCAAGAGAGCCTGCTCCCCTACACAGCTCTTGGATGTTCTGCTTGGGCGTGTGATGTGGAGGAGATGTGAGCAGGAGGCAGACAGACATGACAGCAGGCCCTGGGGGGGAGAGAGCTCGTCCATGTCCTTAGGGCTCCTCATCTTTATAAACACACACACACACACACACACACACAGACACACACACAAACACACTAACACACAGACACACACACAGACACACACACAAACACACATACACACACACAGACACACACATGCATACATGCATAACACACATACACACACACACATGCATGCATAGATGCATAAAACACACACACACACACACACACACACACACACACACACACACACACACACACACACACACACACACATACACACACACAGACACACACATGCATACATGCATAACACACATACACACACACACATGCATGCATAGATGCATAAAACACACACACACACACACACACACACACACACACACACACACACATGCATACATGCAGAACACACACACACACACACACACACACATGCATACATGCAGAACACACATACACACACACAGACACAAACACATACACACACACACATGCATACATGCAGAACACACACACACACACATACACACACACAGACACACACATGCATACATGCATAACACACATACACACACTCATGCATGCATAGATGCATAAAACACACACACACACACACACACACACACCTGCATAACACACACAGCAAACTGAAACATTACCATAAATTATGAGATTCATGAGGTCATGAGACTGCATTAAGCATAATTTCAATACTCTTGTGCTTCCCCAACTGTATGTAGAGCCTTTGGCAAATAACAGACTGACCTGAATAAAGCATTATTTTACACACAGTAAATAGCCAGTAAAGTGGAAACCATGTTTTATTTGGTAATGTGGAATATATCAGCAAACCCCTGAAGTCAGGTTTACTGCTTTGTTTAATAGCTTTTCAGCAATTTTCACGGTTGGTGTAAGTAGGAGGGAATTAACACCATAGAGGTGTTATAATAACTAAGTGAGTGAGTGGAGAGCAGAGATTGACGAAATACCGCCCCCCATTCACTTCAATGGCCCCTGCCAGTTTAGGGAAATTCAGCCAAAACTAAACAGGTTTTCACAGTCAAAATGGAGTCTCATGGAGGTCATTTTCATACCATTTTATTTAGCCAATGAGGTGCCATGTTATTGAGTGGGGTGACGTACACATAGAGCACAATACTATGTTGCGGAGGTGCATTGGACAGTTTACGGTTAACGTTTGGGACATGTATCATGTTTCACATCTCCCACTGCCATGTTCCCCATGAGTCTGCACGCGTGAGGGAGTTGGTGTCCATGACTAAACTCATGCAGGACCTGAAAACGAAGCACCCACCAGTCAGCATGGGAGAAAATGTGCCAGAGGCAGAACATTTTTAAAAGATGGCTACGAGGAAGTGCCTTGCTCACTCGACAAAGCTAACCATGCCAGTCCTGACCCCATGACTAAAACGCATCCAGTTTTTGTCATGAGAATGTGAAGCACAGTGTAGCACTACATGGGAGGGGCCTCAGTGCTTTAAAGGTGTACTTCCACGAGAAACCGTTTAGTACTTGCTCTTTTGAAATATGGTAGGTCACCCCGAGTTGCATATGCATGCTGCATATCAAAATGTTTTTCTATCCCCGTTTTCTATATCAGTCAAAAGAAGACAATAGGCGGAAAAACGACCCAATGCGAAAAGGGCCTTCGGCGTGACGTAGACGTGGAAATACATATAAGAGAAACTGACCGAATGGGCTTTAATGTTAGCCTGTGACTAACTCGCATACGATTAGCAGGCTAGTTGAATGACTGAACTGCATTTAGCCGGGCACTTGCACTGTTTTGTCATGCAAATATTACCATTCTGAAACGTTCATTGACAAACGGTCAGGAAGCGACTGTGCTTGTGCCATCTCTCCTTCCTCTTCGGATTCAGGATCAAACACATAAGGCTGTATCTCCGTAGATATTCTGTGTGCAGTTTTAGCGCTGTCAAGTTGACTTTTCCCCTTTACCTTACTCTGCTATCAAGTTGACTGTGGGGCAAAGGAAGCTGCAGGGAGCGTGTCACGCCTCTGGTGAAATCGTGTCGTTCTCCCTGCCCCACCCCCTCCACCAAACTAAAACAGCCTGAAACAGAAGCACTAGAACATTTTTTTTCATTAAAACCAGCGCACAGGGCAATTATTAATACTAGAGAACACCGCAAAATTAATGAAAACACGATGGAAGTACACCTTTAAGCCAGCATCCCTACAGCACCTGAGAACCGCTTATATTTATATTTACACCATTTTGAGACCTACTTTTACCCTGTAGCAACATTTATATTTACTACAAATTGAACAAGTGATTAGTTACAGCTCTTGCCTTGGTATGAAGAATATGAAGACTTTGGTATGAGGAATAAGAAGACTTTGGTATGAGGAATAAGATCACTTTACTAAGTATTCGTCGTCGGTTGCCCTTCAGTTTGGAGGTCGAATTGTCTGTCATAGAGAACTACAGAGAGACGGTCTGCTCCTTCAAATTTACTTAGTGCGGTTATAGCGGTTATAGGAGGGAGGCAAAGTGAATTCAGAAGTGCCTTTCACCCTGTTACAAGTTGATGAACCACTGAAACAATTTTGGAAACATTGTAAGGTTAAAAAAACTTAGTGTTGCTTTAAAGATGTTTTTAATGAGGCATTGGCAGGTAAGATCAGTTGGGGGAGTAACACGAAACCATCATGTCCTCACTTCCTGAAAACAGTATGTTGTTGTTAATGTAATGCATTTAGCCTGGTGGACCAGACGTGTTCACTTCGTCCACTTTGTGTAGGGGGGTATTTTGTTCGAACCTTTAACCTATTGGTTCTCTGTTTGTTAGTTGGCTGCTAAAGCTAATACTCAGGCAAACCGAAGCCTTTGGAGGGTTCCCTGATGTACTATTGAGGCCCTGGCCTGGCTAGTGTAAGTTTTTCACTCTATCCGAAAACAGTTATAAGTGCTGCATACCTGCAGTATAACACCAAAGTGCCCTCTACAGTAGCTTTGAGCCATACCAGCACCTGTCATGCTAGCAGGATGTGCATTTAGTTGGGCTGTAGCCTTCCTGCTGGCCCCAGCTTTCTGCCTGCTGAGCGGGGATATTGGTAGGCAGGGTTGAGGAGCAGGAAGTGTTTGCCATCGCTTTGTTGCAAATGTCAGCCGCTGCGCTGGTTTGTCGAGGACAACGCGGTCATGTTGGTCCCCGGACCTCACGGGAGGTTCCTAATGAAGCCCAGGAGAACCGCCAGCCCTGAGACGCCGCCACCTCTATATCCCTCTGTAGGCTGAGCAACATGATTTATTTCCCAACACCGACACCCCACCACCTAAATAATAGCCTTTATACACTAACCTCTCCCTCAGATATGGATAAAAATATATTTCCTTCTAACACCACAGATTTAATACCAGCAGCAATGTGAGAGCCTGGACCAATTTCATATATTGCTATATGGTGTGTGTGTGTGTGTGTGTGTACATTTGAGTGAGTGTGTGAGCGTGTTGTTAAGTCTTTCACAGAGAGCACAAGAATATAGGATCCTATACGGGCCCCTGCACCTCTGGTCCCGCAACCCACGACATGCCGCTTGTTCTGTTCGCCTGAATCCCGTTGGTGCTGTTTTTCTTACTTCAACTTGATTCTGCTTTTGTATTTTGACATTTTCATCATTGAAAGTGGGCATGGACAGGTGATGTTCATGCAAGAGGTTCCACTGAATATCAGGAAAAATAATGCTGGTTTTAAACCGTAGCATTCTACAGATAATAACCAAAATGTGATCTTGTAAAATTACAGTGCCTCCTATGCATGACATGACATGCATAGTGCATGACATTGTCTTGCTGATTGGACATGACAAATTTTGTGCAGTTCCCGCCTCTCAGTCCAAGACATTGGGAATTTAAAATCCCATTTTTTACATCCACCCATTTCACTAGTTGGTGCTATGCTACAAGTGAGTCTTCACGGGCTGGGCTGATGCCCAGCTCGTTTTCTGTGCCACCAACATACCAAAATGAAAGTGTCAGAGAAGACAGGAAATGAGTATGAGAGAGAGAGTGATGGGGAAGGGATCAGGAAATTACTTCAGGTCCGAATCAAACCCCCCCCCCCCCCGCTATGTTATGCCCATAGCATGTTTAAGGAAGATCCTTAACCCCCTCCCCCTTTGTAGACACTGCACAAGAAAGCACCTTAATGGACAAAACCATGCTCTACAGTGGGTGATGGCCTATAGCATAACAGCATACCTAATAGCATTTCTATTCATCCCATTGGTTAGCATAGAAAATGAGCCAAACACAAAAAGTAAAAGTTGTGTACTGTACCTGTAACCTAGAGCTTATAAAATAAAACACGCTTGGTAGCTATACTTGGCACATATCCAGATTACAAAATGCATAAACCTTCTCCTTAATTTTCATAACAAAATATCATTTCCATTGTCGAAGCATATTTTCACTTTCCTAGAAGTTAATGTGCAGTCTTTGTTGCTTTAGCAGTTTATTTCCATTTTTATTTTCAAGCTTCTCACCCAGTACACGATGATTAACAAATGCATTTGTATCTGCTGACAGAGAAAATCCTACTTGAGAGTGATTGCTGAAGTGGTATACAAAGACTCTGTCTGGGAGAGATCTGGGGATGCTGCCTGGCAGGGGATTGGTTTACATATTGATCCTGTCTAAAGAACATACAGCAGTATCAATGATAACACATACACAGAATTTCACTATGTTAAGCTTGTACACTTACAAAGTTGTCAGTGCGTTGTTTTGAATGCCAGGGCCCTTGTTATACTACAGGGAAGGGTGGAGCTACTGTACTTTGAGCTTTTTTAATGGTTTAAAAATAATGATACCTTCAGACTTCCCCAGTGCCCTTATCACTAACATTTCAAGCTTTTTTTGACAAAAACAGCAAAAATAGTAAACTTTGCGGCCTCTGGGCCTCCTCCAGGCAACTCTTGCATTGAGACAAGGAAATAGAAGTAAAACTACGTTAAAAACCCTTTATTTTAGCTGGGGCATAAGGTAGCTCTAAAAACGCCAACCGGTTTCAACCCCCATAAGGTCTTCGTCAGGGCGTAATAGGGAGGAGTTCAACTTGGTGACCTATTTATCAGTTCAGAAAGTCACATGGTTGATGAACTTATATCAACGAAGCACATAGATTGTTAATGTATAACATATGTTCTACATAGGCCTCTATACACTGTTACCTTTACAGTAACATAGAAAAGGAAATGAATACATCACAATAATAACAGCAATAATAATAATGAAGATTACAGCTGGTGGTAAAATAGCAGGGGTAGGAAAAAAAATACGTACTAATTTTTCTACACATAGTTTAGTACATTCTATCAGCATTTATAATTACATCCAGTTTATTTAGCAGGATAACCACTTTTATAAGAATGGTCTAAAATCTATTTCCTCGTTGAGACCTGGATAAGTCAGTGCGTGTATCCAGAATGTTTCCCTTTGTAAAAGTTTCTTAAGACGATCGCCCCCTCTAGGGGGCATCTGTACATGTTCCAACGCCTCTACTTTTAGTAGACTGGCATCTCTGTTATGTGCGCAATTGAAGTGGCGCGCCATCGGGTAGTCCTCATTGTTGGTTCTTATTGCATATTTATGTTCAGCCACTCTTTCTTTCAGGCGTCTTTTTGTTCGTCCTACATAGAAACAATTACATGGACATACAAGACGCTATACCACATGCGTTGTGTTGCAATTCACAAAGTGTTTGCTTTTGTATTTTTGTTTGGTTTTAAAATCTATAAAATCTTTGTGTTGTTTAATGTTTACGCAGTGGTTGCATGGTGTTTGTAAACACTTATATGTGCCGATTGGTTTCTTTAACCACGAGTCTTTTTTCCTCGCAGGCAGATATAGCGCGTTAATCTATCTCGTAGGCTAGGGGCTCGCTTGTAACAAAAGGTATGTTCTTAAAAATCTCTTTCAATGTTTTTCAATGCAAACATAGTAAAGTTCGAAGTGCAACAGGCTAGCATAGTTTTGCTCCTCAGCAAACATACCAACTCGTTGTCATGTTTTAACATACCCAAAGTTCATTTTACACCGAATTTCCCCTTTAAGGTGGTGTTATATTTATTTTATTTATTTAACTTTCATTGCAGCCAGCAGCCTAAGCTTACACTAGACGTATCTGAACACTTTCAGCGTCCACATAAATGAATCTGTTTAGAGAATAATTAAATTTTAACTGACTGATCAATGGCTGTGATTTCACATTGGCTAGAGAAATCACTAGGGAGACCTCGACCTGCATATAGAATCCTCTCACACAGAGGGTATTAATTAATGCATGGATTTTCTGTCAGTGGCGAGTTACAGTATAAAAAGGACCCAATAATGCTTTCAAGCACAGTATTCTGCATCCCCATTGATCCCAGACCCTGGAGCGCTGGCCCGTTAAGCTGAATATCAAAGTTCAGAGCAAGACACTTTCCTTTGCAGATAACTAAGGACAGCACTGATGTTTTGGAAATCAGAGGATGCAAATATATCAATGACACTTTTTAATCATGGTTTACTTCATACAATCCATACTGAGATGATACTGGCCTATGAACCGATATTTTCTCAGACACCAAGGTCTTGTCTGTAGTAGGGTTCGAACTTGGGGGAGCTATAATAATTAATTTTTCTGCCAACAAAGAAAAATGTGAGGTTGTATTGCTGGGTAACTGTTGTATTGCTGGGTAAAATATCTCTTGTAATTTGTAATCATCTGGATTGATATGTATGTACAACTATAAGGTTGCAAAATAGCTCTTTGCTACAACTGCTTTGCTTACTACCCTGGCTATTTATGCTCACACGCATCAGAGGAAGCTTTACCCTCAAACTACATTAATTACAGATTACAGGCTACTTGTGTTTTGTGGCCTTAGTGAATGACTTCATTGTTAATGTCTTCATGTGTTTAATACATGTCTTCCTGTCATTTGAATATATTACACATAACTTTACTAATGGGCTTTAAAGTTCTGACTGCTTTACATGTGTGGTTGTCTTGGGTTAATACCAATGTCTGGTCAAAATATCATGACAGTAGTCCAATTAGAAACACCTATATACTAACAAAAATGCTGATACATGGAATACGTCTTTCTGTCTGCTCTAACTGCTGTTGAATTCCCAGAGTGCCATAGTCTGTCCCATATTTGGACTTCCCGTCCATCCCATTCCACACATGCGTAAACCTAACTAAACCCTTCAGGGAACACTTAAGCATAACCATACGCTCAAGCTTGTCTCCGCTGCTGTGAAGTCCATCCACTCCTCTACTTGGTATGTGACTGTTATTTGCAATGTAGAACTTTCTAAAAACTTTTAAACCCTAACAGTAATGTACATTAAACAGCCGAGAAGTATACTGTACTATGTAAGCTACAGAGAGGGCCTCATAAGGTGGCTGCCAAGTGAATGCAACGTTTATGAATGAATGCTGGTTTGGAACGGGCTTTGAAGACATGTTTTAACTTGCTTTGTGAGTGATGTAGGCGGTCACATTACATATATCCTTTTTCTAAGCAGTCGACGTAACCCATCTGCAGCTGGGTTGAGGAAAGAGGGCAATGTACACGATTGTCAGGCACAGACTAAAAACAACTAAATTTCACAAGTAGGGGTTTTATTTGCACACAAACTAAACAAACCAAAGCACGGTATACATCAACCAAATATAGCAGAGGACAAGGGGCACACCTATAAAGCTCAGAGGGTTAAGGCAGAACTGAAACACACAAAGGGTCCAAACCAGGGCAGGCAAACAACTCAAAACAGCACACAAACCCAGAAAGGTGATACAGATGAGCAAAAGCACAAACCAAAGAACACAGTGTAATGAGGTAATACAATACCCAAATAAGAGAGTCCATTAACAAAGAGTATAAGGAAAAAATGACTTCATGGAAGTACAGCAAACACAACTGCCTTGGAGCAGATCCAGGAGAGGCGAGGCCAGATGACAGGATGATAGCTGCCATAGGAATTCGAGTCATTTCCCAGTCTTGCTAGTGCTAATCCTAGACATTTGCTTTGCCAGAGAGCTCCAACCCGATAGAGCCCCATTCATTTTGATGACGAAGTTTGGTCAGCAAAGTCCTGCACTTCTCTTACACTGTCTACAAATGTATTGCGATGGTCTATTACAGCCATCTGTAACATTGTCTGCAACACCTTAAGGCCTGTAGTTGGTGTGCTGCAAAACTTAAAACTGTTCTGGTCACACAGATACGTATGTAGCCCAAGTCATTACCCACATTATTTGGTCACACAGTTGTACATCCTAAATCATCATACACATTATTTGGGAACATTAGGATTGACAAGTAACAGCAGTTTACATTACACATACCACTGACTCGTGTTGTGTCTGCTAACAGAAGATACGCCTACACAGTGACATTAGGCTAACAGAGGGTGAAACAGAGAAGGACCACGCTGTTAGCAAAGTATTACCTGCTTAAACAGTTACAGGCAGCTGTGGCCTAATGCGTAGGGAGTTGGTTCTGGGATCGGAAGGTTGCAGATTCAAATCCCGTACCAGTAGGAAGACTGTGGGTGGGGGAGTAAATAACTAGTGCTCTCCTGCACCCTCATCCATGGCTAAAGTGCCCTTGAACACTTTTTTGAGCACATCTAATAACTCCACATTGCTCCAGGGACTGTACCTAAATAAACTGTAAGTTTCTCTGGATAAGAACATTAGCTACTGTAAGTGTAAGTTAACACATTTCTATTGTACCTATTTTAAAAATCATATGTCAAGGAGCCTAGTCACACATATGAACATGGTTAAAGCCCAGCTAATGGCTTCATTGCCACTGAGGTATTTTAGCCATTCCTCTTGTTCCCACACACAGTGTCATGGGTATGTCAAATGCTCCACTGACGAATGTCAAATGCACCACTCCCTTCAATACATCAGTGAAGTATCCTGTCTGCTTGTGTCCGTCTGTAACTTCAGTATTTATTGACATTTCTGAACAGACCTGAAAGAACCTGAACCTGAAAGAACAGCAATAATGTCAGGTAAGGTGAAGTCATCACTGCACGGAAACACACATTTTAACATTTTAATTTTAACATTACTGACTGAGTTGGGGATTTTTCGTATTGCTGTATATTCTCTGTTCTAGTGCAAAATAAAGCGACTGTGAAAAACAACACAGCCACAAACATCTCAAGCAAACTCAATGTGAAAGGTAAGTCTGTCCTTACAAAAGAAACAGTTGTTAGCAGGAGGTTTGCAGCAAACTTGTGGTTAATTTGTGGCAAACAGTGGAGTTTGCCAGAACATGTTGCCACAAGTGTGCCACCGTCAGCCACTAGTGCCAAACCTAAAGCAATGTTCTGGTGACAATAACAAACCTACCTGGCATATGAGAAATATGACCCTGCTGCAAACTTGCTGCAACATCGCCAAAGGTTGACCCCAACTGTTTGCCAGAGAACTACATTTTGTGCAAGGGTGACCATAGTGAGAATAAGATGGGGTGTAGTGGGTATTTTGTGCAAGGGTGACCATAGTGAGAATGGGATGGGGTGTAGTGGGTATTTTGTGCAAGGGTGACCATAGTGAGAATGGGATGGGGTGTAGTGGGTATTTTGTGCAAGGGTGACCATAGTGAGAATGGGATGGGGTGTAGTGGGTATTTTGTGCAAGGGTGACCATAGTGAGAATGGGATGGGGTGTAGTGGGTATTTTGTGCAAGGGTGATCATAGTGAAAATGGGATGGGGTGTAGTGGGTATTTTGTGCAAGGGTGACCATAGTGAGAATGGGATGGGGTGTAGTGGGTATTTTGTGCAAGGGTGACCATAGTGAGAATAAGATGGGGTGTAGTGGGTATTTTGTGCAAGGGTGACCATAGTGAAAATGGGATGGGGTGTAGTGGGTATTTTGTGCAAGGGTGATCATAGTGAAAATGGGATGGGGTGTAGTGGGTATTTTGTGCAAGGGTGACCATAGTGAGAATGGGAGTGGGTGTAGTGGGTATTTTGTGCAAGGGTGACCATAGTGAGAATGGGATGGGGTGTAGTGGGTATTTTGTGCAAGGGTGACCATAGTGAGAATGGGATGGGGTGTAGTGGGTATTTTGTGCAAGGGTGACCATAGTGAAAATGGGATGGGGTGTAGTGGGTATTTTGTGCAAGGGTGACCATAGTGAGAATAAGATGGGGTGTAGTGGGTATTTTGTGCAAGGGTGACCATAGTGAGAATGGGATGGGGTGTAGTGGGTATTTTGTGCAAGGGTGACCATAGTGAGAATGGGATGGGGTGTAGTGGGTATTTTGTGCAAGGGTGACCATAGTGAGAATGGGAGTGGGTGTAGTGGGTATTTTGTGCAAGGGTGACCATAGTGAGAATGGGAGTGGGTGTAGTGGGTGCTGTTTGGGGTGAAGGAAAACGTGAGTTCACTCATCCAGTAGCCATCTGTGTGCTTTGTGCCCCATGCTGCTATCTGAAGGAGGGGGGGACCAGAACTGTGTGCATTCCCCAGAGATCGAGGGCAACACAGTCAGTGGGGACATCAGCGCAGACACTGTCCTGGAGGGTGAGTAAATGTAACGGAATCTTACTTGTAGCATGTGTCACACACTGTGTGTGTGTGTGTGTGTGTGTGTGTGTGTGTGTGTGTGTGTGTACAGGGTGGGTTATAATAAAAACTGGACCACTTTTAAATGACCTGATATTTATGACCGCCGCTAGCGAAGCTAGCGAAAGCGGTAATTATAGAGTTGCCGCGACTTTTTTCCCTTTTTTTTTTTTCTTTTTTTTTTCAGTGAATGTCCGTCAACGATTCCTGGGACACTGAAACTCGGCGGGACATGAATCTTTGTAGGCATGTAGCCCTAGAACTTTTCGAGCGACTAGAAGCTTTTGGTGCCCCAGGGCCACCCCCCCGCTGTGCCAGCGTACGTCAAAGAGGGGAAGACCGGCAAAAGTTTTTGCTGAATAGCTCAGTGAATGTTTCACCCAACAACATACATTTTTTGTGATATGTCCGTGGTACAGACATGTATCAACCCAGCCAATAAACGCTCACTTGAAGCATAGCGCCACCTAGTGATATGGGTAAATGCAAAAATTGGGATATTGAGTTGCCAATATCTTTGACCGAGAAGGTGGGAACTGCACAAAATACATCATGCACGATCACCACAGAACATGCCATAAAATTTGGTCCATAGGGGGCGCTGTAATTGTAGAAAATGTCATTTTGCCTATTATCTAAAGAATGCTTACGTTTACAACAATTTTTTTTTATCGTGAAATCTATTGACTCTCACGCATTGAAAACACTGGTCAACGCCCACTTCCAACGAGAACAATTTCCGTGAAATTTTAATATTGCGAAAACGAATCTGAACGAACTCGTCATAGGCCGTTCATGTGAATCTCACCAAATTTGCTATATGTCATCTACAGACAATGCTGACAAAAAGTTATCAAAAGATTTATCTTGAGATAAACCGTTCCGAAGTTACACGCCAATGAACATTTAAAACGTAGCTTAAAATTCTTCAAATGGCCGTATCTTGGCTTTTAATTGCTCAAATTTGGTCAAAGTTGACATGCCATCTCTAAACAGTTTTCTTTTCATGTGTACTAAATCTTGTGACATTTCGTCATAGGGGGGCGATGTTTATTGGCGAAGCTAGGTGTCAAAAAACAGTTTTTGTTAAATAACTTGTCAACAATTTTGCCCAAGACAACGATTTTGTGTTAGTATGTCGGTGTTACAGAGCCGTATCGACCCAGCCCATAAACACTCACTTGAAGCATAGCGCCACTTAGTGATAAAGGTATATGCAAAAATTGAGATTTTGAGTTGCCAATATCTTGGACCGAGAAGGTGGGAACTGCGCAAAATACGTCATGCACGATCAGCACAAAGACCTCTAAAACCACAGCACGTGCCATACAATTTGGTCCATAGGGGGCGCTGTAATTGTGCAAAATGTCATTTTGCCTATTATCTAGAGAATGCTAACGTTTACAACCAATTTTTTTTTATCGTGAAATCTATTGACCCTCACGCATTAAAAACACTGGACGACACCCACTTCCAACGAGAACAATTTCCGTGAAATTTTAATATTGCGAAAACGAATCTGAACGAACTCGTCATAGGCCGCTCATTTGAATCTTACCAAAGTTGGTATATGCCATCTACAGACAATGCTGACAAAAAGTTATCAAAGGATTTATCTTGAGATAAACCGCTTCGAAGTTACACGTCAATGAATATTTAACACGTAGCTTAAATTCTTCAAAAGTCCATATCTTGGCTTTTAATTGCTCAAATTTGGTCAAAGTTGACATGCCATCTCTAAACAGCTTTCTTTTCATGTGTACAAAATTTTGTGACATTTCGTCATAGGGGGCGATGTTTATCGCCGAAGCTAGGTTTTGAAAAACAGTTTTTGTTAAATAACTCGTCAACAATTTTGCCCAAGACAACGATTTTGTGTTAGTATGTAGGTGTTACAGAGGCATATTGACCCAGCTCATAAACTCTCACTTGAAGCATAGCTCCACCTAGTGATAAGGGTAAATGGAAAAATTGGGATTTTGAGTTGCCAATATCTTGGACCGAGAAGGTGGGAACTGCACAAAATACATCATGCACGATCACCACAAAGACCTCTAACACCACAGAACATGCCATAAAATTTGGTCCATAGGGGGCGCTGTAATTGTACAAAATCTCATTTTGCCGATTGCTTGCCTTCACAAATCACTCCTACACACTACACATTCAAAACCCACATCCATGCCCACTTCCAGGAAATCATTTCCACAGAAATTCTCACCTCACAACACTGCTCTACCACACACTCATCACACCAACAGTTCCCACATTTCAATATACTGCGGCGGTCATACCATGTACCGCTATGCGGTACATCTAGTTCTAATAAAGATCTCAGATCCTAAGGTTACTGAGTAGTGTGAGGCAGTGGGCTGTCTCCAGTGCCCTTGCCCCCAAGACAACACCTCTTGGTGTGCTGAGCAATTAGCCTGCCTACGCACTACAATTCAATAATAGCACACAAAGTCAAAGTCATCGCTCACAAACACTCTCTTTGTTCGCTGATTGGCTAGGCAGAATTCTGCCTAAGACAGTAATGTCAATGAAAGCACTGCCAGACCCTCTGTAAAAAATGAAATGACGCACAAGGGGCTGGTTTACAGGCTACGTTGCCCTAGCTATGTTTGCCAGATTAGCACTCGCTGAGCAGCTCTTAAAGACGGGTGTTCATAAAAGCGTTAAAGGACACACGATGTGGCAATAACATGACCTGTGTTGATCTGTTTTTCCTCTTTTGCAGACCAAAGAGCTGAGCCCTCGGATAATCAGATGCAGCTGTACTTATTCCGAAGAATACTTCAGTTTGTATGGATGTGGCTTGCTGTCCCATGGAGGTGGATCACGGGCCACAAATAAGACAACGGAGGTGGACCAACAGTCCCTGGTTGATTACACTGGGGACCAAAAACATCTTACCCTTTTGTGCTATAATCTACATTAGGAAAAGCTCATTTGTAAAGTGCACATGGTGAACCACAATAAAACTACAACGCCAGTTAGCTGTAAAGGAGACTGAAGCTTGCGAAGCACTGACTATTCACTGTATCACACTAGACACATTTTCAGACAAATACCCTGTATAAGGATCATAGAAGTGTTTTTAAGTAAAAGTCTGTCTATGTGTCACTGTGTGTGTGTGTGTTTCTGTTTGTTTCAGGCACAACTCTTGAACCATTCGTTCCACTGAGCTCAAATTTGGTAGGGTAGGTGTCATGCTACTGGCATGAGTGAGTGCCGTGCCAAGTTTCATGTTAGGACAAACAGTGGCAGATATATCTGTAAAACAAGCTTCAGTTGCATTTGCCTGTGTACACAAACATGTCATATAGGGGATATTAAGAGTACACGAACACATCATATAGGGGATATGGAGAGTACATGAACACGTGATATAGAGGATATTAAGAGTACACGAACATGTGATATAGGGGATATTAAGAGTACACGAACATGTGATATAGGGGATATTAAGAGTACACGAACATGTGATATAGGGGATATTAAGAGTACACGAACATGTGATATAGGGGATATTAAGAGTACACGAACATGTGATATAGGGGATATTAAGAGTACACACACACATCATAGGGATATCGAGAGTACACAAATATGACATAGGGGATACCTAAATAGGGAGTCATGCCTACCTCTAAGTGGAGAGGAGCAGACCTTCCAAAATCAGCAAGTTAAAGGTAGGGTAGGGTAGGTAGGGTAGGGTAGGGTAGGGTAGGGTAGGGTTGGGTAGGGTAGGTAGGGTAGGGTAGGGTAGGGTAGGGTGGGGTAGGGTAAGGTAGGGTGGGGTAAGGTAGGCTAGGGTAGGGTAGGGTGGGGTAGGGTAGGCTGGGGGGGTGGGGTAGGGTGGGGTGGGGTAGGGTAGGCTAGGGGGGGGTGGGGTAGGGTAGGGTGGGGTGGGGTAGGCTAGGCTAGGGTGGGGTAGTGTAGGGTAGGGTAGGAAATGTTTTCCTGGAGCACTTTTTACTAAATTGCTTACAATCCCCTCACACTCCAATGTCAACCAATTAATAAAATGTCCTAACAGAAAATAAAACATGTTAGTGACCCTTGGAACAGGAAGGCCTGAAAACATACCATCTAATCATTTTAAGCGATCCATTCAAAATGATTGAATGGCGATATGTCTATTAAACTCAACTGCCGTTTGCCCCCCGCACATATCCCTCCCCTGTGCACGAATGTGGAGGCGTGACTTCGGGGAGAAGTCTGAAAAAAGGGGTTTGGACTTTTCAATGGTGTACTTTCAAAATGTAGCTTGCTCAAACCATTTTCCAGGATCTCCTACCCTTAAAGCTTAAGTGCACCACGCTAGATGCCTCCGTCACCCTCGTCCTTCCTTCAGGCCTTCCCTTGAGGCCGTTAGCCTCCCCACCCATTTCAGAAGCTTTTTTTTCTTTTCAAAAACAGGAAGTGAGTATATTTACGGTTATGTACAAAAGAAAAAGTCCACTCAACCAGGTTGTACGTGAGCGTCTGAGGAAGGATGAGTAAGCCCGAAACGTCACGGTAATTGGGAGTAAAAGCCTGGTTGAGTGGACTTTTTCTTTTGTACATATGTCACCTGCCCTTTAGTAATGCTCCCAGTATAAATTTTGGATGTGTGTGCTTTGGCTGAATTCTGGTGTAGTTGAGGGTATACAAGCCCTTTAAGTATGAAGTGTCAGCACTGACCTTTTTTTGTTTTTTTTGTTTTTTTTACAGGGGATAACATTTAGTATACTTATTGTTATGCTGTCATTAGACTCTGCCTTCCATGGGTGGGCTTGAAAACCCCTAATTACCTGTGAGCACCAGTCTTATTAACCTGCTCCTAGAGGGACTGGGTATACAACTCATCAATTTGCTTGGAGAACGTGCGGCTTAAATTGCTCATCCATCTTTGTCGAGTGCAATCACAGACTTCATCACTCAAAGCAGCGAAACGGGCCATGGTTGCGAGGCTGGCCAGTGATCCGTGAGCTCTCGTTTCTCGCCGGTGCCAGAATCTCAGCCCTCCATCTGTGCGACCTGCCACTCCCCATCAGTCCGGCTGCACCGGGAGAAGCGTACGTCAGGGGGGTACCACAGCGAGATACAGTGCTAACTGCAGCTCTTGGTGCATTACTCTGCTACTCTGACCTCTGAGCCGCTCACTGACACCTGTAGGCTTGGGTAGGCTGTTTTTATCCCCCACTGTCCTAATTGGCAACTCATACAAATACTGTACTTATTGCCTTGCTGCCATGGTAACAAGGAGGGGAAAGGGTACATGAGTCACAGGAAGGAAATATAACACCCACACACACACACACACACACACACACAGACTAGTTGTAAGAGTATGTGTGATTTGTGAGGACTGTGTCATCTGTAATCGGCTGGCCATCGGCTGTCGATCCCCCTCATGTACAGTTCATTCTGGCTTCACTTCAGCAGTTCTAAGCTTCAGTGTTTGTGTTTCCTGGATGCAGGGTCTTGTTAATGTCAATCATCTGCTTTTCCAGACTGCCTGAATGCAACATGCAGTGGGCGCAGCCGCAGGTCAGGAGTTTAATTCCCCACACTGACAGGTGGGTGGTGGCAGTGAATGACTAGTGGCCTCTCCTCCACCGTCCCCTAAGACTGAGGTGGCCTTGAGCAAGGCACCTAACCCCCACTGATTACCTGGCACTCCACGGCTGGCTGCCCACTGCTCAGGGTGCCCACCTGTGTTTCACCTGTGTGTCACCTGTGGTCACCTGTGGTCACTTCACACGTGGCTTAAATGCAGAGGACAAATTTCGTCAGGGGATTCTCTCTGACAACATAACGAATCACTTTCACTCAGCGTGTGTTTTGTCTGCGTGCATGTCCCATATCGCATTTGCCCTAGCTGGCCACTGTGTCTTTCACAGACACAAACACG
This sequence comes from Coilia nasus, assembly GCA_027475355.1. Classification (NCBI taxonomy): domain Eukaryota; kingdom Metazoa; phylum Chordata; class Actinopteri; order Clupeiformes; family Engraulidae; genus Coilia; species Coilia nasus. The sequence continues at coordinate 24,164,645 of CM050215.1, forward strand.
TGACGCTTTTATGGCACAATATATACACGAGTCAAGACTACGATAGATGCAGAGGTCCTTTACAGACACAAACACGTGAGGCTTTGTATACACCAGCATGTATACACACACCATGGTATTTAACGTTATGGAGTCTCCCACCCCATTGGCCTCCATGTTTAAATGTCTCGATGTCTCGCAGCTGGTATTTAATGTTATGGAGTCTCCCATGTCTCGCAGCTGGTCTCCATGTCTCGCAGCTGGTATTTAATGTTATGGAGTCTCCCACCCCATTGGCCTAGCCTGGTAAGACCCGCCCCTCGTACTTCATTTCATTTCGTGCAGAGGGTCTGGTCCGGACACTCTTGGGGAGCATTTGGGGACTAGGAAATCTAACGCTCCAATCAGCGAACAGAGGGTGTGTTCGTTAGCTGTGACGTTGACCTTGTGTGCTACATTTGAATTGTAGTGCGTAGGTAGGCTAATTGCATACGTGACGACCAGGCGTTAGCGATTGGGTAAAGGCAGATGCACTTTTTTTAAACTTCAACAGAGTCCACACCTCCAGCAAATCGTTTCTGACGGTCTCTGTTCCAGACCCTCTGCACGAAATGAAATGAAGTACGAGGAGCGGGTCTTACCAGGCTACCATTGGCCTCCATGTTTAAAGCACTCTCGCAGCTGGTATTTAAAGTTATGGAGTCTCCCACCCCATTGGCCTCCATGTTTAAAGCACTCTCGCAGCTGGTATTTAATGTTATGGAGTCTCCCACCCCATTGGCCTCCATGTTTCCAGCACTCTCACAGCTGGTATTTAACGTTATGGATTCTCCCACCCCATTGGCCTCCATGTTTAAAGCACTCTCGCAGCTGGTATTTAACGTTATGGAGTCTCCCACCCCATTGGCCTAGCCTGGTAAGACCCGCCCCTCGTACTTCATTTCATTTCGTGCAGAGGGTCTGGTCCGGACCATAGAGCTGAATAGAATACTAGAGTGGACACGGCATTGGCTAACCACACGGGAAAACGTCCGACACGGCCGCCATCTTGCAAGGGTAATCATGTGCTAGGCACTCAATGTAAATAAGCGTAGAATGGACCCACCTCTGTCAAAAACGGCTTTGTTCTGTGAAAAAATATCCACTGACACACTATACAATGATGATATTTGAAATGCCTGACTCTATATGTACGCAAATTGTATCAAAGAAAACGATAATTAAAACTTTATTGACGAATAAAGTGGATTTTAACATACTTCGCTGAGCACTACAGTTTGCGTTCGACCCTGTATAACCATTGCAGTCTTTGGTATCAGTCGACATTTTATTTTTGAAAAAGCTATTGCAGACTGTTTTTTTTTAAATATAGCAACACATCATTAATTCAATTGGTGATTTGTTATTTATATTAGCTGCACGTATATATGTAAATGTAATGTAAATGTAATATTTTCATCATTAGGTAATTCCTCATGTTCTTAGTATGGAAAAGATTAGGTCGTGTATTCAGATTTGAAGAGATTCAAAGACTGAAAACATATTTATTGATTTTAAAAATGACATGAATAAATACATTAATACACCTACTTGATATGAATTCATATTTTTCAGATGTGATTTTTTTTCTCCCACCACTAATTGATTTATCTTCAAATGCAAGCAACCTATTTACAATACATTTACACAAACCACACCAATATCATTTCTACAAATTACAAGACAAGTTTTGTATTTTTGTATGTATAAAAATATATATACAAAATGGAAATGAGGAAAAATAACAGCACTGCATAAGAAGGGTAACACAGCATATGTAGGAAACTACAGACCAGTTAGTTTAACTTGTGTCATAGGCAAATGGATGGAGACTATAATAAGAAATCACATAACAAATCATATGACTCAACAAAGTTTATTCAGCAACAAACTGATTTATCCGTGGTCGATAAACATCATTACAATTACTTTAAGTACTAGACGAATGGACAAAAACCCTCGATGAAGGAAATCATAAAGAACCTGAAATGTATCACCAGTCTCTATCATTTTAACAAGAAATTTGGTATATTGCTAGGCCTCCTTTTGGGCCAAGGTATAACAATGTTTTGACAAGAAATTTGAATTATTGTTAGATTTTATTATACTCGTAGGCTATGGTAACTTAGCCTGTCAGCATCTACTAATGTCTTTACTACAGGGAATTTATAACAGTTTGCTGACTTTAGCTTCATTTCACACAAAAAATAGGACCTGTCATTAGTATAAAATGACACGTACGGATCAACAATGAATATAGTAGCTAATATAAAATATCAATAGATATTTGTGTCCCTTACTCAGCACTGCAAGGGCTAGGATTCCCGGCCGGCAATACAGTCGCAAGATGGCGGCCACGATTTCCATGAGCAGTGCGCCTGTGTCCACTCTAGTATTCTATTCAGCTCTATGGTCCGGACGCTCTTGGGGAGCATTTGGGGACTACAAAATCTAACGCTCCAATCAGCGAACAGAGGGTGTGTTCGTTAGCTGTGACGTTGACCTTGTGTGCTACATTTGAATTGTAGTGCGTAGGTAGGCTAATTGCATACATGACGACCAGGCGTTAGCGATTGGGTAAAGGCAGATGCACTTTTTTTAAACTTCAGCAGAGTCCACACCTTCAGCAAATTGTTTCTGATGGTCTCTGTTCCAGACCCTCTGCACGAAATGAAATGAAGTACGAGGAGCGGGTCTTACCAGGCTACCATTGGCCTCCATGTTTAAAGCACTCTTGCAGCTGGTATTTAATGTTATGGAGTCTCCCACCCCATTGGCCTCCATGTTTAAAGCACTCTCGCAGCTGGTATTTAATGTTATGGAGTCTCCCACCCCATTGGCCTCCATGTAGCCTCTGGCCTCTTCTTGGTGCGGTGTGCATCTCTCCCGTTCTAACTAACAGAGGCGTAGGAGGTGCTCTGGGGTATGTGACTAACAATTAGCATGTCCTGCATGCTGCATGTCCTACTCTACCCAGTATGTCCTATGCATGTGACAATAAAATATCCTTGTATCCTTGTGTCCTTGTGTGTACTGTATATCCATTGGAGTCTGCACTGTACAAAGTGCTGCTTAGAATCAACTTAAAAAAATAGTCAACATACTGCATGGATCTTTTGGCATTAGTCTAACTTGTACTCTTTACCATGAGTATAATAAAGTATCGCGAACATTTGTTGAATAGTAAAAGTTAAACCAACGTAAAAAGATCCATGCAGCACATTACTTTATTTTTAAGGTATTGTGTAAGTATAGTATCTTGCGTGAACTACAGAGAGACGGCCCACTCCTCCAAACTTACTTGGTGTGGTTATACCCATGGAGGGCGGCAAAGCGAATTCAGAAGTGCCTTTCACCTTGTTACAAGGTGTACAAGGGTTGAAAAACCTACTTAGTCTGTCCTGTGGAGAATCAGTTTTCTTTGTAGCTGTATATCAAGTTCCTTTGAGCGCTTATTAAGGCTTACTGCGTAAATCGACACAGGAAAGACAAATGGATATTTTCACCTACACCTGGCTGTGAGGATTTATGTCCCAGATCAAGTTCAACATTTTTTTTATAGTACATTTTATACAACAAATGCTGCCTAGCGAGCATAAATAGAATAAAAGTAAGTAGATAAATTAAAAAAATGGTAAAAGTAAAAAAGAGAATCATCAAGAGTAATTAAAACAAATGACATTTTCATTAAAAAAAAAAAACATACTAAAAACATACAATATATAAAACATATTTTTTGACTTGCTTTTGCCTCTGAAGCTGTGGGGATCTTGGATGGAGCTTTTGCGATGATTAATGGAAATGGTCTGTGTGATGCCTTTGCATTTTGTCTTGTCTGTGTATGATGGCTCTCATGTGCACTCCACCACAATTGTGCACTAGTGTTGAACTACATGCAGACATTAGAAAACCAGCTCTCCTTTTGCTTTCAGTTTTAGGTCTCAGTTAGCAGTTCTGTTTACAAAAACAACAAGCGCAATCAGAGATGGCAACCTGGTCCCCCATGTGGACGGACAGGGTCATTGTGGGCGGACATACACACACTGTTGTACACACACATACGCCCCACTACTGGATGGCCCTACTGGGGTGAACAACAAAGTCACCACTTACCCAAGTAAGAACAAAAAACACCTTTAAAAGCAACCCAACCAGTGTGATTTATTACATTAACACATAAGACAAAGACACAACACAAAGTCCAAATCATAATGACACAATCCCAGGCTGAGAGGCAACAGCAACAGCAGTCCCACACCAAAAGCCTCCCTTTGGCAGCAGGAAGCAAGTGGTTTTAAAGTCCTTGATGAGCTGGCCAGGTGCAGATGACCATCTCAGCAGATAGCAGGTATGGGAGAGACAGAGGGACAAACAGCACAGGAGACACAAAACATATACAGCCGTAACACACACACACACACACACACCCACACACATGGACAGGTCCTCTCCGCGGGACCAGGTAATAAACTTCTCTTCTCTCTCCTCTCACTTCAGGAATTGTTTATACTAGATGAACTGAGACTCCATCTGTAGGTTGCAGTTGACTGCTGTTGCTGTCTTCGTGGCTTCCAGTCTATGTTGAGTATAGGCATATTATAAACAACGGCTGCTGTGTGTGTGTGTGTGTGTGTGTGTGTGTGTGTGTGTGTGTGTGTGTGTGAGAGAGAGAGAGAGAGAGAGAGAGAGAGAGAGAGAGAGAGGCAGAGAGAGAGAGATGGAGAGAGAGAGAGAGAGAGAGAGAGAGAGAGAGAGAGAGAGAGAGAGAGAGAGAAGGGAGAGAGAGATGGAGAGAGATGTTTTATTTCTGAAACTAAGAATTCATTTTGGCTTGTATAAATTATTGGCATCACATAGGCACTGTACTCCCTTGGCAATGTTGTTAGTCTTTATTACTTTCTGTTGCCCTTAGGGATGAGATCCCTCTGTATGAATCACTGTAACCTTTAGTAATGGGGTGTTCTGTGTTATGTATTGTATTTCTTAGCCATTGGGGTATGCTGTATTAGTTACCGTATGCCTTAGCATTAGTATTACTAATGCCCCCTGTGACTCAGGCAGCAGACTGGGGAGGGCAGCGGTAAAGGGGAACACGCTTGCTGATCTCCTTCATGCTCTGGGAAACATCCCTGCTGTCCCTGTAACAGCTGTGTGAAGACGAGAAAGACACGCTCCATGCACAGCACTTCGTGTGCAAGTCAGACTAGGTGATATTGCATGCTAAACAGCTAACTTCTACAGCCTTCTTCAGAAACAGCTGCCAGCATGCTGTTACACAAACACGCTCAGACTTAATGAAGGACTTTTAACAGCCTACATGTATGGAGGATCAATTGTGACATATCTTTAATTATATCTATCAAAACATCTTTTTACATCTACATTTTTATGGCAATCTATTCGTCAATAAATTCATTTATAGTTTAAAAAACACAATATATTATTCAATGTATTACTCAAAACAATGTGGCGATTAATCTTTAATAATTTGTGTAATTATTTATGTAATAATGTATTTCCCATTACATTAAAAGGTAAATTGCTGATTTGAAGGGTTCCATTATGCAAATTGGGCCCGTTCTGATTCGTCTGCGAAACCAAAGATTCTAAAGCGCTACACGGAGGAAAATAATGGGAGCTGTTACAGGAGAGGCCTCCGACACCTCAGAAAGGCAAGGTACGTGAACTAACATATGCACCAGTTTAAGTGTTTTACAGTAATAGATGCGTCAGTATCATCTTTAAATGTGTTTTACTGCCCGGGCTTATCCAGGACATGCGCTATGCTCTGTCATAATGCCAGGGCTTATCCAGGACATGCGCTATGCTCTGTCATAATGCCAGGGCTTATCCAGGACATGCGCTATGCTCTGTCATAATGCCAGGGCTTATCCAGGACATGCGCTATGCTCTGTCATAATGCCAGGGCTTATCCAGGACATGCCCTATGCTCTGTCATAATGCCAGGGCTTATCCAGGACATGCCCTATGCTCTGCCATAATGCCAGGGCTTATGTAGTCATGTGAGGGACACATGTTGTGTTCCCACTATTCATCCAGGACATTGCACTATGCTCTGTCATAATGCTCCACAACGCCGGAGTGCCTTAACCCTTCAGTCAAAAATGAATACAATGAATCCTCCGCTTGCAGGTGTTTTCAGTGTTATGACAAAGACGACATCTTATTTTCCCCAACAGAAAACAACAAAATTGACTAAAGATTGGCCACATGATAAAAGTGTTGGTTATTGTTCCAAAAATAACAGTTACTCTTTTTCTCCCAAAATGAATGTTACTGTGTTTTGCCTTTGCATGCCGGTATAGATCAGAGTACATTGTGAGTAGCAAAATTAGCTCCCACAGTCTGACTGTGAATGAAACAGCTAAAACCAGAGGCACAGAGGTGGGTCAAGTTTGAATGTGGTTAGTGGTTAGGTTCTCTGCAGCATCAGATGTTTTGAAAAGATACTCAAAAGCAGTTTAAACAGCACCACTACCCCCTGGTCACATGTGTGATGGGTTAGATGCAGAGGTTGAACTGTGCACTGTGTGCTGAGTGATCACAATGAGCAGTGGGACTGACTGTTACTGTTGCTTCACCCGTGATGAGTTATCTGCTCCCCGGTGTACATGCTAACATGCCTGATGCAGTGTGGTGTGGGAGTGATGAGTTATATGGTCCCTGGTGCACATGCTAACATGCCTGATGCAGTGTGGTGTGGGAGTGATGAGTTATATGGTCCCTGGTGCACATGCTAACATGCCTGATGCAGTGTGGTGTGGGAGTGATAGAAGCTGCATTTGGTGTATGAGCTCTTATGAGGAGAATGAACTTCACTGATACTGCAGGAGAATAAATTGTGTTGAGAGGCGGGGAAACTCCATTTACCTGTGTTTACCCTCCCTTTAGGACTTAAACTGTGCTGACACCTTCACACACATGTTCCCTTCTGTGGTGATTGTAGTTTTCAGGTGGTTGTGTCTCCCACTTTTGAACTAAGCACATCTCTGCTGAACACTGAAGTGTGTTTAAAAAGCCACAAACAACACAAATATAAGAGAAAGCCCAGAAAGAGCCCAGACAAATATCATCCATTACATCTTGCATTGTTATGTACTCCCCCCTGGTGGCTGTTTTGTGAATTGCAGCCCAACCCATCGGCCAGTATTAGAAACATGAACAATAGATTCTTCATTCTGCATGGTCTGCTACACCAGTCTCTCCAGTCCACCAGGCTCACCACTCCACCAGTCTCTCCACTCCACCAGTCCACCAGTCTCTCCAGTCCACCAGTCTGTCCACTCAACCAGTCTCTCCAGTCCACCAGTCCACCACTCTCTCCAGTCCACCAGTCTCTCCAGTCCACCAGTCTCTCCAGTCCACCAGTCTCTCCAGTCCACCAGTCCACCACTCTCTCCAGTCCACCAGTCTCTCCAGTCCACCAGTCTCTCCACTCCACCAGTCTCTCCAGTCCACCAGTCTGTCCACTCCACCAGTCTGTCCAGTCTCTCTCTACATCATGGACAGAATGAAGAAGGTGTAGGTTAGTATGGCAGGCTGTGATGCTATTCGGACATGGCTGTAATTGGTACCAGTGTGCCCCCAGATGTGTGTGACCCTGGCTTTGTAGAGTAAAAGCCCTGCCATGTGCTGCACACAGCTCCGCTTACTTTACTAATTATCACTGGCCCATGACGTGTGCTAATTACAGTCAGCTGGTTTGTGAATGGTTGGACCAAATACAGGTATGGCCTTTTACTCTCTGAAGCAGATTACCCACTTATTTAGTCCTTGGCATATACTATATTAGTATCTGTTACTCTCTGAAGCAGATTACACACTTATTTAGTCTTTGGCATATACTATATTAGTATCTGTTACTCTCTGAAGCAGATTACCCACTTATTTAGTCTTTGGGATGAACTAGTATCTTTCTCTGAAGCAGATTACCCACTTATTTAGTCTTTGGCATATACTATATTAGTATCTGTTACTCTCTGAAGCAGATTACACACTTATTTAGTCTTTGGGAAATCGTAGTATCTTTCTCTGAAGCAGATTACCCACTTATTTAGTCTTTGGGATGAACTAGTATCTTTTACACTCTGAAGCCGATTACCCACTTATTTAGTCTTTGGGATGAACTAGTATCTTTTACTCTCTGAAGCAGATTACCCACTTATTTAGTCTATAGGATATCCTAGTATCTTTTCTCTAGCCGGTTGTGACGTATGCAATTAGCCTGCCTACGCACTACAATTCAAATGTAGCACACAAAGTCAACGTCATCGCTCATGAACCCTCTCTCTGTTCGCTGATTGGCTAGGTAATATTCTGCATGAGTGTTAGTGGAAGCACTGCCTGACCCTCTGTACAAAATGAAATGAAGTATGAGGGGCTGGTTTACCAGGCTATCTTTTCTTATGTTTACACCACGAGAAAGCCATACTTGTGTTGTCCTTTGACCCTGAAACTGGACAACTACTCAGTCTACTTATGTATTTGGTTTGAGCTCACATTCATAAGTGCAACGGTTAAGCTTTCTCACGTTTAGTTATCAGTAGCTCTGCCAATGAAGCTGCAAAAGTCCATAACAACTAGATATGATATTTTCAAATGTAGATGTCTCTATAATTATGTGCTTTCTGCTGTGAAGTTTTATTTATTCACTTATTTTTTATGCACTATTTATGTTTTGTCCATGCCAGACCACTTTGGTACTGCATCCTACTTAGATGTTATAGTGACATTTAGCCACTAGTAAGGACCGCTAGTCTGTCAGCAATTTATACCAGTAAGTTATGGATAAAAAAATTGTGTTCAGGTTGGTCTTTTGTGTCTTTATTTCTTTTATTTAAAGAAATGTGTTCTAATAAAAGTGATAAAGTCTATTTGGCGTCAGTAATGTTTGTTTCCCCCCTTGTTATGCACACACTGTAACGGAACAGCAGGTGAAAAAAAAAACAGTCCACATTCCCACATTCACCACAGCTAGGTGGCAGCACTGACACACACAGTGTGTGTGTGTGTGTGTGTGTGTGTGTGTGTGTGTGTGTGTGTGTGGGTTGAGCCTGAGTGAGGTAGCCAGTGTTAACTGGTGAAAGCTGGGCCATCTGCTCTTGCTTAGAGAATCACAAATAGTAATAATTCTGAACAATAACATGTAATTATTATACAGTAGTAATAATAACACAGATGTAATAACATCTGAGTCATGTGATGTGGGGAATAGCAGTAGTCCACTGTTGATTGTGATGTCAGATTTTCTGTCATTCCATCAGCCAATGATAAACGAAGGGTTGTTTTAGTTCTCCTGTCAATCATAAGCCCCACCCACTCTCATCAGCCAATGATGGCCTTCTTCAGCTGGAGTTTATGAGGAAACAACTGAAGGTGAACAGCAGGGAAACTTTACATTTCTCTTGTGTTAGTTACAGAAGGACCCCTACAGCAGATTCCTCTAATGACATTACTACTAAGCTGTAAAACACATTTAACACAGACATATCTGCCAGTAGTTTTCTCTACAAGTTGCTATAAATTAATCATTTCAACTGTCCAGAAATAACACACTGCAACAGAGTTGTTACATTACATTTATTCAGATAAACAAATACATAAAAGGAATTGTTTCATAGAAAATAGTATTTCTGAATCTTTCCACAATTAACAAAGGACCCACACGTGCTGTTTTCAACATTCTTTAATAATCATCAAAGTGTATATATTTTCAGAAAGTAACACTGTAACGATGTACACATTTTGCTACATGTGCTACACAGCCTGTGTGTCGATATGATAATGTACATTAGAACATAACAGGAGCTCTACATTATATTACATGTCATTATAGTGGGTAATATATCATCCAGAGCGACTCAGAGTGCATTATGTGAAGGGGCTGTCCCCCTGCAGCAATGTGGGGTGAGATGCCTCGCTCAAGGGCTCCTGAGAAGTGGATGAGGGTGCAGGATAGTGCTGATCATTCACTCCCCCACCCACATGTTCCCTACTGCTCCAGGAATGGAACCTATCACCCTCTGATCCCAACACCAACTCCTTTACATTAGACCAATACAGCCCAATACCAACCCTGTTACACACATTCAAATGGGTATCAAATGAATGAATGAATTAATGAAATCATCTCCCCACCACCCCTTCATCTTTATATTTATACTGAACAACACAAACACAACTTAACAAATAGCTTCAACACATATTACCAGTGATGCAGTTTCTCACCCAGTTCACATCTCCATATGACTATGGTTTCCAACAGCGCAAACCCCACCTTCCACAAACCCAACTGGGTCACCAATTACTCTTTTATCTCAGGGGATTCATTATTATCGCTCCTCAGACAAGAGAGAGAGAGAGAGAGAGAGAGAGAGAGAGAGAGAGAGAGAGAGAGAGAGAGAGAGATTGGTGAGAGATTAGTCTACAAACATGAATTTACAAAACCTAAGTATTTTACTCTTATACTAGCATAATGAGATGTAAAAATATTTTTTTTCTGAGCAAAACAATTTTTCATTGCTCATAAATGGAAATTTATGAAGCACATGACAATAAAGTCCTTGTATCCTTGTATTGTATCCTTGTAAAAATAAATGATGTTCCTGTTCCTCCCCACACATTCTGCAGGAGAGATGCTGATGGAATCCACCCTAATGATGCTGGACCGGCACTGATGACTGCAGGTTGGTGGGTGTGGCTTAGTCCATGTTGGAGGGTGTGACTTAGTGCAGGTTGGTGGGTGTGGTTTAGTTCAGGTTGGTGGGTGTGGTTTAGTCCAGGTTGGTGGGTGTGGTTTACTCCAGGTTGGTGGGTGTAGCTTAGTCCATGTTGGTGGGTGTGGCTTAGTCCAGGTCGGTGGGTGTGGTTTAGTCCAGGTTGGTGGGTGTGGTTTACTCCATGTTGGTGGGTGTGGTTTAGTGCATGTTGGTGGGTGTAGTTTAGTCCAGGTTGGTGGGTGTGGTTTAGGCCAGGTTGGTGGGTGTGGTTTAGTGCAGGTTGGTGGGTGTGGTTTAGTCCAGGTTGGTGGGTGTGGTTTAGTCCAGGTTGGTGGGTGTGGTTTACTCCATGTTGGTGGGTGTGGTTTAGTGCATGTTGGTGGGTGTAGTTTAGTCCAGGTTGGTGGGTGTGGTTTAGGCCAGGTTGGTGGGTGTGGTTTAGTGCAGGTTGGTGGGTGTGGTTTAGTCCAGGTTGGTGGGTGTGGTTTAGTCCAGGTTGGTGGGTGTGGTTTAGTGCAGGTTGGTGGATGTGATTTACTCCAGGTTGGTGGGTGTAGCTTAGTGCATGTTGGTGGGTGTGGTCTAGTGCAGGTTGGTGGGTGTGGTTTAGTCCAGGTTGGTGGGTGTGGTAAACTTGAAGCTGCTGATGACACTGGATCCCAGACTGATGACTGTAAGAGATGGACTGAAGATGGTCCCAGATTCCCAGTTGGTGGTTGAGCTGTAGCCCAGACTGGTGGATGAGGTGATGTTTGTACTGGGCGCCTGGTCGGTGACTGTGTTGTACGTTACCCGCTGGTTGTAGTGGACTCCACAATGATGGTTGTTCTGGACTTGACACTGATGGTTCTACTGGACTCCACACTGATGGTTCTACTGGACTCCACACTGATGGTTCTACTGGACCCCACATGGATGATGGTTCTGGATGACAGGTGGGTGACTGGACTGGACCCCAGGGATGATGGTTGAAGTGGGTTTTGTACTGGAGCCCAAACTGATGGTGGTACTGGAGCAAAGGTGATGATCTAAAAGACCTTAATAGGAAAAATATAAATAGATGGAATTACACTCTTTGGGATTGTAGGACTAGTAAGCATTCCTCATATTCCTTTAAATGAATGAAAGCACACAGAGGAGAGGAATAGAGGATGGAGGGATGAACAGACACCAGAAAGAAAGAGAAAGAGAGATGTGCATGTGTGGTGTGGTGTTGTGAAGAGCTAAAGGATGCTGGGATAGTTACTCACTCTTGACTCTGCTGTTGTCAGTGAGCAGGCAGTGTCTTCACATCTGAGTCCTGCAGCACTTTGCACCTCAGATACAGCAGCCGCCTCTTAGATGGGTCAAAAGGGTCATCACTGATCTTCATCTCCACCCTGGAGAAACAACATGACAAAACACAAGACTGAGGTTAGAGGGGCACAACTCTTTAGAACTCTCACACTTTTGGACATAACACACACACACACACATTATTGCTGGGCGATATATCGATATTACTGATTGATGGATATTAGATGATTTTTGAAGGAGATATGTATTTGACACTATATCGCCACATCGATATATTTTTAATGCTGCAACACCACATCAAAACCAATATTTAACAACTGGATTGTCATAAACACACACACACACACACACACACACACACACACACACACACACACACACACACACACACACACACACATACTGGAACTCATCTCCTCCCTGGGAACATTATGTGTAAGACAAGGCTGTGACTAAAAGGTCAGAGTTCCCTTCATTACTGACAATATTTAACAGCTGCATTGTCATAAACATAAACACACACACACACAGGTACACACAGACAGACAGACAGACAGACACACACACACACACACAAAGACACACCCACACAGCCTGTACACTGTTACTGACAACACACATCAAACACACACAGCCTCTCCGTCTCTCTCTCTCTCACACACATATGTACACACACACACACACACACACACACACACACACACACACACACACACACACACACACACACACACACACACACACACACACACACATACTGGAACTCATCTCCTCCCTGGGAACATTATGTATAAGACAAGGCTGTGACTAAAAGGTCAGAGTTCCCTTCATTACTGACAATATTTAACAGCTGCATTGTCATAAACATAAACACACACACACACAGGTACACACAGACAGACAGACAGACAGACACACACACACACACACAAAGACACACCCACACAGCCTGTACACTGTTACTGACAACACACATCAAACACACACAGCCTCTCCGTCTCTCTCTCTCACACACACATATGTACACACACACACACATACACACACACAAATAAAGAAACCTGGATTTATTGGTTTTACTTATTTTTTTAAAACTGACACCATTTTGTGTTAATAAATTTCATTTATATGGTACATCCTTCTAGCACATTCTGAAAGTCACATTCTTAGGCCTGTGTTTTCATCACCATGGCAACAGCATTATTTAGACCTGACAAACAAGGTGAGGCAACAATGAAAGCAGAGATTCTAGAGTGCTGCACTCTGCTCTAGAACCTTTGATTGAAACATTGCTGCAGTTCATTGCTCTCAGAACTTTAGGGACTCAATGGACTTCTGCAACTCTTTGTGTTTAAGGACTGGATTTGAAATAAGACTCCTGCAAGAGTGGATATTAAAGACAGGATTCATCTCTACAGCACTCAGCTGGAACAGGAACAAGGAGTTTTACCCTTTGATTTGCCTTCATCTTTCTTTACTGATTCATGTCAAATTTTGCCATTTAATAATTTGTTATATTATTTTAACTGCCGATGTATTGAGTTACACACACACACACCACACACACACACACACACACACACACACACACACACACACACACACACACACACACACACACACACACACACACACACAGCCATTCACTCTGACCACACATATAAAACACTAACAGTCTCTCCCCCTCTTTCCCTCTCTCTCACACATACACCTTCCTTAAATGTCTTAAATCAGAAACACCTTAGTGCCATTTAAAGGAGTTTTTCTAGATATGCTAATGAGTTAGTGAGCTTAATGAGGTCACGGTGGCTCTTTCCTCCACTGCTAAGTTTATGTCTAAGAGGACCAAGATGACAAACCCATAAATGACACAATCTGAGGGAGAGACAGTCAAAGGTGTTGATATGAAATGTGCTGTGGTCACTCACTGATAGTGTGGGTCTTTCTGCAGAGCACACAGCTTCTCAGCAGCAGAATCCTCCCTTATAGAGACATCCAGCAGCTGCAGCTGTGTGAGACTTGAGGAGTGTGAGGTCAGGACAGAGGCCAGATAGGAACAGCTCTTCTCTGTCAGGGGACACTTATACAGCCTGGGAGAAACATCAGGTTAGAGTTAGTCAACTACACATGAAGACTACAATACTAACAACTAAACACACATACATACACACACACACAGACACACACACACACACTCGAACACACACACACACACACACACACATGCGCGCGCACACACTTACTTACACACACACTCACACTCACACAGACACACACGCACACACATTTACTCACACACACACTCACAAACAAATCTCTAACAAATTCATACACACACACATGCACACATACACACACACACACACACAGGCACACACACAACTCTCTCTCTTGGACACACCTACACTCAGACACACACACACAACCCTCTCACACACATATCACATAGAGTCACACAGACAGAGACACACACACACACGCTCTCTCTATCTAACACACAAACACACATATACACACATACACACACACACACACAAACACACGGCTCTCCCTCTCATTCATACACACACACACACACACACACAGCTCTCACTCTCTCTCACAGACACACACCCATACATACATACATAAACACACACACGCACAGAGAAACACACACAATCACTCACTCTCATACACACACAACTCTCTCTCACACACACACCACATACACTCACTCACACAGACACACACACACACATATGGCTGTCTCTCACGGACACACACAGACAAACACATACACGCATACAGCAAGAATATCACAAGGATCATGTGCTGTAACACACATGCACACACAGCTCTCTCTCTCACACACACACACACACACACACATTGCCTTACTCCTGTCCATTTGTATGGTTACTGGACACACACACACACACACACACACACACACACACACACACACACACACACACACACACACACACACACACACAGTGAAATTATGCTCACTTTAGTTTCTCCAGTTTGCAGTTTGGATGACAAAGAGCAGAACATAAAAGTTCCCCTCCTGACTCCTGCAGGTTATTGTAGCTTAGCTGCAGCTGTGTGAGACTTGAGGAGTGTGAGGTCAGGACAGAGGCCAGATAGGAACAGCTCTTCTCTGTCAGGGGACAGTCAACCAGCCTGGAGAAACATCAGGTTAGAGTTAGTCAACTACACATGAAGACTACAATACTGACAACTACACACACATACATACACACACACACTCACACACACACACACACACACATGCGCGCACACACACTTACTCACACACACACACACACACACGCACACACACATTTACTCACACACACACTCACACAGAAATCTCTAACAAATTCATACACACACACACACGCACACATACACACACAACTCTCTCTCTTGGACACACCTACACTCAGACACACACACACAACCCTCTGACACACATATCACATACAGTCACACAGACAGAGACACACACACACGCTGTCTCTAACTGACACACAAACACACGGCTCTCCCTCTCACTCATACACACACACACACACACACACACAGCTCTCACTCTCTCTCAGAGACACACACCCTATGACGGTAAATATGGGAGAGCGTGTACGGTTGATTTGAGAACGTGTAGAATATAATGTGAGAATGTGTACAACAAAAATGTGAACTTGTAAATGCCTATTTTCATGTACGTTTGTGTTGACTTTGCAGTCACGGTGAAAAAAAAAACACACGAGTGCTTGAAAAAAATTTGTGAACTTGTAGTTTGAAATTTTCACTTGTGGAAAGTATTCACTCACACGGGAGAAAAATATGAATAAATGTGTAGATTGATATTTGCATGAATAGAGTGACAGCTACATCCATAATGACACATACAACCACAAATCAGCGACTGCAACTTCCAAAATGTGTCCTAGAAGTTTCAAATCTGCGCGCCTTGACTTTTGCATCTGCCACACATTCATACACACGCATGCACAGACTCGAACACACACACAGCTCTCTCTCTCACACACACATACACACACAGACACACCTCTCTCTCTCACACACACACATACACACACCAACACGCTCACTCACTCACTCACACACACACCACATACACTCACTCACACAAACAGACAAACACACATGGCTCTCTCTCATTGACACACACACACGGCTCTCTCTCTCTCACACACACACACACACAAGCACATACACACATACAGCGAAAATATAAAGAGGACGTGTGTATGAAAAGGATTGACACACACATACACAACTCTCTCTCTCTCTATCGCACAAAAACACACACACACACACACACACACACACACACACAGATAAGAAATCCCAAAGATTATGTGCTGAAAGAAACACACACACACGCGCACACACACACACACACACACACACACACACACACACACACACACACACAGACTGGAATGAAGGGGTGCTTACTCTAGTTTCTCCAGTCTGCAGTTTGGATGACAAAGAGCAGAACATAAAAGTTCCACCTCCTCCTCTTTCCTCAGGCCACTCCCAGAGAATGTAGAGGTGTGTGAGGTCAGAGCAGAGAGCAGATAGGAGCACATCTCCTCTGTCAGATTATAGCCCTTCAGCCTGGGAGAAAGAAAGTCATGATCATGATACTGGACATGCACAACGCGCACACACACACACACACACACACACACACACACACACACACAAACACACACACACGCACACGCACACACACACACACACACACCTGTGTGTACATGTAAGACAGAGATGACTAAGGCCCCGCACAAACACACACAGATTCACGTAAAAGAGACAAAAAAGGATTGAGACCCCCCCAACACACACATACACAAATACAAACACAGTGTAATTAATTATCTGTTTTAAATACTTTTGATAAATTGACACCATTTTGTGTTTTGTTTATCTTTAATTAAATGGTGCATCCTTCCAGCACATTCTGAAAGAAACATTCATACATAAATGCCATTAACTGCCATTCATTATCTGTTTTTATGCTTTGCCTAAGATGCCCATTTAACACTCATGCCAATACAGCACATTTGACCTTGAATTTGCTGCATTCTAAGAGCTGTGTTTTCATCACCACGGCAACAGCATTATTTAGACCTGACAAACAAGGTGAGGCAACAATGAAAGCAGAGATTCTAGAGTGCTGCACTCTGCTCTAGAACCTTTGATTGAAACATTACTGCAGTTCATTGCTCTCAGAACTTTAGGGACTGAATGGACTTCTGCAACTCTTTGTGTTTTTATTTGTATGCTGTAGCTCTTACGCATGTTATACATTATGCAGATGAGACAAAGCAGACTGAGACAACACACACACACACACACACACACACACAGACAAACACACACACACACACACACACACACATACACACACACGCACAGACAAACACACACACAAACACACACACACACACACACACACAAATAAACACACACACACACACATACAAACACTCTCTCTCTCACACACACACACACACACACACACACACACACACACACTCACACTCACACACACACACACACACAAACACACTTTTTCTCTCTTACTCTCTCACATTCACACACCAAACACACACACACACTTTCTCTTTCTTGCTCTCTCTCTCTCTCACACACACACACACACACACACAAAACCCTCACACACACACAACACACACACACTTTCTCTCTTTTGCTTCATCTTTCACACACACATACACACACACACACGCAGAGGAAATATTCTTACACACACACCACACACACATATAGTCTCTCTCTCGTTCTCTCTTTTACTCACACACACAGACACAAAAATACCCTCACACACACACACACACACAAAATACCCTCACACACACACTAGTTGTGCTTCCTGCATGTTGCCTATTATCTGTCCATTCTGACTGGGATCATTAAGGAGGAGAGGGGAAATGTTTAGAGTGAATGTTTAGTACCTCAACTCCCAGCGCTTGCAGTCTGGATGACAACCAGCTGAAGATGAAAGATGCAGTAACGATTCCCCCTGCCCACCATCCAGCTGCAGCTGTGTGAGACTTGAGGAGTGTGAGGTCAGGACAGAGGCCAGATAGGAACAGCTCTTCTCTGTCAGGAGACACTCATACAGCCTGGGAGAAACATCAGGTTAGAGTTAGTCAACTACACATGAAGACTACAATACTGACAACTAAACACACATACATACACACACACACTCACACACACACACACACACACACACACACACACACGCACCCACACAAACATCTGCCACACATTCATACATATACACATGAAGACTACAATACTGACAACTACACACACATACACACACACACACACACACACACACACATTTACTCACACACACACACTCACACACAAATTTCTAACAAATTCATACACACACACACGCACACATACACACACACAGACAGGCACACACACATCTCTCTTTCTTGGACACACCTACACACAGACACACACACACACACACACCCCTCTCATACACATATCGCATACGGTCACACAGACAGAGACACACACATGCTCTCTCTAACTGACACACAAACACACATATACACACATACACACACACAAACACACAGCTCTCCCTCTCACTCATACACACACACACACACACACACACAGCTCTCACTCTCTCTCACAGACACACACCCATACATACATACATAAGCACACCCACAGAAACACACACACACTCACTCTCATACACACACAACTCTCTCTCACACACACCCATCACATACACTCACTCACACAGACAGACACACACACACACGGGTCTCTCTCACGCACACGCACACACACATGGCCTTACTTCTGTCCATTTGTATGGTTACTGGACACACACACACACACACACACACACACACACACACACAGTAAAATGAGGCTCACTCTAGTTTCTCCAGTTTGCAGTTTGGATGACAAAGAGCAGAACATAAAAGTTCCCCTCCTGACTCCTGCAGGTTATTGTAGCTCAGCTGCAGCTGTGTGAGACTTGAGGAGTGTGAGGTCAGGACAGAGGCCAGATAGGAACAGCTCTTCTCTGTCAGGGGACAGCAATACAGCCTGGGAGAAACATCAGGTTAGAGTTAGTCAACTACACATGAAGACTACAATACTGACAACTACACACACATACATACACACACACACTCACACACACACACACACACACACACACACACACACACACACACACACACACACACACTTACTCACACACACACTCACACACACACGCGCACACACACATTTACTCACACAAACACTCACACAGAAATCTCTAACAAATTCATACACACACACGCACACATACACACACAACTCTCTCTCTTGGACACACCTACACTCAGACACACACACACAACCCTCTGACACACATATCACATACAGTCACACAGACAGAGACACACACACACGCTGTCTCTAACTGACACACAAACACACGGCTCTCCCTCTCACTCATACACACACACACACACACACACACAGCTCTCACTCTCTCTCAGAGACACACACCCTATGACGGTAAATATGGGAGAGCGTGTACGGTTGATTTGAGAACGTGTAGAATATAATGTGAGAATGTGTACAACAAAAATGTGAACTTGTAAATGCCTATTTTCATGTACGTGTGTGTTGACTTTGCAGTCACGGTGAAAACAAAACACACGAGTGCTTGAAAAAAATTTGTGAACTTGCAGTTTGAAATTTTCACTTGTGGAAAGTATTCACTCACACGGGAGAAAAATATGAATAAATGTGTAGATTGATATTTGCAGCTACATCCATAATGACACATACAACCACAAATCAGCGACTGCAACTTCCAAAATGTGTCCTAGAAGTTTCAAATCTGCGCGCCTTGACTTCTGCATCTGCCACACATTCATACACACGCATGCACAGACTCGGACACACACACAGCTCTCTCTCTCACACACATACACACACACACACATACACACACAGACACACACACACGCATACACACACAGACACACCTCTCTCTCTCTCTCACACACACATACACACACACACGCATACACACACAGACACACCTCTCTCTCTCACACACACACATACACACACACACCAACATGCTCACTCACTCACTCACACACACACCACATACACTCACTCACACAAACAGACAAACACACATGGCTCTCTCTCATTGACACACACACATGGCTCTCTCTCTCTCACACACACACACACAAGCACATACACACATACAGCGAAAATATAAAGAGGACGTGTGTATGAAAAGGATTGACACACACATACACAACTCTCTCTCTCTCTATCGCACAAACACACACACACACACACACACAGCTAAGAAATCCCAAAGATTATGTGCTGAAAGAAACACACACACACGCACACACACACACACACACACACACACACACACACACACACACACACACACACACACACACACACACACACACATTTACTCACACACACACTCACACACAAATTTCTAACAAATTCATACACACACACGCACACATACACACACACAGACAGGCACACACACATCTCTCTCTCTTGGACACACCTACACTCAGACACACACACACAACCCTCTCACACACATATCACATAGAGTCACACAGACAGAGACACACACACACACGCTCTCTCTATCTAACACACAAACACACATACACACACACACACACAAACACACAACTCTCTCTCACACACACACCACATACACTCACTCACACACACACACACACATATGGCTGTCTCTCACGGACACACACAGACAAACACATACACGCATACAGCAAGAATATCACAAGGATCATGTGCTGTAACACACATCCACACACAGCTCTCTCTCTCACACACACACACACACACACACATTGCCTTACTCCTGTCCATTTGTATGGTTACTGGACACACACACACACACACACACACACACACACACACACACACAGTGAAATTATGCTCACTTTAGTTTCTCCAGTTTGCAGTTTGGATGACAAAGAGCAGAACATAAAAGTTCCCCTCCTGATTCCTGCAGGTCATTGTTCCTCAGCTGCAGCTGTGTGAGACTTGAGGAGTGTGAGGTCAGGACAGAGGCCAGATAGGAACAGCTCTTCTCTGTCAGGGGACACCGCTCCAGCCTGGGAGAAACATCAGGTTAGAGTTAGTCAACTACACATGAAGACTACAATACTGACAACTACACACACATACATACACACACACACTCACACACACACACACACACACACACACACACACACACACACACACACATGCGCGCGCACACACTTACTCACACACACACTCACACACACACACGCACACACACATTTACTCACACACACACTCACACAGAAATCTCTAACAAATTCATACACACACACACACACACACACACACACACAACTCTCTCTCTTGGACACACCTACACTCAGACACACATATCACATACAGTCACACAGACAGAGACACACACACACGCTGTCTCTAACTGACACACAAACACACGGGTCTCCCTCTCACTCATACACACACACACACACACACACAGCTCTCACTCTCTCTCAGAGACACACACCCTATGACGGTAAATATGGGAGAGCGTGTACGGTTGATTTGAGAACGTGTAGAATATAATGTGAGAATGTGTACAACAAAAATGTGAACTTGTAAATGCCTATTTTCATGTACGTTTGTGTTGACTTTGCAGTCACGGTGAAAAAAAAAACACACGAGTGCTTGAAAAAAATTTGTGAACTTGCAGTTTGAAATTTTCACTTGTGGAAAGTATTCACTCACACGGGAGAAAAATATGAATAAATGTGTAGATTGATATTTGCAGCTACATCCATAATGACACATACAACCACAAATCAGCGACTGCAACTTCCAAAATGTGTCCTAGAAGTTTCAAATCTGCGCGCCTTGACTTCTGCATCTGCCACACATTCATACACACGCATGCACAGACTCGAACACACACACAGCTCTCTCTCTCACACACATACACACACACACACATACACACACATACACACACACACGCATACACACACAGACACACCTCTCTCTCTCTCTCACACACACACATACACACACACACCAACATGCTCACTCACTCACTCACACACACACCACATACACTCACTCACACAAACAGACAAACACACATGGCTCTCTCTCATTGACACACACACATGGCTCTCTCTCTCTCACACACACACACACAAGCACATACACACATACAGCGAAAATATAAAGAGGACGTGTGTATGAAAAGGATTGACACACACATACACAACTCTCTCTCTCTCTATCGCACAAAAACACACACACACACACACACACACACACACAGATAAGAAATCCCAAAGATTATGTGCTGAAAGAAACACACACACACGCGCACACACACACACACACACACACACACACACACACACACACACACACACACACACACACAGACTGGAATGAAGGGGTGCTTACTCTAGTTTCTCCAGTCTGCAGTTTGGATGACAAAGAGCAGAACATAAAAGTTCCACCTCCTCCTCTTTCCTCAGGCCACTCCCAGAGAATGTAGAGGTGTGTGAGGTCAGAGCAGAGAGCAGATAGGAGCACATCTCCTCTGTCAGATTATAGTTCCCCAGGCTGGGAGGAAGAAAGTCATGATCATGATACTGGACATGCACAACACACACACACACACACACACACACAAACACACACACACGCACACGTACACACACACACACACCTGTGTGTACATGTAAGACAGAGATGACTAAGGCCCCGCACAAACACATAGATTCACGTAAAAGAGACAAAAAAGGATTGAGACCCCCCCAACACACACATACACAAATACAAACACAGTGTAATTAATTATCTGTTTTAAATACTTTTGATAAATTGACACCATTTTGTGTTTTGTTTATCTTTAATTAAATGGTGCATCCTTCCAGTACAGTCTGAAAGAAACATTCATACATAAATGCCATTAACTGCCATTCATTATCTGTTTTTATGCTTTGCCTAAGATGCCCATTTAACACTCATGCCAATACAGCACATTTGACCTTGAATTTGCTGCATTCTAAGAGCTGTGTTTTCATCACCACGGCAACAGCATTATTTAGACCTGACAAACAAGGTGAGGCAACAATGAAAGCAGAGATTCTAGAGTGCTGCACTCTGCTCTAGAAGCTTTGATTGAAACATTGCTGCAGTTCATTGCTCTCAGAACTTTAGGGACTGAATGGACTTCTGCAACTCTTTGTGTTTTTTATTTGTATGCTGTAGCTCTTACGCATGTTATACATTATGCAGATGAGACAAAGCAGACTGAGACAACACACACACACACACACACACACACAAACACACACACACACGCACAGACAAACACACACACACACACACACAAACACACACACACACACACACACACACACACACACACACACAAACAAACACACACACACACACACACACACATACACACACACGCACAGACAAACACACACACACACACAAACACACACACACACACACACACACACACACACACACACACACACACACACAAACAAACACACACACACACACACACACACACAAATAAACACACACACACACACACACATACAAACACTCTCTCTCACACACACACACACACACACTCACACACACACACACACACACACACAAACAAACACACACAAACACACTTTTTCTCTCTTACTCTCTCACATTCACACACCAAACACACACACACACTTTCTCTTTCTTGCTCTCTCTCTCTCACACACACACACACACACACACACAAAACCCTCACACACACACAACACACACACACTTTCTCTCTTTTGCTTCATCTTTCACACACACATACACACACACACACGCAGAGGAAATATTCTTACACACACACCACACACACATATAGTCTCTCTCTCGTTCTCTCTTTTACTCACACACACAGACACAAAAATACCCTCACACACACACACACACACAAAATACCCTCACACACACACTAGTTGTGCTTCCTGCATGTTGCCTATTATCTGTCCATTCTGACTGGGATCATTAAGGAGGAGAGGGGAAATGTTTAGAGTGAATGTTTAGTACCTCAACTCCCAGCGCTTGCAGTCTGGATGACAACCAGCTGAAGATGAAAGATGCAGTAACGATTCCCCCTGCCCACCATCCAGCTGCAGCTGTGTGAGACTTGAGGAGTGTGAGGTCAGGACAGAGGCCAGATAGGAACAGCTCTTCTCTGTCAGGAGACAGTACTGCAGCCTGGGAGAAATATAAAAATCTGTCAATCACACACACACACACACACATGTCCAACGATACACATGTGCACACACACACACACACAAGCACAAAACACACACATACACATATAGACAAGCACACACACACACACACACACACACACACACACACACACACACACACACACACACACACACAAACACATCCACACACACACACATACACACACAGCTGAAGTTCTGCTCTTAGCCCATGCTGAGGTGTGTTGCTAGGTGTGGGGGCCTCCATGTTTGACCCCCTGCAGTAGCTCTCTAGTTAAACTGCTCTTCTTCATGTGCATAACCAAGTGGAGGACTTCAGAAGAACACACACACACACACACACACACACACACACACACACACACACACACACACACACACAAAACCAAGCCAGCTGAGGACTTTAGAAGTTAGAAGCTTTTATTTGCTACTCCTGCACCTCCTGACTTCATCACACACACAAACACACTCTCTCTCTCTCTCTCTCTCTCTCTCTCTCTCTCTCTCTCTCTCTCTCTCACTGCACTGTGTGTTACTCACTCTGCTGAAGTGGATGATGTGAACACATCAGATGGCATCAGCTTCTGAAGGACGTCATCTGGACTGAGGAGTTCAGTCTGATCTTTCTCTGGTGTCTTTATGTACTTCTGCAGGTCAAACTCATCCAGATACTCTTCTGATGTCTTAAACTTAAACTCCCCAGTCCTCCACTCTCCTGGTAAGAGCATCTTTACAGACAGAGCTCCTGAGCTCCTATCAGTGTGCTCCACTACAGCATGCTGATTCAGCTCATTCAGACAGTAGAACAGGTTGATCCTTCTGTCTGACTCATGCTGATCTCTGATGTTGTGTTTGACTAACTGGACTGTTTGCTCTGAGCTCTGTGATTGGCTGCTTGTGTGTGGCAGTAGGTGTCTGAGGAGGTTCTGATTGGACTCCAGTGAGAGGCCCAGAAGGAAGCGGAGGAAAAGGTCCAGGTGTCCGTTCTTACTCTGTAAGGCCAGATCCACTGCAGTCTTGTGCAGGTCATGAAGTGTTGCAGCTCTGAACAGAGCAGAGAGCTGAGAGGTTTGCTGTTGCTCTGGCATGTTTCTCTCTCTGTTGCTGAAGCACAGGAACACATATAAAGCTGCAAGGAACTCCTGAATGCTCAGATGCACAAAGCTGAACACCGTCCCCTGGAACAGCCCAGACTCCTCTCTGAAGATCTGAGTACACACTCCAGAGTACACTGATGCCTCTGTCACATCAATGCCACACTCTCTCAGGTCTTCCTCGTAGAAGATCAGATTGCCCTTCTCCAGCTGCTGATAAGCCAGTTTCCCCAGTTTGAAAATCATCTCTTCATCTCTCTCTCTTCTCTCTGTGTACTTGCTGTTTGTTATGCTGGTCTGAATGATCAGGAAGTGTGTGTACATCTGAGTGAGAGTCCTTGGCATTTCTACACTCCCTGATCCATCTGATGTTCTCTCTACTACAGTGGCCAAAATCCAGCAGAAGACTGGAATATGGCACATGATGTAGAGGCTCCTGGATGACTTCAGGTGTGTGATGGTTCTGTTGGCCAGGTTCTCATCACTGAGCTTCTTCCTGAAGTACTGCTGTTTCTGTGGGTCACTGAATCCCCTTATTGCTGTCACCTGGTCCACACACTCATGAGGGATCTGACTGGCTGCTGCTGGTCGGGTGGTGATCCAGAGGAGAGCAGAGGGAAGCAGATTCCCCTTGATGAGGTTTGTCAGCAGCACGTCCACTGTGGCTGGCTCTGTCACATCACAGCACTTCAAGTTGGAGTGGAAATCTAAAGACAGTCGGCACTCATCCAGACCATCAAAGATGAACATGACTCTGTGCTCTGAGGTGGTGAAGGCTGTTGGGTCTGTTGTTTCTGAGAAAAAGTGCTGCATAAGATCCACTAGGCTGAGTTTTTTCTCCTTCATCAGGTTCAGCTCTCGGAAAGGAAGAGGAAAGATGAAGTGGACATCCTGATTAGCTTCTCCTTCAGCCCAGTCCAGAATGAACTTCTGCACAGAGACTGTTTTTCCAATGCCAGCCACTCCCTTTGTCAGCACTGCTCTGATGGGTTTGTGTTGTGTAGATAAGGCTTTAAAGATGTCACTGCACTTGATTGGTGTGCCCCGTGCTGCTTCTCTCCAGGATGCTCTCTCTATCTGTCTGACCTCATGTTCAGCATTGACCTCTCCTCCCCACCCCTGTGTGATGTAGAGGTCTGTGTAGATCTTTCTGAGTAGTGTGGGGTTTCCCTGATGGGTGACTCCTTCCATCAGATGCTTGAACCTCTTCAGCAGGTGAGATCTGTGGATCTGTTGCATATCCATACCAGGCTGGACACTGTGTATGAAAAAAACATGTTATTTTGGCACTTCTGCAAATAAAGTAGATATTATTTTAAACTTAGTAAATCAAACCCCAGAACGTAGGTGGTTGAAATAATGCATTTGGCTTTTTGAACCATGCAACTGGCGTTCTATACTGTCACAATTAAAACTGAATTAGATCAAATAAAATTAATGAAAGGAATAAATTAATTACAACAGAGAGTTCTTTTTTGGTTCTAGTCATTATTGAGAATCAAAATGTATCGCATCATACGCATCATATTATCAGGTTGCAGGAAATACCCAGATGCACACACACACACGCACACACACACACACACACAGTAGAACTTCTGATTATCTGTGTTTCTTTGTATGCAAGTGTGAGTGCATTTGTTCCACAACAAACATCCATCATCATTTCACATTTGATGCCGTACACCACAGCAGCCCTCTTCCTAATGGCCAGCCTGACACTAATAACTAGACTAATAATATTAAAGCAGTGTTATTACACTCATATAACCTGAGCTCTGGCTCCTTATTCATGAGATCTACTACAGCTGTAGACAGGCAGTACAGTACCAGTAACAACCAGCATGAAGCTAGTCATCATCTTACTGTCCAGTAGAAGAGGCTCCTCCCTTACAGCTGATTGGCTGAGCCATGGACCCATCACTCTTTTTGCAGCGAGACTCTGATCTATTCTTCCACATTAGACTGCAAACAAACACACACACACACACACACACACACACACACACACACACACACACACACACATACGTACATGAGTACAACTGGACAATGACAATTACAGCTGATGAAATAGGCACAAATAAATCAGACAGTGCTCATGTGTGAAGGTGTGAATATGTTCATCTGAATTCTAGGACGAGATAAAGGCTCCCCCTGTGCAGGCACAACTGATACAAGCATCCCTTTGTTCCTATCAATCCAGCTCCTTAACAGAGAGACACTGAGAAACATAACACACACACACAAAACACACACATTGGGGGCAGTCATGGTTTGAGGGTTGGGCTTGAATCCAGATGTTGCAGGTAGTGTGTGTGAGAGAGAGAGAGAGAGAGAGAGAGAGAGAGAGGGAGAGAGAGGGAGAGAGAGAGTGAAAGAATAAGAGGGAGTGATAAAGAGAAATTTGTAAAACAGGACATCAAAGGGGTTACAATGAGTACCACTGTTATTTTATAAACTACTTCTTTACCACGCTACTTATTAATAAAACAGTATATCACTAAAAATGTTTACAATGTAAAACACAATACTGTGACGTTGCCAAATGAACAACTATTTACATTTCCTTTTATAATTATTATCATTTTGCCATGTGTGACACACTTAAAGGTCTCATTCCGTGAGAAACCATTTAGTAGATATAGCCTTGCTCCCCACCTCGTGACCCTATGTGTGTCTGTGTAGAACATTTAAATCTTCTATTTGGTGTGCTCTGACCGAATGGGCTGTGAATGGTTGTAGCCTGTGACTAGCATAGCCGAGAACCTGTCATTTACCCACTCCATCTCCTCCACCAAACTACAGCAGCCTGTAACAGGGGCACTAAAGCATTTTTTTCACCGAAACCAGCTTACAGGGCATTCAATAATACTAGAGACCACCGCAAAATTAATGATAAAAAAATGCATGACACCTTTAAAACCAATGTGACATTTTTGAATCCCATAAACAACTGTATGGATTTCCTTCTACAATTATTTTTATTTTGCCATCCTGGCACACTCAACAGGACTGGCACAATTTTCTGAAATTAAAGTCACAGGCTGAATTTCAATGTTCTGTGCTGATTGTGAACACATTGATGACACACACTAAATAAACAGCTAAAGGACAACATTCACTACTTATCAGGACCAACTAGTCTAAAAGAGGAGCAGAGCGCCTAGCAAACCTTCAGACGTGCTGCACATGACTGTAGTGGTGAGTGTGTCTCCTGTGTTCATCTCAGACTGATACTCACCTCTGACCAGCAGGAACATCTCCTGCTCCAAAGCTGGGAGGATCATCCTTGGACCGGTCACTCCTCATGGACACACAGCTCGGAACAGGAGAGTGGGATCTGTTCTTAGGCATGGAGCTGGATCATACACACACACACACACACAGATCACACACACACACATACACATGTAAACACACACAGTGACAAAGAGAGAAAAATAGATAGAGAGAGAGGGAGAGAGAGAGAGAGAGAGAGAGAGAGACAGAAAGACAGACAGACAAAGAGTAATCATAACTAGAATGCATTCCCGCAGAGAATGCTAAATGTGGGCTTGCATGTGCCAAGTTTCGTGATCGCTGAAGCAAATATGTATGCCAAATGTCAAAAGTTTTTACCAATTGTTTCCATGGGCTGCAATAGACTCCCATGGCAAAACATTATGCAGGCCATGGCATGGGTATTATGACATCACTTAAGAGTTCTATTCCTCAACATTCCAAATTTAAAGGTGTACTTCCATCGTGTTTTCATTAATTTTGCGGTGTTCTCTAGTATTAATAATTGCCCTGTGCGCTAGTGTTAATAAAAAAAATGTTCTAGTGCTTCTGTTTCAGACTGTTTTAGTTTGGTAGAGGGGGTGGGGCGGGGAGAACGACACGATTTCACCAGAGGCACGCTCCCTGCAGCTTCCTTTGCCCCACAGTCAACTTGATAGCAGAGTGGTAAAGGGCCAAGTCAACTTGACAGTGCTAAAACTGCACACAGAATGTCTACGGAGATACAGCTGTATGTGTTTGATCCTGAATCCGAAGAGGAAGGAGAGATGGCACAAGCACAGTCGCTTCCTGACCGTTTGTCAATGAACGTTTCAGAATGGTAATATTTGCATGACAAAACACTGCAAGTGCCCAGCTAAATGCAGTTCAGTCATTCAACTAGCCTGCTAATCTTATGCCAGTCAGTCAAACAGGCTAACATTATTTAATTAAAGCCCATTCGGTCAGTTTCTCTTATATGTATCTCCGCGTCTACGTCACGCCGGAGGCACTTTTAGCATTGGGTCGTTTTTCCGCCTATTGTCTTCTTTTGACTGATATAGAAAACGGGGATAGAAAAACATTTTGATATGCAGCATGCATA
Organism: Coilia nasus; assembly: GCA_027475355.1. NCBI lineage: Eukaryota > Metazoa > Chordata > Actinopteri > Clupeiformes > Engraulidae > Coilia > Coilia nasus. The sequence goes on from CM050215.1 coordinate 24,194,574, forward strand.
TGCAACTCGGGGTGACCTATCATATTTCAAAAGAGCAAAGACCTTTTAAAAAATGGCAGTTGGTCCAGGTGTAACTAGCCTGGCTATCGCAACTTGTCAATTCTCTGCGAGCATTGGTCTGGCCAAGCTGTGTTGTAAACCCATTTCTCAGAAGGCGGGCTTAACCCGCCTCTTTCAAATGCCTCTGTTTGCTACTGGACGAAGCTTCAATCAATCACACCCCTCTGCCCTCTGACGTATACCCCAGCAGAAGAAACTGCTTGATCCAAACAAAAAGTAGTAGTAGCCTGTAGTCATATAGAAATGGCGTTAAATGATTTTTGTCGGACTTGTGAGGTGAACATGAGAGTGGCTGATGTTGGCCATTTGATATTGATATTCGAAAAACGAATCGGTGCGATCAAAGGCGAAATGTCCACAACAACAGCGTCCTCGCAAAGCCCAATGGACTTGGCTACCAGCGGGGCTAACTGATAAATTAAACTTTTACTGAAGCCGGTCGGTAGCATTGCAAAAACGCCCTTTCCCGCAACAAATGCTTCAAGGGCTGCCCTTTGCTCTATTTTCATATAGAACTTCCCTTTGAATTCATCCTAAACAGCAGCTACAGATGCATTGAAATCTTGCGTTTGCTCCACGTTCGCCATGTACACAGTGACTGAGATAGATTTCCGGTCGCTGAACTACCGCGTCATTGCCTTTTGAAATGCTCGATTTTCATTGGCCCCCTATCTAAGGACTGAGCAGAAATAGTTTAGATAGGCAGCTTGGCCAGACTGACTTGCTCGCGAAATGAAAATGCAGCGTCACAGGCAGTATGGGCGTGCCCAGGCTAGGTGTAACAGCTAACTGGCCCCAATATTTGCTGCCTCATTTTAAACTGTCCTGTTTCAAAGAATTTACATAGTTGCCACATGAAATTAACACAGGTCACAGTCAGATCCCAGACCACATCCCAGACGACATCTCTATCTCGAAAGCCTGAGGACTAGTAGCAGAGGCGAAATCTGGGTGAACGTTGAAAAATCATAAGAACTAGATGTACCGCATAGCGGTACATGGTATGACTGCCACAGTGTATTGAAATGTGGGAACTGTTGGTGTAATGAGTGTGTGGTAGAGCAGTGTTGTGAGGTGAGAATTTCTGTGGAAATGATTTCCTGGAAGTGGGCATGGATGTGGGTTTTGAATGTGTAGTGTGTAGGAGTGATTTGTGAAGGCAAGGAATCGGCAAAATGAGATTTTGACGAGTTATTTAACAAAAACTAGCTTCGGCGATAAACATCGCCCTCTATGACGAAATGTCACAAAATTAAGTACACATGAAAAGAAAGATGTTTAGAGATGGCATGTCAACTTTGACCAAATTTGAGCAATTAAAAGCCAAGATACGGCCATTTGAAGAATTTTAAGCTACGTGTTAAATGTTCATTGACGTGTAACTTCGGAACGGTTTATCTCAAGATAAATCCTTTGATAACTTTTTGTCAGCATTGTCTGTAGATGACATATACCAAATTTGGTGAGATTCACATGAACGGCCTATGACGAGTTCGTTCAGATTCGTTTTCGCAATATTAAAATTTAACGGAAATTGTTCTCGTTGGAAGTGGGCGTCGACCAGTGTTTTCAATGCGTGAGGGTCAACAGATTTCATGATAAAAAAAAAATTGTTGTAAACGTAAGCATTCTCTAGATCAGGGGTGCTCACTAATTTTTGGCTGGCGAGTTACTTTTAAAACGGCCATGTCGCTGCGATCTACTGAGGATGATGATGACGAAGATGGTGATGATGAAGATGATGATGATAAATCACTCAGTATGCGTTTCATATGTACCTTTATGCAGTTTATTGATATGTTTGTTTATTGATATACATGTTGCATTACACATGCAACATAGTTAAAATATATGCATCCATGCATAAACCTTCACAGCACAACTTTAATGTAATTGTATTACGATACAATGGACGTTTACAGCACAATTATAATAATACATTTGTATTACTTTCGAATGAATCTTTAGAGCACAACTCTAATACATTTGTAATTATCTATTGCCAGGACTTAATTAATCTGATGATGACCTGCACTGGAGGGAGTCAGACAGGGTTGCATAGAGCTGCTGTGTGTAGCGCGCACACTGACAATTTGCGAACACGCCCTCCCTGCTTTCTCCAGCTTCGATGCGAGGTTTCGGAAGTTTCCCAAATCATAGCGCTGCAACTTTGAGGACAGCAATTTTATTTTTCGTTTGAATGCATTAGCTGAGCTGATCATGTCTCATGTCGACCACGCTTTTGTCTTTTCCTTGCAGCTCTAAATTAAGTTTGTTTAACATGTTAGTAAGATCAGTTACAAACGCCAAGTCCAGCAGCCACCAATTGTCATTAAGTTGCTTGTGTTCCGCATGTTTAGTGACAGGAAGAAACTCCTTAATCAATGGACAGAGCTGTCGAAATCTCTGCAAGAATTTCCCCCTACTAAGCCATCTCACGTCGCTGTGTAGCAAGAATAGTTAGTAAGCCTCTTCCAACTGTGCACGGAACAGACGTCTTTGAAGAGACCTCGCTCGAATACAGCAGGCTATTTTCGTTGCGACATCAACGATCTCTTTCGTGCATTTTCCGCATAATGAAGTGACTGCTGCCCTGTAAACGGCATTTTTATTTTCCTTCACATTTCTCAGTTCGCTTTTCACGGAGAAGTCACTGTCATAGTTTTTATGAACAGTATGGGCTAGATACAAGTTAGCGAACTAGCTAGGACTCTTTGCTGCAGTTTTCCAGTAGCCGTTCTAGTTGTTATGATAACCAACCTAACAAAAAAATTTAGACAACAGGTGATCTACCAGCACTGCCTTCGCGATCGACTGGTAGATCGCGATCGACGTAGTGAGCACCCCTGCTCTAGATAATAGGCAAAATGACATTTTCTACAATTACAGCGCCCCCTATTGACCAAATTGTATGGCACATGCTGTGGTTATAGAGGTCTTTGTGCTGATCATGCATGACGTATTTTGCGCAGTTCCCACCTTCACGGTCCAAGATATTGGCAACTCAATATCCCAATTTTTGCATTTACCCATATCACTAGGTGGCGCTATGCTTCAAGTGAGCGTTTATTGGCTGGGTCGATACATCTCTGTAACACCGACATATCCCAAAAATTTTATGTTGTTGGGTGAAACGTTCACTGAGCTATTCTGCAAAAACTTTTGCCGGTCTCCCCCTCTTTGACGTACGCTGGCACAGCGGGGGGGGTGGCCCCGGGGGACCAAAAGCTTCTAGTCGCTCGAAATGTTCTAGGGCTACATGCCTACAAAGATTCATGTCCCCCCGAGTTTCAGTGTCCCGGGAATCGTTGACGGACATTCACTGAAAAAAAAGAAGAAAAAAAAAAGGGAAAAATGGTCGCGGCAACTCTATAATGACCGCTTTTGCTAGCTTCGCTAGCGGCGGTCATAATAAACGGTGGGATAACAGCATGTGGGCTTTGCTAGGTAGCAAGCCACATACTAAACAGGGCAATAACAATATGTGGGCTTTGCTAGGTAGCAAGCCCACATAATTATTTTTAAAATATAGGCTGAAAGCTATAACAATGACTCCAACAAGTGTTTTAGAGACTTCTTACTTATGACAGCATATCACAATAAAAATTTAACCAAATTAAAAATCACATTGCTGTGACATTTTCAAATCCCACAAACAACTCTGTAGGGTTGTTCCTACGTGCTGCACATGACTGTAGTGGTGAGTGTGTCTCCTGTGTTCATCTCAGACTGATACTCACCTCTGACCAGCAGGAACATCTCCTGCTCCAAAGCTGGGAGGATCATCCTTGGACCGGTCACTCCTCATGGACACACAGCTCGGAACAGGAGAGTGGGATCTGTTCTCAGGCATGGGGCTGGATCACACACACACATACAAACAAACACACACACACACACACACACACACACACACAGCAACAAAGAGAGATAAAAAGACAGAGAGAGACAGAGAAAGAGAGAGAGAGCGAGAAACACTGACGGACGGACGGACGGACGGACGGACGGACGGAAACAGACATCAGACATATTTCTAAAATCTGTGCCAATGACTCAAGTGTTTAAGAGGCCTCTAACTTATGAAAACATATTGCAATAAAAATGTAACCAGATTAAAAATCACATTGCTGTGACATTTTTAAATCCCACAAACAACTCTATAGGTTTTCTTCTACAATTAGTTTCATTTTGCCATCCTAGCACACTCAACAGGACTGGCACAATTTTCAGAATGAGTATCTCAGACTGATACTCACCTCTGACCAGCAGGAACATCTCCTGCTCCAAAGCTGGGAGGATCATCCTTGGACCGGTCACTCCTCATGGACACACAGCTCGGAACAGGAGAGTGGGATCTGTTCTCAGGTATGGGGCTGGATCATACACACACACACACACACACACAGTAATCAGATGTATTTTGAGAATAGAAAAATAATGAAAAGATTAACAAATCTAGAACAGCCTGTAACAGGGACACTAAAGCATTTTTATCACCAAAACCAGCTCACCGGACATTCAATAATACCAGAGACCACCGCACAATTCACAAAACAACGATGCAATGACACCTTTACCACCACTGTGACATTTTTAAATCCCACAAACAACTCTATAAGTTTCCTTCTACACTTATTTTTATTTTGCCGTCCTAGCACACTCAACAGGACTTGCACAATTTTCAGAATTTAGAGTCACAGGCTGCATTTCAGAAAAAAATGTTTATGTTGATCTCTTTTTGGCTCAGTCAAGGTAAAGCCCTATCCTTTTCTTAGTGTCTCTGTGCTGATTGGCTGGGATTGTTTGTGACTCAGTCCAACACACTCCATTAGTGTATCTTGTACAGAGCCATGGCGTGTGTGAACACATGGAGGATTTGATCACACACACTAAACACACAGCTAAAGGACAACATTCACTACTTATCAGGACCAACTAGTCTAAAAGAGGAGCAGAGCGCCTAGCAAACCTTCAGACGTGCTGCACATGACTGTAGTGGTGAGTGTGTCTCCTGTGTTCATCTCAGACTGATACTCACCTCTGACCAGCAGGAACATCTCCTGCTCCAAAGCTGGGAGGATCATCCTTGGACCGGTCACTCCTCATGGACATACAGCTCGGAACAGGAGAGTGGGATCTGTTCTTCTGGATGAGGCTGTATCACACACACACATACACACCCACACACACACACACACATACACACATACACACACACACACACACACACACACACACACACACACACGTACACACACACACACACACACACACTTGCACATGTTCACACACACAGTCACAAAGAGGGAAAAATAGATAGAGAAATAGAGACAGAGAGAGAGAGAGAAAGAGACAGAAAGACAGACAGACAGACCGACAGAAAGACAGACAAAGAGTAATCAAAAATATTTCTAAAATATAGTTTTAAAGCTGTAACAATGACTCCAACAAGTGTTTTAGAGACTTCTTACTCATGACAGCATATCACAATAAAAATGTAACCAAATTAAAAATCACATTGCTGTGACATTTTTAAATTCCACAAACAACTCTATACGTTTCCTTCTACAATTATTTTCATTTTGCCATCCTAGCACACTCAACAGGACTGGCACAATTTTCAGAATTTAGAGTCACAGGCCGTGTTTCAGAAAAAAAAAAATTATGTTGATTTTTTTTGGCTGAGTCGATTTAAAGCCCTCCCCTTTTCTTAGTGTCTCTGTGCTGCTCTGTGCTGATTGACTGGGAATGTTTGTGGCTCAGTCCAACACACTCCATTAGTGTATCTTGTACAGAGCCATGGCTGTGTGTGAAGACATGGAGGATTTGATCACACACACTAAATAAACAGCTAAAGGACAACATCCACTACTTATCAGGACCAACTAGTCTAAAAGAGGAGCAGAGCGCCTAGTAAACCTTCAGACGTGCTGCACATGACTGTAGTGGTGAGTGTGTCTCCTGTGTTCATCTCAGACTGATACTCACCTCTGACCAGCAGGAACATCTCCTGCTCCAAAGCTGGGAGGATCATCCTTGGACCGGTCACTCCTCATGGACACACAGCTCGGAACAGGAGAGTGGGATCTGTTCTCAGGCATGGAGCTGGATCATACACACAAACACACACACACACACACACACACACACACACACACACACACACACAGTAATCAGATGTATTTTGAGAATAAAAAAATAAGGAAAATATTAAACAAAAAATAACTTTCACATAATAGTGTGATATATTATGATATTTTATAAATAATTTAAGCAAATAAGACTGGACCAAAATACAGTTTTAGAGCAGAGTAAGTCCGTAGTAGTGCACTTGATGAAAAATAAACATGCAGCAAATTGTCACCTAATGTTCTGTGATTTGTTGCCTTTTTGCTTTCTTATGATCAATACATGCACAGACAGGACAATGTGAATAATATTACTACTATAATATTATTATTACAATGCTATTATCCTCTTACCCCAAATGCTCCTGGCCACCATCTTGTTTTTCACAGGGACCCTTTCCAGGGCAATTATTCCCCCCACCTTGGATAGCCCCCTCCAAGGGTATCTCCATCTTCAGGTATTCCTCTGGCAGATGAGAGAAAGGGAACTCATTGTACACAGCAGGGACTAAATGAATCTAATTAGTTGATGAAAGGTCACACACACATATGTGTTGTTTTTGTCAGCGTCCCACCTCACCCCTCCCCCACCCCTGAGCCTGTGCTCTGCTAGAGTCACAAGTACATTTGTGCTCTGTGGGCTACACTCATCTAGGGGCCCAGGAGACATCACTGTGAGCAGCAGTGTACTGGAGGATGACCACACACACACACCTACACACCTTTTAAACTCCACATCAGTGTGTGCTGGAATATGAGCACACACACACCTACACACCTTTTAAACTCCACATCAGTGTGTGCTGGAATATGGACACACACACACCTACACACCTTTTAAACTCCACATCAGTGTGTGCTGGAATATGAGCACACGTACACACACCTACACACCTTTTTAAACTCCACATCAGTGTGTGCTGGAATATGAGCACACACACACACCTACACACCTTTTTAAACTCCACATCAGTGTGTGCTGGAATATGAGCACACACACACACCTACACACCTTTTTAAACTCCACATCAGTGTGTGCTGGAATATGAGCACACGTACACACACCTACAATACACACCTTTTAAACTCCACATCAGTGTGTGCTGGAGGATGAGCACACACACACAGCTACACACCTTTTAAACTCCACATCAGTGTGTGCTGGAATATGAGCACACACACACCTACACACCTTTTAAACTCCACATCAGTGTGTGCTGGAATATGAACACACACACACCTACACACCTTTTAAACTCCACATCAGTGTGTGCTGGAATATGAGCACACGTACACACACCTACACACCTTTTAAACTCCACATCAGTGTGTGCTGGAATATGAGCACACACACACACCTACACACCTTTTTAAACTCCACATCAGTGTGTGCTGGAATATGAGCACATACACACACCTGCACACCTTTTTAAACTCCACATCAGTGTGTACTGGAGCATGGACACACGTACACACACCTACACACCTTTTTAAACTCCACATCAGTGTGTGCTCACCTGCGTAGCCCTGATGTCTGAGACGTGCATAGTTCACCCACCTGTTTCCCAGCACACTGCTGCCTGTGAGGGAGTTTCTCATGGTGTCATAGCCTGTGACAGGCTACAGCAGCACCCTAACTACTACTTCACTGCAGGACTACTGCTATATGTGGATTAGGTGGTTCACACTGCTGTGATGGCCACATGTTAACTTAACAGGAAATATTTTTATTGCCTTAAAATTAACATTTATTTTTTTGCTTATCTTGCTTAGATCAATAGCAATAGTTGGTGTAACACGCCACATCCATTTTTGTGTTGATTCATGTTTACATTGTCTTGTTCTGTATCTGTCCATTGCTACTGGGATCATCCTTACTGTTCTATTTTTTTATCCTTCTTTTATTGTTATCATTTAATTAGGTTGTGGATGTGCTATAAAAATGAAAATGACTTTCTTGCTTACTTTTTCAGGTCTATATTTGGATACTGTGTAGTCTATATGTAGCTGTAAAATACCTGAGTCTCGCCACAAAGCACTTCACAGCCACCCTTGAAAAATACAACAGGCCGCCTGACCTAAACATGGGTATAATGGACTTGCTATGTGATAGACAGCATGCTATACAACATTAAAGTAAACATTCCACACTTTGAGATAAGGGGCTTGCGACTTTTCATGAATCAGTCATAACAGGCGGCAACATAACACCATATACTGTATATACATAATAACTTCCCTCTTGTCAGCCTCAATCCAAAGCAGCTACAGCTGACCTGTACCGCCTGTGTTCCCGCAGTGAGTGCGTTGCTTTGGCCTACTAGCCTACGCCATTTCCGACAAGTTCTGCAGTGTAATAAAAATGCGTTTGTAATCGTAAATCTATCTTAGTAGACACAACAAATGAAGGGATGAATACTACAACCTGCCATAATAGTGGATCAGCAAGCCGTAAGAGTGAACCTTACACGATTAGAAAAGCCCCTCTCCCCGGTCTGGCTGGTGTGACAATAACAGAAATAGGCTACTAATTATAAGCAGCGAGAAACGGGCCTTTAGTCAACTCCTACAGAAAACAACAGCACCGTAACTATTCGAATGTTTTAGATAAATCCGCCTCAGTCTAAACGCTGTGAACATATTTAAAGACAGAAATGAAGACTCCTGGCATATGGCCGAATCCCAATATGTGACTGCATATTACATATATTGGTACCACTCAATAAGTGTTTTCTTAAAATTGGGTTGAAACGAGTCTCTTGGCAGTAATATTACCTCTCTATCCAGCACGTACTATTTGATAATAGGGTAGAGTGGGGGAAAATGCCCCCCTTAAGGAAAATGTTGCTTTTCTCTGAAATAAAAGTTCAACATGTGTTCAGCTTAATCATAGGTTAATAATTACCGGTAGTCTACACAAATTTATAGCCGACTTGCATAATAAGGCAGCGGTAAAGACACTGTACACAACTTCTCGATATAAAGCCGCTTGCATAGGTACACCCTCAAATCCCCCAAGAAGAAACAAGCTAAAGTCATACACTCACCCGAAACGTCTGCGCTTTTTCAGGTTGTTTTGCGAAACATCACATTTACATTCTGCTATGCGAAATTTAGGTGCGTCACCTATGCACAAAATGGAGTCCACCCTAAAGTTAAGTTTCACTTTTGGTTAGTGGACAACTGGACGAAGCTGTGAGCGGTAGCGTAGCCAAGTGGGGTGCAGTAGGAACTACACCAACCGTGTGTAAGAATATATTTTGGACTAATATCCGCATTATCCGGGGCTTACAAGGACTGTCTACTCGTGTTCACGCAAGAGTCATTTTGGTACTGTATTCATCTTCTCCGGCGCCGCTGGACTGCAAGAAAAAGACTGCTTTCTTGTGCTGACCTTTCCAAACTGTAAAGCACTTTGAGCTGCATCTTGTATGTATGGATTGTGCTATACAAGTAAAGATTATTAATATTATTATTATTATTATTATTATTGTAGTACTGTTGGTGTGTACAAATACATTTTGGACTAATATCAGCATTACTGTAGTACTGTACTGTTGGTGTGTAAAAATACATTTTGGGCTAAAATCCAAATTACTTTAGTACTGTTGGTGCCCTTCATCTCTGATATTTGTTACGGGTCCCAGGAGTGGGATGATGGCGTAACAAAGATAACCTGTAAACAGGTGATAATAAAAGAGAGACACAAGGTTGGTTTTCTAGCTGTTTCTTCAGTCCGGATTACATCTGCTTTATTAAATAACAATAAATATATACAATATACAACAATAATATATTGTAAATAGGCATGTTAACATCTGCATGTTACAAATATGTGTATTTTCTATATGCTATAAAACATAGGCTATTGTGACTATAAGGCCTATCACCAACATGCCCCATTCAAACACAAAATAATAACAATCACATTGTAACCTTCTTATTCATTAAATATAACAATTATATCGTATACCAGTGGACTATTATTTACAATCATCAACTTCTGATTAATTTCTGAATCGCATTTAGGCAACGTTCATTATGGGTAGTTACAATAGTTTAATACGTTTACTCTCTTATTCATTATAATTAACAATCACATTGTATCAGTATTATTTACAATCGTCAAGTTCTTTAGTCACCGAAAACTGAAAACAGTGGTCAAAACCGGGTGTTGGGGATCCCAAAATAATGTTTTGACAGTTAAGCTATCGTACATTCAAAGGGTTCGCGAGACAGCTGAGCGTTAACGATAACCAGCCGCTCCTAATACAAACTAAATACAAACTCTGTAATATCACGTTTAATTTACTAACAATTTAAGACAACACAAAATAAATGTTCTAACACACATTACTTCTCCGACATTGTATTCAGACAAGGGGAGCTATAGCTTACTAACCTGTAAACAGGTGATAATAAAAGAGAGACACAAGGTTGGTTTTCTAGCTGTTTCTTCAGTCCGGATTACATCTGCCGGCTGAGGGCTGCGGTCACCATAGCAACCACAGACGCAACACATGTGTCACGCGCCTATAGTTCCCCATATGTAATTATGTATCCATATTAAATGAAATATTTACACATTTACACAAAACAAAACAATGTTAAAACTTGTGGTCACCTATGTCAGGGTGTGCCACACGCTCCCCAACAACAAAAGTGGCTCCCGACACTCTTTACTTAATTAGGAATTCCCCCAGAAACAAAATAAGTGTGACTCCAGGTAAGTATGCAGGGTAGATGAATGACTGTGGGAATCTCTTTTCAGAGGCAAGGTAAGGGTATGGGTGAGTGTGTGAGTTATATGTGGTGTGTGCATAGTGTAAGTCAATCAGTGCACTAGCGTTGGTGGGACTGGTGTGTAGGGTAAGACTGGAGGGTAAGGCAAGGCTGGAGGGTAAGCTAGGAACAGGTAAGGTGTGGGGTATGGGTATGTTCTAATTGGCACAGGGAAGGGCATAGGGTAGGGATGGGCTTCCCATGGGGGCATGGCTGGATGACCAAAGGTCTGTACTGTGTTGCAGTTTATTGGGGCTTCATAAGAGGGCTGTCCTAAGGTGTTGTATGTCAGGGTCTGAGCAGGCCTTCTTTCCCGTGTGGACCTTCGGACTTGGGACTGATAAGGCTCATCATGAGGCATCTCACTGACTGCTTGTGGAAGTAATGGTCCTTCCTCCAAACCTTCCTGTCCACAGGCCACAGGCATTGGATCAGCCGGCAACAGATCCTCCTCATGTGGACTGTGCTCAGTACCTCTACTGTCCACCACAGGCATACTCTCTCTCCTTGTAGCAACATGTTCATTCAACTGGTCTTCCCTTTCATGCACAGGCCATCGGCTGCTGGTGGATTGCTCTGGGGATGGTGTCTGACTGGAGTCTTTCTGAACTCCCCATGTCTGTTGGGCTTGGCTGTTTCCAGGCTCTGTTCGAATCGGTGCTCTCAACCAGTATCGTGGCTCATCATCATCACTGGAGTCACTGTCTGGGTTACAATCACTCAGCCTCCCTGACAGGCGAGGTGGACCATTTCTCATTTTTCGCTGTGGCTGTCTTGATGACACTCCTTCCCCTTCAGGTGAGGGTGGCTGCTGAGATTGTTGGGGTGAGTCCAGGGGAAGGTCATTGACCAAGTGAAGCAGGTTGCGGTGTAGAGTGCGTACTCGTCCTTCACCTACTTCAGGGGTCACTTTGTACACGGGGCCATCAGCGATTCTCTCCCTGACTATATAGACTGTGTGTTCCCAATATGACTTCAGCTTCCCTGGGCCCTCTCGGTCTCTCAGGTTGCGCACCAGCACACGGTCTCCTGGTTCCAGGATGACACCCTTTAGATGACGGTCATAGTATTTCTTCCCCCTGGAGCTGGACAGTTGACTGTTCTGTGAGGCCAGTCTGTATGCCTCTTTCATCCTGGAGGCCCATTTCTCAGCGTAGCCTCTAGGAGAATCCGATTCCCCATTACTCACTAGGTCAAAGATAATGTCCACAGGCAGACGTGGATGCTATGCGAAATTTAGGTGCGTCACCTATGCACAAAATGGAGTCCACCCTAAAGTTAAGTTTCACTTTTGGTTAGTGGACAACTGGACGAAGCTGTGAGCGGTAGCGTAGCCAAGTGGGGTGCAGTAGGAACTACACCAACCGTGTGTAAGAATATATTTTGGACTAATATCCGCATTATCCGGGGCTTACAAGGACTGTCTACTCGTGTTCACGCAAGAGTCATTTTGGTACTGTATTCATCTTCTCCGGCGCCGCTGGACTGCAAGAAAAAGACTGCTTTCTTGTGCTGACCTTTCCAAACTGTAAAGCACTTTGAGCTGCATCTTGTATGTATGGATTGTGCTATACAAGTAAAGATTATTAATATTATTATTATTATTATTATTGTAGTACTGTTGGTGTGTACAAATACATTTTGGACTAATATCAGCATTACTGTAGTACTGTACTGTTGGTGTGTAAAAATACATTTTGGGCTAAAATCCAAATTACTTTAGTACTGTTGGTGCCCTTCATCTCTGATATTTGTTACGGGTCCCAGGAGTGGGATGATGGCGTAACAAAGATAACCTGTAAACAGGTGATAATAAAAGAGAGACACAAGGTTGGTTTTCTAGCTGTTTCTTCAGCCCGGATTACATCTGCTTTATTAAATAACAATAAATATATACAATATACAACAATAATATATTGTAAATAGGCATGTTAACATCTGCATGTTACAAATATGTGTATTTTCTATATGCTATAAAACATAGGCTATTGTGACTATAAGGCCTATCACCAACATGCCCCATTCAAACACAAAATAATAACAATCACATTGTAACCTTCTTATTCATTAAATATAACAATTATATCGTATACCAGTGGACTATTATTTACAATCATCAACTTCTGATTAATTTCTGAATCGCATTTAGGCAACGTTCATTATGGGTAGTTACAATAGTTTAATACGTTTACTCTCTTATTCATTATAATTAACAATCACATTGTATCAGTATTATTTACAATCGTCAAGTTCTTTAGTCACCGAAAACTGAAAACAGTGGTCAAAACCGGGTGTTGGGGATCCCAAAATAATGTTTTGACAGTTAGGCTATCGTACATTCAAAGGGTTCGCGAGACAGCTGAGCGTTAACGATAACCAGCCGCTCCTAATACAAACTAAATACAAACTCTGTAATATCACGTTTAATTTACTAACAATTTAAGACAACACAAAATAAATGTTCTAACACACATTACTTCTCCGACATTGTATTCAGACAAGGGGAGCTATAGCTTACTAACCTGTAAACAGGTGATAATAAAAGAGAGACACAAGGTTGGTTTTCTAGCTGTTTCTTCAGTCCGGATTACATCTGCCGGCTGAGGGCTGCGGTCACCATAGCAACCACAGACGCAACCCATGTGTCACGCGCCTATAGTTCCCCATATGTAATTATGTATCCATATTAAATGAAATATTTACACATTTACACAAAACAAAACAATGTTAAAACTTGTGGTCACCTATGTCAGGGTGTGCCACACGCTCCCCAACAACAAAAGTGGCTCCCGACACTCTTTACTTAATTAGGAATTCCCCCAGAAACAAAATAAGTGTGACTCCAGGTAAGTATGCAGGGTAGATGAATGACTGTGGGAATCTCTTTTCAGAGGCAATGTAAGGGTATGGGTGAGTGTGTGAGTTATATGTAGTGTGTGCATAGTGTAAGTCAATCAGTGCACTAGCATTGGTGGGACTGGTGTGTAGGGTAAGACTGGAGGGTAAGGCAAGGCTGGAGGGTAAGCTAGGAACAGGTAAGGTGTGGGGTATGGGTATGTTCTAATTGGCACAGGGAAGGGCATAGGGTAGGGATGGGCTTCCCATGGGGGCATGGCTGGATGACCAAAGGTCTGTACTGTGTTGCAGTTTATTGGGGCTTCATAAGAGGGCTGTCCTAAGGTGTTGTATGTCAGGGTCTGAGCAGGCCTTCTTTCCCGTGTGGACCTTCGGACTTGGGGCTGATAAGGCTCATCATGAGGCATCTCACTGACTGCTTGTGGAAGTAATGGTCCTTCCTCCAAACCTTCCTGTCCACAGGCCACAGGCATTGGATCAGCCGGCAACAGATCCTCCTCATGTGGACTGTGCTCAGTACCTCTACTGTCCACCACAGGCATACTCTCTCTCCTTGTAGCAACATGTTCATTCAACTGGTCTTCCCTTTCATGCACAGGCCATCGGCTGCTGGTGGATTGCTCTGGGGATGGTGTCTGACTGGAGTCTCTCTGAACTCCCCATGTCTGTTGGGCTTGGCTGTTTCCAGGCTCTGTTCGAATCGGTGCTCTCAACCAGTATCGTGGCTCATCATCATCACTGGAGTCACTGTCTGGGTTACAATCACTCAGCCTCCCTGACAGGCGAGGTGGACCATTTCTCATTTTTCGCTGTGGCTGTCTTGATGACACTCCTTCCCCTTCAGGTGAGGGTGGCTGCTGAGATTGTTGGGGTGAGTCCAGGGGAAGGTCATTGACCAAGTGAAGCAGGTTGCGGTGTAGAGTGCGTACTCGTCCTTCACCTACTTCAGGGGTCACTTTGTACACGGGGCCATCAGCGATTCTCTCCCTGACTATATAGACTGTGTGTTCCCAATATGACTTCAGCTTCCCTGGGCCCTCTCGGTCTCTCAGGTTGCGCACCAGCACACGGTCTCCTGGTTCCAGGATGACACCCTTTAGATGACGGTCATGGTATTTCTTCCCCCTGGAGCTGGACAGTTGACTGTTCTGTGAGGCCAGTCTGTATGCCTCTTTCATCCTGGAGGCCCATTTCTCAGCGTAGCCTCTAGGAGAATCCGATTCCCCATTACTCACTAGGTCAAAGATAATGTCCACAGGCAGACGTGGATGCTATGCGAAATTTAGGTGCGTCACCTATGCACAAAATGGAGTCCACCCTAAAGTTAAGTTTCACTTTTGGTTAGTGGACAACTGGACGAAGCTGTGAGCGGTAGCGTAGCCAAGTGGGGTGCAGTAGGAACTACACCAACCGTGTGTAAGAATATATTTTGGACTAATATCCGCATTATCCGGGGCTTACAAGGACTGTCTACTCGTGTTCACGCAAGAGTCATTTTGGTACTGTATTCATCTTCTCCGGCGCCGCTGGACTGCAAGAAAAAGACTGCTTTCTTGTGCTGACCTTTCCAAACTGTAAAGCACTTTGAGCTGCATCTTGTATGTATGGATTGTGCTATACAAGTAAAGATTATTAATATTATTATTATTATTATTATTGTAGTACTGTTGGTGTGTACAAATACATTTTGGACTAATATCAGCATTACTGTAGTACTGTACTGTTGGTGTGTAAAAATACATTTTGGGCTAAAATCCAAATTACTTTAGTACTGTTGGTGCCCTTCATCTCTGATATTTGTTACGGGTCCCAGGAGTGGGATGATGGCGTAACAAAGATAACCTGTAAACAGGTGATAATAAAAGAGAGACACAAGGTTGGTTTTCTAGCTGTTTCTTCAGTCCGGATTACATCTGCTTTATTAAATAACAATAAATATATACAATATACAACAATAATATATTGTAAATAGGCATGTTAACATCTGCATGTTACAAATATGTGTATTTTCTATATGCTATAAAACATAGGCTATTGTGACTATAAGGCCTATCACCAACATGCCCCATTCAAACACAAAATAATAACAATCACATTGTAACCTTCTTATTCATTAAATATAACAATTATATCGTATACCAGTGGACTATTATTTACAATCATCAACTTCTGATTAATTTCTGAATCGCATTTAGGCAACGTTCATTATGGGTAGTTACAATAGTTTAATACGTTTACTCTCTTATTCATTATAATTAACAATCACATTGTATCAGTATTATTTACAATCGTCAAGTTCTTTAGTCACCGAAAACTGAAAACAGTGGTCAAAACCGGGTGTTGGGGATCCCAAAATAATGTTTTGACAGTTAGGCTATCGTACATTCAAAGGGTTCGCGAGACAGCTGAGCGTTAACGATAACCAGCCGCTCCTAATACAAACTAAATACAAACTCTGTAATATCACGTTTAATTTACTAACAATTTAAGACAACACAAAATAAATGTTCTAACACACATTACTTCTCCGACATTGTATTCAGACAAGGGGAGCTATAGCTTACTAACCTGTAAACAGGTGATAATAAAAGAGAGACACAAGGTTGGTTTTCTAGCTGTTTCTTCAGTCCGGATTACATCTGCCGGCTGAGGGCTGCGGTCACCATAGCAACCACAGACGCAACACATGTGTCACGCGCCTATAGTTCCCCATATGTAATTATGTATCCATATTAAATGAAATATTTACACATTTACACAAAACAAAACAATGTTAAAACTTGTGGTCACCTATGTCAGGGTGTGCCACACGCTCCCCAACAACAAAAGTGGCTCCCGACACTCTTTACTTAATTAGGAATTCCCCCAGAAACAAAATAAGTGTGACTCCAGGTAAGTATGCAGGGTAGATGAATGACTGTGGGAATCTCTTTTCAGAGGCAAGGTAAGGGTATGGGTGAGTGTGTGAGTTATATGTGGTGTGTGCATAGTGTAAGTCAATCAGTGCACTAGCATTGGTGGGACTGGTGTGTAGGGTAAGACTGGAGGGTAAGGCAAGGCTGGAGGGTAAGCTAGGAACAGGTAAGGTGTGGGGTATGGGTATGTTCTAATTGGCACAGGGAAGGGCATAGGGTAGGGATGGGCTTCCCATGGGGGCATGGCTGGATGACCAAAGGTCTGTACTGTGTTGCAGTTTATTGGGGCTTCATAAGAGGGCTGTCCTAAGGTGTTGTATGTCAGGGTCTGAGCAGGCCTTCTTTCCCGTGTGGACCTTCGGACTTGGGGCTGATAAGGCTCATCATGAGGCATCTCACTGACTGCTTGTGGAAGTAATGGTCCTTCCTCCAAACCTTCCTGTCCACAGGCCACAGGCATTGGATCAGCCGGCAACAGATCCTCCTCATGTGGACTGTGCTCAGTACCTCTACTGTCCACCACAGGCATACTCTCTCTCCTTGTAGCAACATGTTCATTCAACTGGTCTTCCCTTTCATGCACAGGCCATCGGCTGCTGGTGGATTGCTCTGGGGATGGTGTCTGACTGGAGTCTCTCTGAACTCCCCATGTCTGTTGGGCTTGGCTGTTTCCAGGCTCTGTTCGAATCGGTGCTCTCAACCAGTATCGTGGCTCATCATCATCACTGGAGTCACTGTCTGCGTTACAATCACTCAGCCTCCCTGACAGGCGAGGTGGACCATTTCTCATTTTTCGCTGTGGCTGTCTTGATGACACTCCTTCCCCTTCAGGTGAGGGTGGCTGCTGAGATTGTTGGGGTGAGTCCAGGGGAAGGTCATTGACCAAGTGAAGCAGGTTGCGGTGTAGAGTGCGTACTCGTCCTTCACCTACTTCAGGGGTCACTTTGTACACGGGGCCATCAGCGATTCTCTCCCTGACTATATAGACTGTGTGTTCCCAATATGACTTCAGCTTCCCTGGGCCCTCTCGGTCTCTCAGGTTGCGCACCAGCACACGGTCTCCTGGTTCCAGGATGACACCCTTTAGATGACGGTCATAGTATTTCTTCCCCCTGGAGCTGGACAGTTGACTGTTCTGTGAGGCCAGTCTGTATGCCTCTTTCATCCTGGAGGCCCATTTCTCAGCGTAGCCTCTAGGAGAATCCGATTCCCCATTACTCACTAGGTCAAAGATAATGTCCACAGGCAGACGTGGATGATGGCCATACATCAGGAAAAAGGGGGAAAACCTAGTCGCCTCATGCCTGGTGCAGTTGTAAGCATGGACAACTTGTGGCAGGTGTTCTCTCCATCTTTCCTTCTCCTTTTCCTCCAGGGTTCTTAGCATTTGCAGCAGGGTGCGGTTAAACCTCTCCGCGGGATTCCCTTGAGGATGGTAAGGGGTGGTCCTTGAATGGCCCATTCCACTCAGTTGTCTCAAGGTCCTGAACAAGTCGTTTTCAAACTCCCTGCCCTGGTCATGATGGAGTTTCCAGGGGTAGCCAAACCGTGGGATGAAGTCCTCGAAGATCTTCTCAGCCACAGTCTTCCCAGACTTGTTCTTGGTGGCATAGGCCTGAGCAAATCTGGTGAAATGGTCTATAACCACCAAGATGTACTCAAAGCCTCCCTTGCTTGATTCAAGATCAATGTAATCAATCAATGGATGGAGGTAATCAATGGATACGAGTTCTAAGGGCGAGCTGGTGGTGATGCTCCCCATTGGTGCTCTGATGTGTGCAGCCGGTTTCTTCTGCTTGATACAGGGACACTTTCTGGTGACATAAGCTTCCACATCCTGCTTCATGTAAGGCCAATAGAAGCGGTCTCTGGCCAGGCCCAGGACTCTTTCAGTCCCCAGGTGGCCCATGTCATCATGGAGGTGTTTCAACACCATGGATCGGTACTGATCAGGCAGGACAAGTTGACTTCTCTGACCAGTGTTCCTATACAGCAGACCATCTCGTAGCTGAAGCTTCTCCCACTCATGTAGAAGTCGCTTAGCCAGGCCACTTACTTGTTGACGGATGTCTCTGGTGAGTGTTGCGCCAGCCTCTTTCAGTCTGATGACTTGACCGATAGCACGGTCACTCCTCTGGTCCCTCACAAGGTCATCGTGGCTGATGGTTGGGAGCAGGCCAGGAGGCTGAGAAGGTGGATCTTGGGAGAGGTTCAGTGCTGCAACATAAGCCACATCCTCTTGTTTTGCTGCTCTACTGCCTTCCCAGGTTGCCAGAATGGTTTCCCTTGACAACTCTTCTGTGCATGCGTGAACATAGCTGTCAATGTCCGCCGGCAGCCTTGACAAGGTGTCAGCGTCAACATTGACTTTTCCTGGCCTGTACCTCACATCAAACTGGAAGTCGGCAAGCTCACCCACCCACCGATGACCAACTGCATTCAGCTTGGCTGTGCTCATCACATATGTCAGCGGGTTGTTGTCCGTGTAGACAGTGAAGTGGGGTGCATAGTAGAGGTAGTCCCTGAATTTTTCGCTTATGGCCCACTTTAGTGCGAGGAACTCAAGCTTGCCTGAGTGGACATGGTAGTTACGCTCAGCCGGTGTCAAAGTTCTGGATCCATAGGCAATCACTCTGAGTTTCCCTTCCTGGCGTTGGTATAGCACTGCACCAAGCCCTTGCTCTGAGGCATCAGTGTGTAGCACAAAGGGAAGGTCAAAGTCGGGGTAGGCAAGGACCGGTGGATTCGACAGCATGTGGATCAACTGTTCCAACACCCTCTGGTGTTCTTCTGTGCATTGCACTGGTGTCCTGGATGGCAGCTGTGCTCCTTTCCCCTTCTTTACCTTGGGCTGAGGCATTACAGTATCAGGGTGTGTAGCTTGCAACAACTCGTATATCGGTTTCGCCACTCTTGAGAAGTCTTGAATATATGTTCGGTAGTAACTGAGGAATCCCAACAACTTACGGACTTCGCCAACAGTTTTGGGAGTCTTGCTCTTCAACGTCTGGATGGCAGATCCTTTGGGTCTATTCGAACTCCCTCTGCCGACACCAGCCTTCCAACATAGCGAACCTCTTTCTGGAACAGCTCACACTTTGCTGCTCTGAGCTTGACACCATGGCATTGCAGCGCCTGAAGGACGCGTCTCAGTACCTGGACGTGCTCATCAAATGTCTTGGCGTAGCAGAGAACATCGTCCAAGTAAGGGATACAACAGTCATCACGTAGAGAGCTGAGCATCTCCTCCATGCTCTTCTGAAATGCAGCTGGGGCGTTGGAAAGCCCAAACGGTATACGCACCCACTCATACAAGCCCCATGGGGTGATGAACGCCGTCATGTGCCGCGACCCCTCAGCAATGAAACCCTGATGGTAGGCTTTCCCCTGGTCCAAGATGGAGAACCAGCTGTATCCGCCAAGCGTGTTAATCAGGTCTTGAATGCGAGGGAGGGGATGCCTGTCTGGAACGGTCTTTTGGTTCAACAGCCGGTAGTCAATGCACAGCCTCATGGTTCCATCTTTCTTACGCACACAAACAACAGGGGCAGAGTATGGGGACTTTGACCTTACAATCCACTTCTTGGCCAGCAGGTCCTGGATATACTCTTTGACTTCTTGGTAGAGAGGTTTTGGAACAGCGGCATATGATCGCTGGACTGGGATATCGTCTTTCAGAGTTATGCTCATTTGGAGGCTTGGAATGCAGCCAATGTCACTGTCATCCCTTGCAAAGGCATTAGACTCCTCATAGAGCATTTCTCTGACTTTACGTTGCTGTTCTTCAGTCAGATGACTTATCTCAACAGGGGGATGCCACAACTGGGGTGTGGGTTCTCTGTGGCTGTTATCAACCTCCATGGGGACAGGAACAGATGCAGGTGAGTTGATGCTGTTGACCTCAACGTTGTTTGCCTGGTCGGTCTCCACAATTTTGCTGATCGGCTGGATACTGCCAAGCACTGTGAAGCGGCTCAGTGTGATACTGTTCTGGGTGTGATTACACACAGGGATTTCCACATATGGCCATCTGGTGTGGTGAACTTCGACCAGTCCGTCCCCCAGGTCTAGCTGTTCCAGTCTTGAGTCGGAGTGGTTGACCTCAAACATTGCCACCATCGAAGTGAAGTCCACAGGCACCCTGCATTTGACACGGGAAACACGGCCTGGGTGGACAACAAAGTCACGTCGACCAACCCTCACCAGTGCGTCACCGTGCGCATGCTCTCGTGTCTGTGCAACGCTCACAATGGCCTCAGCTTGCTCTTCCTCAATTTGCATGGCACTTCTCAGCAGCTGAGCGATGATGGCGACGACCTCGACTCCACCTTCATGACCAAGGATGAGCTCTTGGATGACATTGAAGCCCAGTATTGGTCGGGCAAGGCTCACATGGCTAACTAGGAAGGGCACTCGGATGGCCAGGCTTGGATCTTCATTGCCAGGTAAGTTGAAGGTCAGCTGAACCCAACCATCATAGGGTATTGACTCTCCATTGGCAGCAGTGAGATCAAGGGTCCTGTCTCCCATTAGCTCACTGAGAGGACGTACTTGTTGCTCAGGCAAGAACTTCTGCTTCCAGGAACGGTCGATGATGCTGACCTGAGCGCCAGAGTCCAGCAGGACGGTGACTTTGTGTCCACTCAGGTGGCATTTGAGCGTACATTTCTCCCCAATAAGCCTGGCTACTCTCTGTGCTGTTGACACTGCACCAGATAGTGACTGAGAAGAGATGGTGAGGCTGTTGTTGGTCTGGTGAGTGTGATGGTGGGACTGGATACCACTGCCGGTCACGGGTCGTCCCGCTGCCATGACCGGGGCGCGTTTCCCGATGGCTTGGCCCTTTTTTAGGCATCCCACAGCTCGATGTCCCTCTTCACCACAGGTAAAGCAGTGGTGGCAGTCCGTCCGGCCTCCCGAAATGCAGCTGGGACAGCCACGAGCTCTCTCATTCCTCATCGGCCTGCTTTGTTTGGTGGGGCATTGGCAGTTACAGTGGGATCGAGGCTCAGGGGTTGTTCCTTTAACTGGAGTTGGGGTGTTGGACTGGAGAGAGCTCACTACCTGGGTCAGGGCTTGTACTTGAACACTCAGCTGATGGATGAGCTCATCTTTGGTGCTGGTGTCAGTGCTGGTGTTCTCAGTGCTCACTACACTGATGTTTGCTTCTCCACTATGAGCCTGAGCTGACTTTGGGCGAGTGCTGCGCCCCAAGCGTCGCTTCCTCTCACTCTCCTCGCTGGTTGTTTTCGTCACCAGCCTCAGGAGTGCCTCATCAGTGACTGCAGGATCTGTGAGTAACGGCCTTAACTCTCGCCGAACATCATCATGTCTTTCACTCAAGCCCTGATAGACAGCGTGAAGGAACACATTTTGTGCCGTCTGTGCCTCGTACCTGATGTCTGTGTCAGCTTGTCTGGACGTGAACATCACTCTCTGCTTCAGGCCTATCATCCTATACAGGAACTGCTGTGGAGTTTCTTGCTCGCTCTGTTTTGCAGTCATAAGTTCCTGGAAAAGCTCTGTGCTACTTTTCTCCCCGAGGTGTGATTGGAGGAAACTCTTCAGCTCACCCACTGTCATGTCCTCTTTGCTACTGAGCATCTCTTTAAAGTGACCGGGCTTGATGATGCGCAGCACAGCTCTGATGATTTCGCTCTCAGAGTGACTATCTTTTAGTCCTTCATCAATTTGTTTGCTGATGTTGTTGTAGCTAACATCTGATGTGTTGTCACCAATCTGACCACCATGTATTTTAAATTCCTTCCTGTGAAGGAGTGGAAGGTCTCTCAGTGGAAGGGCTATCATGCTTTCAGTGGTGTTGGTGGCATGGCAGGTGTTTAAATGTGGTGATGTGGGGTCAAATGTGTTGTGAGACTGGTTACAATTAGGGGCAGGTGGTTGTGTGCTGACCATGTGAGCTGTGGGGGGATCACTACACTGTTTGAGTTTAAGGTCATTGTACATGGTGAGTAACCTGCTGATCTGACCTTCAAGTGTATTTGCCTCAGAATGTGTGTCAGTGTTTAAAGGGTGTGCATGTAGTGTGTGTCCACTGCTGTTAGAATGAGTATGTGGAGCACTGGATGTTAAAAGTGATACAGTATTCCCATTTAGAACACTTACATCCCCACCCCCGTCAGCATGACACCCACTCAACATATCATTCACCTTATCCATGAGAGAGAGCAGCTGAGACATGCCCTCATCCTCAAGTCCCAACAATCCTATACTGTCCATATAAGAACATACATGTTCAATACAACCCTCATCATCATTGAACTTATCTGTATCCTGGTTAAGTGGTGAAACGTGGATTGCCAGCTGGTGCAGTTCACTGGATGAGAGGCGGAAAAGTCCCCTCTTGATGCTCCACACCAACTCCTTTCTCTCGCAGGCCATGGTGACTCCCTTGACCTTGAACTCCCTCGCTCTGGCAGCAGTCAGACGCCCTGGATTCAAAGGCTCCCTCGTCACAGATGGCGCTGGACTCCCTCGCTCTGGCAGCTGGCAGCAGTCAGACGCCCTGGATTCACTGGCTCCCTCGTCACGGATGGCACATTTTTGCCTGGTTCAAAAATCACTGGATTGGCCTCCTCTAGACAGTGGTGCCAATCCCGGACGAGCCCCCAAAAATTTGTTACGGGTCCCAGGAGTGGGACGATGGCGTAACAAAGATAACCTGTAAACAGGTGATAATAAAAGAGAGACACAAGGTTGGTTTTCTAGCTGTTTCTTCAGTCCGGATTACATCTGCTTTATTAAATAACAATAAATATATACAATATACAACAATAATATATTGTAAATAGGCATGTTAACATCTGCATGTTACAAATATGTGTATTTTCTATATGCTATAAAACATAGGCTATTGTGACTATAAGGCCTATCACCAACATGCCCCATTCAAACACAAAATAATAACAATCACATTGTAACCTTCTTATTCATTAAATATAACAATTATATCGTATACCAGTGGACTATTATTTACAATCATCAACTTCTGATTAATTTCTGAATCGCATTTAGGCAACGTTCATTATGGGTAGTTACAATAGTTTAATACGTTTACTCTCTTATTCATTATAATTAACAATCACATTGTATCAGTATTATTTACAATCGCCAAGTTCTTTAGTCACCGAAAACTGAAAACAGTGGTCAAAACCGGGTGTTGGGGATCCCAAAATAATGTTTTGACAGTTAGGCTATCGTACATTCAAAGGGTTCGCGAGACAGCTGAGCGTTAACGATAACCAGCCGCTCCTAATACAAACTAAATACAAACTCTGTAATATCACGTTTAATTTACTAACAATTTAAGACAACACAAAATAAATGTTCTAACACACATTACTTCTCCGACATTGTATTCAGACAAGGGGAGCTATAGCTTACTAACCTGTAAACAGGTGATAATAAAAGAGAGACACAAGGTTGGTTTTCTAGCTGTTTCTTCAGTCCGGATTACATCTGCCGGCTGAGGGCTGCGGTCACCATAGCAACCACAGACGCAACCCATGTGTCACGCGCCTATAGTTCCCCATATGTAATTATGTATCCATATTAAATGAAATATTTACACATTTACACAAAACAAAACAATGTTAAAACTTGTGGTCACCTATGTCAGGGTGTGCCACATATCATTATAGATAAAAGTATGCTATGTATACAATCATGTAATAATATTTAATTCAGTGTATTGTCCTTCAGTCCATGTGTGAAGCATAGAATAGAATATACAAAAACTACAGGACACCTAATGTTTAAAACACAGACACATGCACGCACACACACACACACACACACTTCGCCGAGACAAATAAGAGAGAGACAGAGTAACTTATTGAGAGAGAGGGAGAGAGAGAGAGAGAACTGTGGATTTTTCTCAGGTCAGCGAGTGAATCGTGTGTCCCAGCACAGAGATCATCAGGTAGATTAATAGTTAGAGTAGAGTAGAGTTGGAGCAACACAGGCAGAGCATGAAAGAAAAAGAGGAGAGAAGGAGGTCAGAAGAGAACAGTGTCCCCTTTCAGCAGTAAGGACTGATTCACAACAAAGCAGTCAAAGAACTACAGCTCCCAGAATGCCTTGCAGTGATGCACTGACTACATGGATTTCTCTGTCATCGGGGGACTCGTAGTCATTCACCTCGTCCGTGTCCTGTGTGTCCTCTTCCTCCTCGGAGTCTTCCTCACTGCCATCGTCATCCTCATCCTCATCAAACGTCTGAACCACACACAGCACATCAACAACTGGGAATATGACTGAAGTTACTGTAACACCACTAAACACAGCAGATACACAGCACAAAATACAATGCTGTGTGTGTGTGTGTGATGTCTGTATTGCATGACTGGTGTGTGTGTGTGTGTGTGCAGGTTGTGTGTATGTCATGTCTATGTTGCACGACTGACATGTGTGTGTGTGTTTGTGTGGTGTCTGTGTTGCATGACTGCTGTGGTTTATACATGTATACATAGGTGTGTGTAAGTGTGTGTGTTGTATGACTGGTGTGTGCACTAGCCTCCTCCATCTTAACACATAGATGAACACCTCCTCCTGTTAATCTCCCATCATCATCATCATCATCATCATCATCATCACCATCATCATCACCATCATCATCATCACCACACACAGTTGCAGTGTACTGTCCCTACTGTTGGCCAGACCCTGCCTGCCCACCACCCCATCCCCCATTTGCTAAATGTTGGACAGACCACTGTGGTACTGCATTCTGCATACATATTACAGTAACAATTACCCACTAGTTGGACTTGTATAGACTGTCCGTATAATCTGTAAATCGTATAATCCGTAAACAAATATTTTGTAATAAAAGTGATGTTATAAAGACATTTGGCATCAGTAATGTTTATTTCTCCCCATACTTCAAGCACACACTGCACAGACAATAACGGAAGAGCAAGTGGAAAATAAAAGTCCACCAAGGAGAAAAAAACAACAAAAAAACACCAGCCCTCAAATCATAAAAAAGTTGATGTGATTAAATTAAAGCTGTGCAATCTTCTGCTGGAGGACAGATTTCATGTGGTCATTGTCTAGGTTGTCTGTGATGGTCTTGAGAAAGTGCCGCGTGTTTTCACTCTCAGAGGAAGAGCTGGCTTTGGGGTGTGCTGCCTGAAGTGTCTCATAAAGCGTCAGAATCTCCAGTGCACACAGGAACAGCGGCTCCGCCTGGCCCGGCATCATCACGTGCACGTGCATCACGTGGCAGAAGAGCTGCGTCAAAACAAACAGCACCTCCTGGCTACCTGCCCCTCCAGCAGGCCTTGGCTCACCTGAGGGCCAGGTGCCAGCTTGGGCTTTGGCCTCCAGCGAGTCCAGTGTCCCCCTGATGCTGCTGGCGTACAGCCGCCCCGCGTGGGCCCAGCCGGGGGGAGGGAGCCAGTAGGCACAGCTGGAGCCACAGAGCAGCTGGAAGACGCGCAGCAGCAGCACGGACAGGCGCAGCTCGCAGGCAAACGCGCGCAGGTCCAGCAGAGGCAGGAAGTCCACATACTCCAGGGAGTAAGGCACGTGGAGTCGCCCGGAAGACAGGAGATGCTTCACTGCCTGTACAACCCTGGCCCACTCCCCCACAGTACACCACGCCAGCGTCTGGGACAGAGCCACCAACAACCCTTTGCTGAACATGCCCACAGAGTCTGGCGAGTCCACGTCCAGGGACAGGTGGTCCAGCATCATCTTCTGAACGGGCTCAGATAGGGTGCAGCACTCTAGCCACGCCAGCAGTCCCGTGCCCTGTCCGTACTGGGACAGCTTCATGCCGGACCACTCCTCTTCTGGCAAATCGCACACGTCCAGCAGTGAACTCGGCACCTCGTTCTTGAAGTGATCTCCCCACAGCGCTTTCAGATGGAAACGCACAGTCCAATCCAGGGCCTCCACTTTGTTGTAAAGCCAGAAGAGTGCTCTTGACCAGCCACTGGGTGCCACAGCCACCTCCTTGCCCATCACCTCACTCAGTGTGCCAATAACGGAGGTCAGAACCTCCTTGGCCTCCATGGACACGTGCACAGCTTCCGAGGCCACGTCCCAGCACCTGCAACTCTCACTCAGTAACTGACACAGACAGTAAAGGAGGGGGAAGGGTAAGCAGTCCTTGACCCAGTGAGTGGAGTCATCCGGAGGTTTCAAAAGCAGAGCGGACTGAAGGAGCCTCAAGCACAACTCCAGGCGGTAGGGGTGTGCTGATGGACAGGAGAGGTGGGGCAGGATGAAGGTCTGGAATGTGTCATGAGGTGGGACAAAGCTTCTCCCAGAGTCACCACCAGAGGGCTCCATCAGGGCCACTAGGAACAGGAGGAAGTGCTCCTGCTCTTGAGAAGAGGACAGTCTGTGTGCTACGATCTCCTGCATACAGCGGCACAGCAAGCTTTGGCCAGCCTTCCTCCTCTCCTCCTCGCTGCTTGGCTGAGCCCCCAGCCCAGGGAGGCGTTTAAGGACTTTGGCAAGGTGGACGTGTGCACCCACGTTCACCACAGCTAGGTGGCAGCACTGACGCAACGTGGCCTCTGGGTTTTGAAAGGCAACACGGGCTATAGCAGACACAGCCAAGTCACAGTCACTCTGTGCTCCTCCCTGGATAATGCAGTTGAATGCTAAATTAAGCTCCTCACTAAATCCTTCTGTTAGAGCTTGTGGCAGATGCCCGTGCATCCCCTTTGTGGACAGGTGTATTACGTCAATGAGAGTGTCATTCTTGTCTGACATCGGAAGTTCACAGAAAAGTTCAACAACAAGGTCCTTGAGTCGTCTGCAGTTCTGGATGTCCTCGTCAGTCTGGCATTTGGCAATAAGAACTGAAACTAGCTTCATTAAATGTTCTCTTTGTTTAAACACAGTTTTGTTTCTCTCAAGACAGCTGATCCACACACTGCTATCGAGAGCCCAGCTCAACTCGGCAACAAATAATGGTGCAAAAAGCTGAAACCCCTCCAAACGATGGTCAATAATGGCCACAGCAATAGACGCCGTGTCAAAAGACTTCTTTGCTGGTTTGTTGACTGTCAAAAACTCAGATATTTTCATCAGGGCATTCTTGAGTTCATTTGCACTCTCTCTTTCTTCAGTTTCCGGTCCTGAATACTTCTGCAAGGACTGAAGCACTCGATGTATGCTGTTGCTCAGGGTCACAGCGTTCCTACTGTGATCAAAATTCTCACTCGCTTTCAGCAACCCCTTATCCTCCCAAAGCTGTAGAAGGCACAGAACTGTCTGGGCAGCCTTCGTAAAAGTGAGTCCAGCTGGTTTAACCTTTGAAGGCATTTCAACAGCAGTCAGGTCTTTCTGTGCCTCACAGATTGCCTTAACCAGGTCAAACCTCTCTTTAGTGTTGTGCTCTTTTGCATGCGCAACCTCCACTGCAAGCCTGTCAAGTGCTTCGTGGGCAGAGAGTTTCACTGGCTGATCTAAAAGGTATGATGAGTAAATGGAGTCGAGGCAGTTCGAGAGCGCGAAGCAGCATGCATCTGAGGAATGAATGACATCTTTGATTTCCCTCACAGCCCGAAAGAAATGAAACATGACGCTGTTGCTGCTAGAGGTCATCGTTCCTGGGTCAAGCTTTGCTCTTTTTGAGGCTCGAGATGGGGCGTCACTGAACTGGTCTGCAAAGACGCTACTGAAGGTCTCTGTGCCCCCCCAGCTGCCCCGCCACAGCCCTCTCCACACCTCCAGTAGGAGGCGCACATCCTCAGGAGTGGCATCTGTGCTCGCATACTGGACCAGATGCTCCACTTCTACACACAAGTCCACTGGCGAAAGACACAAAAGCAACTCCACATACATTTTGCAGAAGTCCATAGATTTGACCACCTCATACAGCACTGTTCGGTTTATGTCGGGGAGTTGGCTGAGGACAGAGAAGAGTGCATTTTCCTTCCAGCTTGTTTCAACATCTCTTCCCCTCTCTTTCTCCAGAAGCTTGCTCCATATGATACAGAGGACTCTCTTCCCCCAGTAGGCCTCCTCTTTGTGCTCTCCCCGTCCTTGCCCACAGAGTTCTTTCATGGAGTCAATTATGGGGCGCCCGACAGTACCCCACTCTTCCTTCTTCATAGCATCAAGTGAGCCTGTCTCACTGAGTTTGTTTGCCAGCAGGAATCCACCCTGAAGTACTGCGGCCATTTCCCCCTTCAGCCAGGGTTCTGCAATCACAAAAAACATTCCATCTGTTGTAACAAACCTGTAGCAAAACATGTCATTTGGTAAGTTCTAAAGGTAGGATTTAGAACCCCAATTCCATAAGAGTTGGTATGTTGTGTTAAATGTAAATAAAAAATAACTGCTATAACTCTCAAATCCTACAAGCAATATATTTATTTGAGAATAGTCCAAGGACAACATATCAGTTATTGAAACTGGATTTTTTTTGTTGTTGTTGTATGGGATATTTGTGGTCATTTCAAATTTTGAGGACAGCAATATGTCTCAAAAAAGTTGGGACGATGTTAATAAAAAGCAGAAAAGGTTGAGTAAGACTAAAGAAAAAACAGACAGCAGGTGTATAAAAAATTCCAACAGTGCAGCTACATCATAAGGGCAACCGGATGCTGAAAGGACCACCGTGCTGTACAGATCTGTCACATTTTAATCATAATTAAAAGGAAAACATGATGAAGATGACACCTACCAGTTGAGCTGCTCAAATCATGTCAAGGACAAGAAACAAACACTATTTTTTATACAAAATCATTTTGTCAGTTGACATAATTCCTGTGAAGTGTCCTCTGTTGTTTTTTCTTTAGTCTTACTAACCTTTTCCTGCCTTTTATTGACACCATCCCAACTTTTTTGAGACATGTTGCTGGCTTCAAATTTGAAATGACCACAAATATCTCATACAATAATTAAAAAATCCAGTTTCAATAACTGATATGTTGTCTTTGGAGTATTCTCAAATAAATATATTGCTTGTATAGTTTGACAATTATGGCATTTATTTTTTTATTTACATTTAACACAACGTCCCAAATCTTATGGAACTGAGGTTGTATGACCGCTTCAGATTCTGACAGAAAAGACTATTCTCATAGCCAGTAGTAAAACAAACTGGTGTCAAGCTATAGCCAACTTATGGTGCTCAGTTTCTCTGGGTTTACAGCTACTCGTGTTTACAATGCTCATATACGTCAATGCATGTTTTGGAAGCTCTTCTGTGCAACAGAATATAATATTCTAGTGCAAGCACTCCTAAGCCTGTGCCCCTTAGCTGGCCACTCTCATGTTATGTTATGTTTGATTTAAGATGTCTCCTAGAAGATTGCCAATGTTCAGTATTTTTGAGCGTGCCTGCCATTACAGTTTAATGTTTACAACATATCAAATGCACAGAAGTGTCTACAATCAATCAAAATCACGATTTGTTACAGTACAACCAGCACCTTACGACCTATAGTTGTCCTTACATGGTAACTATCAGTGTTAATAATCGCTATTCCCATTGTAACATGGTTTAATTTAATTCTCTTCACTATTTCACTATGCAATGCAATAAATGTTTTTGGAGTCGTATTTGATAAACCGGTGGCATATTATGAAAGTGTTCTGCAGAAATCCCAAAAATGCATTGATGTCTATGGGCATATGTATAACAGCAGCTCCGCACCAAACAATTTGGGCACAGGTTGTTAATAGCTTGATGCCGACAAAACTGGGCACCACAAGTACACGACTCCCCACTTAGTTCTAAAGGTAAGCGCTACGACAGCTTTACATTCTAACAGAGCTGACACAAAGAAGCCTGTCAAATGTAGTTACATGTCTTTTGGCCACAGCGTGGATAACTGATGCTAGGCTACAACGACAACGTACCTTCAAACATCGCGGCACGTGAATTTGACCAGGATGATTGTGACCGGAAAATCTAACAATCAATATATCAACGCTATAATTACAGAATAATTTCAAAATTTGCTGTGAGGCGTGCTTGGAGTATTACCCTATGAATTAATCTCAAGCACAGCCACTGTTTCTTTCTCGCCTTGTCAAAAGTTTGAAATTCGGAAGTGTTTCTACCAACGAGTCTGACCTCTTCTAAAGAGAAGAGTCCAATCTTTTGAGTTCAACGTTGAATGTATACTGCCACTCTCTGGAAACTCAATGTAGTGCATTTTTTACGTGTTGTTATCCTATTTTGATTACAAGGACTATTTCCCAGAGATTTGTAAAATAATGTGTTATTTTCTTTCTTCTTTTTTGGTCGCTATCAGTGGTATTGATATGGTATATATCGGTTCTCTTACTGATAATCATGCAGGTATTGTTTGTAGCCTGCGCATGATGTGCCTAAGTTCCGCATATGCAGGTCATACGAATGCAACGCCTGAAATGAAAGCGAAAGTTTCCAAGAGAAGTTTCTCGGTAATTGTGGCTCTATGGCAAAGAAAACGGTGTCCAGTTCTGAAGTAACTTAAAAACATGAATTTTGGTCATCTTCTTCCCGTGCTGTTTTTCTCAGGTATCCCCTGTCGTCCTGTGTGTGTGTGGGCAGTTGTTTATTTAGGAGATG
Source organism: Coilia nasus (assembly GCA_027475355.1). NCBI lineage: Eukaryota > Metazoa > Chordata > Actinopteri > Clupeiformes > Engraulidae > Coilia > Coilia nasus. Next base: position 24,225,863 of record CM050215.1, read on the forward strand.
TTTGTGCTACAAATCATTCCATAATGTTTCCTCATGGGAGCTTTCTCGCCATACTAATGATTTCATAAGTTGCATTCATAATAGGTCGTTGTTTAAATCAGACGTGAAGTTGCACTACGAGTCTATTGATTCGTAGCCTTGTATGTACTTGTTTACTTGTATGTAATGTTTTTTGTTTGTTTGTTTATGTTTCAACTGTTTGCCTACAGTTGTTGTCCGCTCGCAGTCTATGCGTGAGGTCTCGTGGCTACCATGTCAGTTTATAGACGAACATTTTGAGATCAACGAGGAAGGACACAGAGAAACAAAATATGAACATCGAAATGCTGGACTGCAGTTTGGTCAGCCCGGAGATAGTCCTGTGCATTCGGACGTAATAACGTTCCTTGTAACAGGTGAGGGAATGTCAAGATTTTAGATCGTTCACGTTTGTACTTCATGCCTTGGGTAGCATATGTCCACCGACACCGTTGTTTCTGTCGGTCTCAGGATCTAAGGTGGACATGCGGCGGCACGTTAAAGGTGGAGTTGACAGTCTGCAGTGCGAGGTCCGCAGGCACAGCACGGGCGGGATTCACGTGCGCTGGCCCGGCCATGGCGCTCAGGAGGACGACACCTGGTTTACCTGTACACTACGTCACGCAGAAGGCCTTTTTGTGATCACTACTTTCCTTAGACATAGTCCACCTAGCAATCCCAATGCGGCACCTTCAGAGTCTGAAAACTGGATTCCTGTTGCAGATAGAGAAACTGTCAGCACCACAGGTATTGTTATTGTCATCAGGGGCATCTTTAGAAATATTGGGCCTCAATGAAAGAATGCAATTTTGGACCCCCTTCCATAAATAATAGTATTCTTTGGAGTAGGACTGTGTGCAATAGGCTTGATCTGTTGTTTGCAATGTGTATTATGTGTATGCTACTGGACACCTTAATTTCCTTCGGGATCAATAAAGTTACTCTACTCTACTCTACTCTACTTAAAGTGCCCCCTATTAAAGCAACACTAAGTAGCCTAGTTTTTTTCAGTCTTAAAGGAATACACCAGCGCCAAATGAAATTGAGTCTGCCCCCGCAGTCCCTAGAGTTGGATAAGTAGGCAGAAGCGTTTTATAGCAGACCCAGCCATTGTCCGAATCTCGAAAGTCTGAAAATCATTTCAGTGGTTCATCAACTTGTAACTGGGTGAACAGCACTTCTGAATTGGCTTTGCCGCCCTCCATGGGCTATAACCGCACTGAGCGGAGCGTCTCTCTGTAGTTCTCTTCTCTATGAGAGACAGTTCTGCTTCCAACCTGTAGGGGGACTGAAGATGAAACCTGTAGTATAGTATAGTATGAAACCTGTAGTATAGTATAGTACTGTAGTATAGCTTTTAAGTGCCCCGTGTTCATGCCAGGCTTTTAGAACTGTCCTGGCCTTTCTCTCCTTGGCAGAGTTCCTAATTGTCACAACAATGTGCATGATGAGAGGTGTAGAGAACAGCATAGTCCGTGTTAATCATTAAATTCCTTTCTCTTACTCCCATGGCTGTGCTGTGCCCTGGCGTCCAGCTGCTATGCTGGTGCTGAGCAACACCCCCACTGTGGAGGTTGGCCTGGTCAAGGAGCAGACGCTGAGCTGTGAGTTTGCCGTGGACCACAAGTCGGCCCAGCTCACTGTGGAGTGGCGTCTTCAGCGGCGGGGCGAGCGCTCCAAGCTCTTCAGCTACTCCAGCCACACAGGCCAAGTGGAGGGCAGCGGCGTCTCCGCCAAGGCCATCGGCAGGGGGGACGCCTCCCTCAAGATCCCCCTGACCAAGCACGCCAGCGAGGGCACGTACACCTGCTCCATCTACGTCCCCCCCCTCTACGGCAGCCACGACATCGCCCTGCACATCATGGGTGAGGCTGTCCAAATCACCTTTTGTAGGTGCACTTGCTTAGAGACCACTGCACTTTTGTGTTCAATTCTGCTCAATTATACACGTGTTTAGCCAATTGCATCTAGCTTGCCATCTTCTTTGTGAGGAAAAATACGTAATAATAATTAGTTACAATGTCCTTATTCTGTAAATGGGAAACAGCTTGGCTAAGAATGAGTCATGCACTATTCCAGGCAGCTAATAATGCTCTTCGGGTGTGGGGACAAATATCTGTCTGATCAACAGCCTTTTGTGAGAGTTGCTGACCACTCCTTCAATGCCTGTGTTGTGTGTTTGTTTGGGCAGCATGTCTGTGAAGTAGGCAGAAGCTAAAAACACTTATAACACCCTCTGACAACAAGTCATACCCTGGTCTTTTCGCTGGTCATTTTGTGCCTGTATTGATGGGCTAAATAATTTAGCAAGAAAACACATGCACCTGTACAAAAGTCTCCAATCAGGAGGAAGCCACATTTGATCTGCACACTAGAGAGTTTGTATTTGTTATGTGATATTTCCTGTCATGCAGCTCTTCTACACTATTTCGAGTCAGACTCAGTCTCAGGAACAGCCACAGTCTGAATACGCCCCTGAGCCAAGGTTCTTCACATCATGCTGATCACGATCATGATTTGTGTATTATGTGCCTATGTATATTATTGCCTATATTAGGTCCCTATAAGTATATTGTTATCTCTATTGTACAGAATGCGTCTATATATTTCTATTTGTCTATTGATTGAATACTACTACATGTCTGTATGTTCAATGTATAGAGAGCTAGCATCTACTGCAGTCAAATTCCTTGTATATGCAAGTTTACTTGGCCAATAAAACTGGCCAAGTAATCATGATCACCATGACGTAATAAAACTGGCCAAGTAATCATGATCACCATGACGTAATAAAACTGGCCAAGTAATCATGATCACCATGACCATGTCTTAAAGAGCCCCCGCGCGTGTCCCTGAACGTGGGCCCAGACGTGTCGCTAGCTGTGGGCGAGGAGCAGAGGGTGGCGTGTGAGGCGGCGACCTACTACCCCCTGGACGTGCGCATGGAGTGGCTGAAGGAGTCCACAGTGCCGGGCGCCAGCCGCATGCCCGAGGTGCTCAAGCAGGTCCTGTTCTCCAGCCACCGCCACCACCTGGACGGCACCTACTCCCTCTCCGCCTTCTTCCTGCTCAGGCCCGCGCCGCAGGACTCGGGTTACCGCTACACCTGCCGCGTGTCCCACGCCTCCCTGCAGATGCCCGTCCGCAAGAGCTTCACCCTCACGGTCACAGGTGAGCAGAAGCAGCCTGCCCTCCTGGCCTGAGGGGGTGGGTAGAAGTGCAGCTTCAAGTGACTCATTTGTCCACAAGAAAAAACGTATATTTGTGAGAAAAGCTTGAATGTTTTCCAGCTCTGCGTGTGGTATTTAATACTGATAAATGATACATGGATACATAAATTCTGATTCTGTATATAGGGAATAAGAGGGAATATGAATTCTGAAAATCAGAAGTAACCCCAAGAGGTTGTTTTGTTTTTCATGATATTGCAGAGAATGACTCAGTTCTGTGGTACATACTTCCTATTGCGTTTATTGTGGTTATGCTTGGAATCCTGGTACTGCTGATCTCCAAACTAAATACAAGTAAGTGAACATCCAACTTTTGGAATTCTGTTATTCTGTGACATTCTTTTGACAGTAGAAGTGTATGTTGCACTTTGCAATATCAGTCGTGTTCAGTACTGTTGAAAAATTATTTTTAAATCTTTTGTTGCAGTTCGAGAGGCGCGAAAGGTAAGACCAATCTTCAATCCTGTAACTAAAAGTAAGGCTTAGACTGACAACTATGATCTGACTGTAATGATTTGTACTTGTAATTGTATGTGTTTAACCAAACAGAGGAAGCCTTATTGAGTCCACCAGAAGAAGAGAAGGTAACCTTGGTGTACTGGACCTGCCTGATGGCCGCAGTAGAACCCCTACTGACCCCTACTGACCCCCTACTGATCATAGGAGCAGCCACTCAGATCGGCACATAGCTGGGCTTCCATTGGCTCCCATTGGCATGCTGGGAAATGAAGCTGTAGACTTGATCATCAGGAGGTTCATTTTGTGCTCATTGCGGTAGACTGGGAAGACTTGTGAGAATGGGACTGAGTTTTCAGGAAAAATATGTTTGAATGTATGCTTTTGTAGTAAGATTTTCTGAATTATTTAGTTTTGTTTGGATTCTTAAAAATGAAGGTTTCTTTGATCTTAAAAAAGATACAAAAATGGTTTATTTAAGACTGTCTTAGTGGCCTTAAGCAACTTTATCAAAGCAAAAATTATGTACGATCTCAGCAGAATGTATGTCGGTATTTTAGTCGGGATGGTGTTGGGTTTATGGAAATGTTTTCTTTAAAACTTTTCATCTGGCAAATCTGTGCTTTGCGAATCACATTTTATAGCACGCTGCTTTTCTCTGTTTTTGTGCTGTTTCTCCATGCACATTTTTTTTTATTGAAACCACTGAAGGAAGGCTGTTGGGCTATAACACAGTGTCACAGGTGTTTTCATTCTCAGGGTCCCTCGATACATGCAGTTAATTTAAAAACACAGGTTACCAGATGAATGGACAGTGACAAGACAGGTTAAGGTTACCGGTTTAGACCACATCCTAAATCATCGCTCCTTTAAATGGTGCTACAGAAGGTCTCACAATTAAATTTATTGTTATCATTTCTGTTTACACTTATGCTATTCGAACTTTAACAGTTATGTCCGATGCGAAAAGCTTTGGTTTGCATGATGTCGCATTTTTGGTACGTGGTATGCGTTATTGGATGAAGGACTTTAGCAGTACTTTGGTGAGACACATGGGGGCAGTATTGTCATCAGCAAAAAGATGAGATGATGATTTTATCACAGTAAGGAGACCACCATTAAAGAAACGTGTGTGTATGCCGGAAGCCTAATTACCTACTTTGACAGATTTTTGAGTGTATGTGTGTAAGTGTATGTGTGTCCTGGAAAGACACACAAGAGCTCATCATGCAAGCAGATATTTAACTTACTACTACTGAGTTTAGGAAAGGAAGAGAAAACAATTTGAATTCATCAGAATAACAGAGAGAGAAGAAAAGTTAGGAATCTAAGTGGAACTACAGGAATGATGAGATGCAGAATCATACGAGCTGTAATGCAGGCAGGCTATACAGTGACAGTCAGATGGCAAAAGGATTTGGGAGCACGTACAAATGTATCAGGATGGCCATGTATTAAGAATGAGGTCAGGAAACCAAACAGGCTCAAAAGACTGAGAGTATTCATAGTCAGATAAAGATGTGTGTTCTGGTTAATTAGGGTACATTAAAATTGTGTTTTTGCCAAACTGTTATTCTTATTTATTGTCTGTGTGTGTCTGTGGTGGCGGGGGGGTTGCTAATGCAGAAACATTTCCCAGACGCCTTCTTAACACCCTTCTTAGCAACGTCTTAAGAACCTTCTTATCTTAACATTTCACTTTCACTTTCACTTTAAAATGAAATGAAGTACGAGGGGCTGCTTCACCAGGCAATGGCTATCCATCCCAATGGCCCCTTCTGTGTGCAGAAGTGGCAGAGACACTTGTTTTAAACTTTAATAGAGTCCACACATGCAGGAAGAAATTGTTTGTCACGGCCTCCGCTCCAGACCCTCTGTACAAAATGAAATGATGTACGAGGGGCTGCTTTACCAGGCAATGATTATTCACCCCAATGGCCCCTTCTGTGTGCAACACCTACCATGTATCACTTTACAATATGGTTAAGGTTTTTTTTTCCACCGCTTTGAATAGACTTTACTTTACAAACACACTGGACTAAAAGCACCCACTTGGGAGGATTTCACCTGGAGTTTAGTAGTCTTCCTGCGTCCGTACGACACACAGCCTGAGGGAGCGCATGTGTCTCAGTGATTGATTGCAGGGGGAGGGAGGTTGAACACAAACATAGCCTGATCCCTCTGTTAGACCGGCCAGACCTGGTAGAGGTGAACCGCAGTGAGGCTGAGCAGAGCGGCTTTGCTTCCAGACCCCAGACGTTGTTCCCGACGTTTGATAGTTTTGAAATCATAAATGCTCAATTCATAAAGCACAGGCTATATGAATGACAGTGCCAGTCAAACAGCCCCTTCTCTCCTGCAGCTATCTGCCAGTCAGACAGTGCTAGCCTATGGGGGCTGGAGGCCAATGTAAACATAAAGAATGGGAGAGGTCAAGTCTTCATTTGTCCCCGACGGGAGGAACACCTTCTGGTTAGTTCAGGAACAGATGGGGAATGCAATATGCTGTCACCCGCCAAACCAGTAGTCGCATGCGTGTGGGTGTGCGTGACCACTTTCATATTCGCCAGTTACTCTAATCAGTTAAGTTGAAAACACATGCACAGGGTGAGGGGAAGGGATAACAGTTCATTTTTATGGAAGTGTACCTGGGTTACTGATTGAGCCATATATGTCACAGCAGCGCTATGCAGCTTTGAGAGCTTTTTCTCAACAGAGCTCCTTTAGTGTCTCAAAGTAAATGGACACATGGACAAATGGACTGTTTTCCCTTCCCCTCACCCTGTGCATGTCTTTTCAACTGAGACCCCAAACCTGGCCTGGCTCCCAGGAGCATACCTGTAAGCCTGTCCGTGTGTGAGGATAACGTTACCGTCGTTACATGAGGAAATCAATTATTCAGTGACTGGGTGTCAGGATTTTGTCTCTGTGGTACTGGCAGTCATAGCATAGGTATGTAGATATTATGGTGCAGACCACCAGAGTTACTGGTAGTTTGACACAAACACACACACACACACACACACACACACACACCTAGACACACACATACATTTTGTTTCATTTTTCCATTGAATGGCTGTAATGAAAACTATCTTATAGTTTATACTATGTACGTTGCCTTGCCTGAATTTTTTATGTTGGACACATAATGTACATAATGCACTAAATATTTTTCCATTCTTTCAGGCAGACTGAGGTGGACTTTGTTTTACTACTACTAATATGTGTTGGCTATGAATCTCTATGCAGAGGTTTCTTAATGTTAACGTGTGTACCACGTTTGAACTGTCTTATCACTATGCAGCAGTGACTGGCCCCTGGCCTAAGTAGGCTGACCCTGCCGCCCTGCCGCCCTGCTGCCCGGCCTTCTGGTAACTCAAAGTCCTGAGAGTGGAAAGTCAGGGTCAGAAGAGGGGGATTTCCCTCCCATTCTCTCTCTTTCTCTCTCTCTCTCCCTCCCTCTCCCCCTCTCTCTCGTTCTCATTCTCTCGTTCTCTCTCTCTCTCTCTCTCACTCTCTCTTGCTCTCTCTCGCTCTCTCTCTGTCTCTCCCTCTCTCTCTCCCTCTCTGTCTATCTCACTCTCTCTCGCTCTCTCTCTCTCTCTCTCTGTCTCTCTCTCTGTCTCTCCCTCTCTCTCTCTCTCTTTCTCTCTCTCTCTCTCACTCTCTGTATGAGCAGCGGACTGAGGCAGCAGCTGACTGGAGCACTCCTGGCCTCTGATCGGGCGTACTATCGCGTTGCCGTGCCGAATGCAGGTCGTGCAGGGAACAGATCACCGGTCGAGAGGAGAGGAGTCTTTGACGTGGCTTACAGAACCCCAGTCTGCACACTCAGCAGGCTACTTAGTATTTAACCATCGGGAGAGACTATGGAACGACTCCTGAGTGTGTGCCTTTGCGTTCTATCTGTCTGACTGTACTAATCTGTCTGCGGCTTTCCCCTTTAAACTCTACTCTTGTGACACGCTTCATTCTCCCCGCTCTCGACTGGCCTTACTTTCAAATGTCTTTAGCAGACTGTGGTTGCCCGTAAAAACCCTGTGTCACAAAATGACACGGCATCGAAGCACAACAAAATATTCACTGTGCAGCACAGAGAAACTACAGTGTTGCTCTAAGGGTGAAACTGTATGACGGTCAACAGACATAATAGCCAATTTAGTTTTTATGCTCAATCCCATTAATTCATTTAGATTTATGATATCACAGTCTGGTAGTGCCTAGATGATAGATTACTAATCATTCCCATATTGTTCCAGACCACTGAAGGAATTTAATGACTTTAGAAAAGAAAGAAGATCTCATCTCTTATCTCTACACTCATTCGTTATTCCTCTTATTTGTTATTCTGCAATGAATGATGAAAGTACATAGAAAGCTTAATACAATGACTGGATTCAAAAACCCGTTGCTCAACACAATGACTGAGATGATCTCATATTCAGTTGGGTAATTCCTGCACCGTTTTTTCTTTTTTTTTTTTGAGAAGACGGAGCATTTACAACGCTGTCATTTAAACGTGGCCGTGTCTGTACAAGAGCAAGAGTGCAGCGGTGGCCCACGTGGAATCCGGCATGATCTCATAGCGATGCAGTCTCTCCCAGAGATCATATTATGGGATATTTATGTGTGGGGGTCACTGGAGGATGCTGAGATGCATGACAGGACCACATGACAGGAAGCTGTGTAGTGATTTAAAAATGGTCAGCATTACGACCACTATTTACTGCAGAAACATTCTGGACAGTAAGTCTGAGTTTTTAGATGTTCATTATTTAATAGCCCTGTTCAGGATATCAAATAGCCTTCCCATGGTTGACAGCACATATGCCTAGTCTGTTTTTGGTTAAAAAATGATAGTGGCAGTTCCTCCCGCCAGACATGAAATAATTCAGGACTGTAAAACAAATGCAAGCCACCAGTGAAAGACGCTGAATGTGTTGTTTTTTCCTGTTAAAGTGGAGGTGGAACAAATCGTCACATCTGTGCCAAATCAGACTCCGCTAAGAAAAACAACCAAGTGAGACGAGTCCCTCCACCACCCTCTCTTTCTCTCTCTCCCTCTCTTTCTCCCTCTCTCACTCTCATTCTCTCTCTCTCACACTCTCTCTTTCACTCTCTCTGTTTCTGTCTCCTTCACTCTCTCTCGTTATCTGTCTCTCTTTCTCTCTCTTCTTATCTTTGTCTCTCTTTGTCACTCTTTCTCTCTCTCCCTCTCTTTGTCTCTTTCACTCTCACTCTCTCTGTTTCTCTCTCTCTCTCACTCTCTCATCCTCTCTCTCTCACACTCTCTTTCACTCTCTCTCTCTTTCTCTCTCTCCTTCACTCCGTCTCTCTCCCTCTCTTTCTCTCTCTCTCACTCTCCTGCACTCTCTCTCACTCTCACTCTCTCTCGTTCTCTCTCTCTCTCATACTCTCTTTCACTCTGTCTCTCTCACTCTCTTTCACTCTCTCTTTCTGTTTCTCTCTTTCATCCTCTCTTTCGCTCTGACAGCAAATAAAGGCAGGATGAGGGGGCATAGCAGGTAAACGTTCGAAAGCGCTTCACTCTGCTTTCAAAACCTCCATCCATCTCAGCGGGGTGAGGGAGGCACTTCTTAGGTGTAATGTGTGCGTGCCCTGACACATCTCTCGTGTCACCCGTATCATTCCAGCACACTCTCATAATGGCCTGAATTATGGCCTGGCGTACTACGTACCCCGCCGAGCAACGGTGCGATGATTGTCTGCATCATCTGCCCAGAGACGATTTTTCTCGCCCCGATTTCAGGCCTCGCTGCTTCCCACATGCTGTCCGCATTAAGGGTGGGAGCCATCGTCTGAAAGCTGAGCCTGAGCACCGGCTGACACTGGACCTGCAAATAACGGCTTTGTGCGCCCGGGCTCCGCACTGCGGCCAGTCTGCAGTCAGGGCTCTCTGAGGCTGACTGGATATTTAAGAGGAGTTTGCTGCGGGGGAGGCCTCGTCTAGCTGAGATTTGGGTTTCAACATTCGAGACGCTTTTCTTCTTCCCCGCTATGTTCTCAAAGAGAGAACTGCAGGAGGTATGCTGACACAGGGCGTTTGCGAGGGCTTGTTTAAGATACTTACCCGCGGTGAAGGAGAGACAGAGAGAGAGAGAGTGCCAGAGAATGGCATGGTGCACCTTTTACACAGGTCAGTTAGTAAGCACACACGCACATTCATCATTGGTTACTCAATCCGCTATTGTCTTTCAAACCTGTTCTCGTTTGCTGTTGCTACATCTCCTGAAAATGAGGTTTCGGTCTGAGATGACCCGCACGCTGACTCATACCCCATACTGGAAACAATGTGCTGGACTATGTCTGGACAGCAGCAAAAAATGGCCTTTCAACTTCCCATAACCCCACCCCTCCCATGCCCTTTTCACTTCTGCACCAGGTGTCCAATCATGTACCATAGATCTGTGACCCACACCATAGAGGTTCATTGAAATGCAATTTTGTTCATGGCCAATCAACAACCATCTATTTAATTGCAACTTAATCATCAGTGATTGTGCATTAGTCAGTGAGTATAAAGTAGACTTCTATGCCAGTCTGATTCTGAATAAAAGGATGCAGGGGAGGAAAAGAGAGTTGCATTTAAAGTAATGCAATGCTTTTTAGAATATTAAATGCAAATCAATGGTTTTAGAACCATTGTTAGATTACTCAGAAATGACACTGGGACATTAGTGCCAATCTTATTCACAGAAAACAAGTTGAGGGGGTCAAGGGTCAAGATCTGACCCCCTTCCCTGAAGCGCTACACAGGAGAGGTTGTGGGGTCAGATTCCCAGCCTGTAAACTACTCCGTCAGGAGGGAAGACAGCTCGTCCTCCTCCCGCTCTCTGAACCGCTCCCAGGTTACTGTCTCTCCCTCTCTCTCTCTCTCTCTTTCTCTCTCCCCCCCCCTCTCTTTTTCCCTCCTCCCTCCTCCCGCACCCTTAGCCCCTCCCCAGGTTACTGTCTCCCCGTCTGCCCTGAGGCCTGAGTTCCAGGAAGTGACATCATTCAGACAGTGTTTTATCAGGCCTGCAAGGAGCCAGTAAATCAGTCTCTCTCACTTTCTCTGTGTCTAGTTCTTTCTCTCTCTCTCTTTCTGTCTCTCCTTTTCTGTCTCTCCCTTTCCTCTCTTTCTCACTGTCTACCCCTATCGCTCGCTTCCTTTCGTTCTGACTGTGTCTGTCTCATGCTATCATCTTGTCTCATTCTCGTCTCTGAGATAATGGAACATGGACTGAAAATACACGATAGAGAATAATGTTCTTTCCTCTCTCTCAGCTTCCCACCCCTCCCATCAGACCTCACGCCCTCCCTCTCTCCTTACCTCCCTTCCTACCTCACTCCCTCTCTCCCTCCCTACCTCCCTCTCTCCCTCCCTCCCTCCCTCTCTCCCTCTCTTCCTATCTCCCTCTATCCCTCCCTTCCTATCTCCCTCCCTCCCTCTGTCCCTCTCTGCTCTCTGCTCTCTGGGCTTTCTTTCTATTTCAATTGAATTCTCCATAAATCAGTGTGAGCGGAGGTCAGGTTGTGTCAGCTGGGGGCCAAGCCACCCTGACGAGAGCCAGATCGGGCCCAGCTCTCCTCTCCTCCCTCTCCTCTCCTCCTTCTCCTCTCCTCTCCTCTCCTCTCCTCCCTCTCCTTTCCTCTCTTCTCCCCTCCTCCCCTCTCCTCTCCTCTCTCTCCTCCTTCTCCTGTCCTCCCTCTCCTCTCCTCTCCTCTCCTCTCCTCTCCTTCCCTCTCCCTCTCCTCTACTCTTCTCTCCGCTCACCTCTCCTCTCCCCTCACCTCTCCTCTCCCCTCTTCTCCTCTCCTTCCTCTCCTCTCCTCCCTTCTCCCCTCCTCTCCTCCCCTCTCCTCTCCTCTCCTCCCTCTACTCCTTCTCCTCTCCTCTCCTCCCCTCTCCTCTCCTCTCCTCTCCTCTCCTCTCTCTCCTCTCCTCCCTCTCCTCTGCTCTCCTCTTTTCTCCTCCCGTTCCTCTCCTCTTCTCCCCTCTCTTCTCCTTCCTCTCCTCTCCTCTCTTCTCCTCTCCTCTCCTCTCCCCTCCTCTCCTATCCTCTCCTCTCCTCACTTCCCCTCTCCTCTCCTCTCCTCTCCTCTCCTCTCCTATCCCCTCCTCTCCTCTCTTCCCCTCTCCTCCCCTCTCCTCTCCTCTCCTCTCCCCTCCTCTCCTCTCCTATCCCTTTATCTCCCCTCCTCCCCTATCCTCTCCTCTTGTAGTCGGCAGCTTTGGGGCGGCCCCAGTCGTGCTGTCGGTTACTCTAGCGTGTCCCTGATACCGCATATCCTCACGTGGGCCGGCGTGACACGCGAGAGCAACAACCACCGCATGACCCGTTCTCACCTCGGCGCAGTGTAACAAGCGGCGCGTCCTTCAGCGCGCTGTCTCTGTGGGGAGGTGAACAGGGTGGCCGGAGAGCTTCACGAGTGAGGAGTCGCCCGCCCCTGTGTCCCGCAGTGGGGAGCAGCCTGCGATTAGAGCCTCCCAATTACTCATTATCTCATATGGGGCTCTGTGTAAAAGCTGCATGGCTCTAGCGTCTTAACACACCCGAAACACACACATACACACACGTGCACACACACACACACACACACACACACACACATAAACATACATACACACACAGACACACTTACACACAGATACACACACACACAAAAACATGCACACACACTTAAACTTAAAAGAGTCTAATATTCTCCCCCACATCTCCAACCACCAGTTTCATGTCTCAGTAAAAGCACCTAGCGGCCTGTGTTTGCATGCATGTGTTTAAGCAGTTTTGAGCTAGGCCGGTAGGTGTGAACTAGCCTGGTAAACGCGCCCCTCCTACTTCATTTCATTTTGTACAGAGGGGCTGGACCGGAATCTGTTCAGGAGCATGTAAGAGGACCGAGCAACTCCTATCCAATCAGCAAACAGAGGGTGTGCCTGTGAACCACGATGTTGACTTTGTGTGCTACATTTGAATTGTACTGCGTAGGTAGGCTAATTGAATACATGACGACCAGGCGTTAGCGATTGGGTAATGGCAGAGGCACTTGTTTTGAACTTTAGCAGAGTCCAAACCTCCAGGAAGAAATGTCACGGCCTCTGCTCCAGACCCTGGTTTACCAGGCTAGGTGTGTGTGTGTGTGTGAGTGTATTTAATGTAGTGTTGTACCAGGGGCTGGTTTAACAGGCTAGGTGTGAACACCCTGTGGGTGTGTGTGTACACTCCCCACTCCTGCTGGTGCCCAGGAGGTCAGACCTGTGCCCCAGTCCGAAATGAACAAAACAGTGTAACCCCTACCCTTGTGCACTATGTAGCAAACGAGTGAACATGTCCTACGTGTATATTGTCTTACTTGTATATTATGTGCCTATATGTACATTATTGCCTGTATTAGGGGCCTATATGTACATTATTGCCTATATTAGGTGCCTATATGTATATTATTGCCTATATTAGGTGCCTACAGTACATGTATATTGTTGTCTGTATTGTACAGTATGAGTGTCTTTGTCTATTATATGTATACTGCTACATGTCACATTGAATGTGTAGAGAGCTAACACCTATCTGCGTCAAATTCCTTGTATATGTAAGTATACTTGGCCAGTAAAACTGATTCTGATTCTGGCCGTGATGTGGGACTGGGCACTGCTGTCTGCTGGTAGGTGTTGAGTAGCCTGGTAAACCAGAACCTCGTACTACGCTGCATTTCGTACAGAGGGTCTGGCTGTGCTGTATTGAGAAATGTTTGTTTCCTGCAGGTGTAGACTCTGCTGAAGTTTAGAACAATTGGATCTGCCTTCACCCAGTCGCTAACATAGGGGCGTGACGTATGCAGTTAGCCTGGCTACAAGCCTGACTACTACAGTACTACTACAGTTCAAATGTAACGGACAAAGTCGATGTCATCGCTCAAGATCACTCCCTCTCTTTGCTGATTGGTCTGGTAAAGATACAAAGGGAGTCAACCATGTCAATTGAAGCAAACCCAGACTACCACTGTAGTGGTAAGGCAGGCTTATAGCCAGACACACACACAATTCACACCGACTTGAGCGTGTACAGCACGTAACCGTGTACAATATGTTTGTATAGTGACAGAATGTGCTCAGATCACGTGTGTGGTGTGAATAGTCTAAGTTGTTAACGTGCGTTCTAAACGAATACGGACAGAAAACGGGCACGCGCTGTATACGCAGTGTTTGGTGTGAATGAGCCCTAAGCGGGGAGAGGCCAGGTGGCCCGCCGTGCAGGGTGGAGGAGGGGGTGACCGCTGTGTTATGGAAGCGTGCAGGTGTCTGGGTGATTTACCGCTGCTTGGCTCAGCTCCTGTCCGTGCAGGTGAGTGCAGGCACGTACCTCAGGCCTTATCAGCCCCACACATCAAATACACTCACATTCTGACTCACTCACGTTCTGATCTTGCATCACACACACATGTGGTCCAAAAACAAAACACAAAAACGCACCAGTGCAAAGATAGACATAAACCACCTCGGTGGCTGCTTGCTTCATTGCGCTCATGAGGTAAGGAGGAAACATTCTTGTGTAAATAACATGTCATTCTTTACCCACACTGCAAGAGTGCTAGGAGCGGCCAGGGCAGGCCTGTCTGGTTGTGCTCTCTCCAACTCCTGGGCTGACATTTTAATTCACCTGCAGAGACAAGACACAGGTCAACAGAGACGGACACAAGACACGGACGCAGACACGGACACAAGACACGGACACAAGACGCGGACACGGGCGCGGATGCGGACACAAGACACGGACGCGGACACAAGATGTGAATACAAGACACGGACGCAGACACAAGACATGGACACGGACACAAGACATGGACACAAGACACGGACACAAGACACGGACACAAGACACGGACGCTGACACAAGGCGCGGACACAAGACATGGACACAAGACATGGACACAAGACACGGACGCTGACACAAGACGCGGACACAAGACATGGATACAGATGCGGACACAAGGCGCGGACGCGGACACAAGACGTGGACACAAGACACGGACACGGACACGGACATAAAAAACGGACGCGGACACAACACACGGACAAAACACACGGACACGGACACAAGACATGGACACAGACACAGACACGGACATAAGACGCGGACACAATACATGGACACAGACGCAGACGCGGACACAAGACACAAGACGCAGACACAAGACACGGACACAAGACACAAGACGCAGACACAAGACACGGACACAAGACACAGACGCGGACACGGACTCAGGGCAAGGACACTGCGCTGTAGGGCTGCAGCTAGACTCCCACTGACCACTGCAAACAGCTAATGCCAAGCTAAGAGCTTTACTGGGCTCCGGATATCTCTTGCTCTAAGCCTGACTTATGTGTTCGTTTAGCCTTCGACGGCATACGAGAAAGAGGGAGTGAACACTCCAGGGCCAACTGTTTTGGCAATCAGCATCAAATCACATTCATCAAATTAAAATAAGAACGTTTTTTTTTTTTTTTTCAAAATGTTTTGTCAGGTTTTCGCCTACGGCCAACACCACTCCCGAACACAAAGCCCCAATGAAACCATTCCATTCTGCCCTCGCTGTCTGTTTTAAGAGTGTATCATTAAAGTTTATGAGCGCAGTTCTCATGTGGTTGTCTGTTGTTGTGGAAGGGAGGGTCTGTGAGAGTGAGAAATGTCCTCAGGCCAAACAAGGTATCGCTCCGATGAACTCAGCATGCTGCTTCTATTTTCACTGACAGCAAAAATACACTCAAGCTTCTGCACACCATAAGGGGAATACAATAATGCCATAACAGTCTTTTCCATCAGAGAAATGGAGACTAATCTGTTTGTTTAGGTAACACCCCTGCCTTAGTTTCTTGACTAAATCCTCCTGCAGTCAGAGGCAGACATCCCAGGTTCAGAAAGCAAAAGTCCTGCCACATATTTGTTCCAGCCAATTCACTGAAACAGTTGATCCTAGGTAGAGGAGATAATTCATGAAATCACTTGTGTTGAGAGCACAGGCAGAAGGAATACATGGCAGGGTTTGTCTGCCTGCCGTCAGTAGGGTAGGGCAGAATAGAAGGAGATCCATTGCTGATGGGTGACAGGAATTGGGCTGATGGTTTTGACTGGGCAAGCGGTTAGGGGGAGAGGATGTCATGCTGATTCAGGCCCAAGAGAGAGCAAAACCCAGAGAGACACACAGAGAGACACACAGAGACAGAGAAAGAGAGAGAGAGAACCAGGACACGTGCTGCCTTGAAAGGAGAGAGAGAGAAAGAGAGAGGGAGCGATAGAGAGGAGATTGTGGGAACAATTGATGGATATGACAGATGTATTTTGGCTGGAGTTGAGAGCATGACATCATCCCTGTTCGGCTTCCTTGGGAGTCTGTCGGCAGTAAGGTATCAGTGCCGTCTCGGGCCATGCACTCACTGATAGCTCTGGACTTACGGGAAAGGGAAAGATCTGTGTGTGTGTGTGTGTGTGTGTGTGTGTGCGCACGTAAGCACAGCCACAGTGCAACTCTGTCAGTAAAAACTGATGAATTCTGATGGCCGTTTTCATTGCCCAGCCAATGTAAGAAGACGAGCCTGTTTCTGCCCAAATTGCTGCCTGGACCACAAGATGAGATGATTGCCCTCTTCACACATTGACACATGGGTCACTTTGCCAATGCAGGGTTTCAATATTCATGACAAGCAGTCAAACCTCTGGTACTATAGCAAGAACACTGAATTCCAACTTAATTAAAGTTAATATTGTGTGTGTGTGTGTGTGTGTGTGCTGGATTTTATGTGTGAAAGAGATAAGAAGTAGAATAAAAGAGAGTGAGAGAAAGAAAGGAAGAGAGAGAAAGAAGGAGAGAGCGGGAAAGAGAGAGAGACAGACAGAGAGAGAGAGAGAAGGAAAGAGAAAGAGAGAGGGAGAGAGAGAAAAAGAGAATCAGTGAAAAGAAAGTTGGGGTTGTTGTGAACCATAGAGTGCTGCAGTGTGGCTCAGGGAGAGGGAGACAGAGAGAGAATGAATAAGAAAGAGAGAGAGAAAGCGAAAGAGAGAATCAATGAAAAGAAAGTGGGGGTTGTGATGTGAGCCATAGAGTGAGTGCTGCAGTGTGGCTAGCCCCAGCCATCTCGACCCTGGAAGCAGGACAGGGCAGGGCAGCCATCTCGACCCTGGAAGCGGGGCAGGGCAGGGCAGCCATCTCGACCCTGGAAGCAGGGCAGGGCAGGCAGGGCAGCCATCTCGACCCTGGGAGCAGGACAGGGCAGGGCAGGCAGGGCAGCCATCTCGACCCTGGGAGCAGGACAGGGCAGGGCAGGCAGGGCAGCCATCTCGACCCTGGGAGCAGGACAGGGCAGGGCAGGCAGGGCAGCCATCTCGACCCTGGGAGCAGGGCAGGGAAGTTATCAGGGCCCTGGGAGCAGGGCAGGGCAGGCAGGGCAGTAATCACCCGGAGCCAGTGATCTCAGGAGGGCGGCTGGGCCCTGGGGAATGCGCGCCCCACTCCTCCACCCTGCCCACTACAAGAGAGTGTCCTCTGCTCCCAGGGGGCTGCAAAGGGGGGGGGTAGATCGGGATGATTTAGGGGGCCCAGAGCTTCACAGGGCCCACAGAGGACTATGATATGGTTAGGGTGGGGGCCCTAAATTATTTTCTTTCAGGGGGCCCACAATTTCTAGCAGCGCCCCTGTCTGTTCCAGCACTGCCTTGTAGACCCCCACCCATGATATCTGCCAGAGTAACAGTGTTAGGGCATGAAATGTTTAGGCGTTACAGTAATATAGTCACAGTCCACGCTTCTCTTGCTAGTATAATTTGGCATAGTAGGGATCGATTTAGATTACCAGCAAACAGGGAGTTTTCCTCACTGATACCTGAGGTTTTTTTCTAGAATCAAACAAATCAAACAAACAGGGAGTTGTTTCCTCACCGCTGTTGCTCCCTGGGGACACTAACAATCCGACTGCACCTTAATGAACTTCTCTTGTTCTAGCACCTCTGGATTACAAGGACTGTTGACCTGTGTTCACACAAGAGCCCGCATCAATGGGCATTGCGTCGTTGTGACATTGCATTGCATTATTATGCCACGCAAGAGCCCGCATATATGGGCATTGCGTCGTTGTAACATTGCATTAGTGTGTCACGCAAGAGCCTGCATTAATGGGGCATTGCGTCATTACGTCATTTCATTATTGTGTTCGTCCACTCCGGCGCCACTGGACTGCAAGAAATGTTGTCTTGTATTGTTCTTGCCAAACTGTAAAGCACTTTGAGCTTCATCTTGTATGAGGTCTTCTATACAAGTAAAGATTGTTATTATTATTGTTATTATTATATAGTGTTCTGAAGTGTTATTGTTTCACGTGTGTGTGTGTGTGTGTGTGTGTGTGTGTGTGTGTGTGTGTGTGTGTGTGTGTGTGTGTGTAGCCATAGAGGACCAGGCATGAGGAAAGAATTACATTCGCACAGAATACTGCAGCAACCTCTGCCCCTTCTGTTGCAGGTTATGTCTAGCTGTCTTTGCTTTTATTTTTGTGAAGCACATTGAATTGCCGTTGTGTATGAAATGCGCTATACAAATAAACTTGCCTTGCCTTGCCTTGTCTGTTCAGAGAAAATGCCAACTTCACTAAACCAATAGCCATAAATCAACTTTATTGTCCTTCGGCCTGTTTCTGACTCTCTCTCTCTCGCTCTCTCTCTGCCCCCCTTTGTCTCTCTCTCTCTCTCTCTCTCTCCCCCCCTTTGTCTCTCTCTCTCTCTCCCCCCCTTTGTCTCTCTCTCTCTTTCGTTCACTCTCCTTTCTCTCTTGACACCATGTGCTGTTAATTAAATTTACTTTGAAGTGTCGATGACATCATGGGCTGGTTGTTATTCTCCTGGACGTGTTTGCACTTCATGGTTCCTATGGAAACTGTGATGTCATGGCCACACGGACGTGCTGCGAGGGAGAAGGCCCGGCCGCCTGACATGCGGTCGGAAGAAAGTAAGAAGGGGTTTTGTGTTTTTGAGGGGTCATTGGTTTGTCAACGGCTGTCTTGAGGATGAAAGCCAACAACGGGAGGTGGGGGGTCGTGTCACTCTGCATCAGGTCCAGACCAGGAGGCATTCCTCCACTGTGCCAGAGCGAGACAGCTCCCCTATCACACAGATGGACGCGCTGATAAACAACACAGCGCCACTTGGAGGCAGGGAGGTGAAGCACAGCACAGCACAGCACAGCACAGCACAGCACAGCACAGAACAGGACAGCACAGCACAGCAAAGCACAGCACAGCACAGCACAGCAAAGCACAGCACAGAACAGGACAGCACAGCACAGCACAGCACAGCACAGCACAGCAAAGCACATCACAGCACAGAACAGGACAGGACAGGACAGGACAGGACAGCACAGCAGCACAGCATAGCACAGCACAGGACAGCGCAGCGCAGCACAGGACAGCACAGCACAGCAAAGCACAGCGCAGCGCAGCGCAGCACAGGACAGCGCAGCACAGGACAGCGCAGCACAGGACAGGACAGGACAGGACAGGACAGGACAGGACAGCAGCACAGCATAGCATAGCACAGCACAGGACAGCGCAGCACAGGACAGCGCAGCACAGGACAGGACAGGACTGGTCTCTTCTCAGACACTCATTGGAGGAGGCAGCTCGGTTGGCGTAGATTGCAGGAACGTGGACACTTGAGTTTCACGAGTGCCTGATAGTTGTGCGTGCCTGGAGAAGGAGCTGGAGTGCACACTGACGTAGTGTGTGTGTGGGTGTGGATGTATACACTGCTGTGAGTGTGTGTGTGTGTGTGTGTGTGTGTGTGAGGAATTTAATGGCTGCACTTGCCAGCACTCATTTAATGTTTACGACCTGGTGCCACAGGCATATTTGAGCACTTATAAGGGTGGGGGGGTGGGGGCAGGGAGGGGGGTGAATGGGAAGGAAGGAAATGACTTGGTGCTGGTGGTCATACAGATGTCGCTGTCGAACATGCGGACTTTATATAAGCAATAACACAATAACAATGATTGCTATTCACTATAAACAGATTAGTGAAAGGGGAATTTTATTAAATGTCCTGACTCACTTGCTGGTGAAAACATGCTTCAGATGTTGAATTCATTCCTTAATTTGTCATCAGACAAATAAGAACAAGTTGTCAACAATACCAGAACACCCAGTGAAATTATACCAATATATCATTGTTTTTCAGCAGTATTTTTTTTACAGTGGTTCCTATGGAAGCAACAGTCAGTAAGTCCTAACTGGCTTGGTTGTTATGGCGCAACAGCTTTTAATGAATGTGTAGGTAATGAAATTGATGGATCTCTGTGGAAAGGCTTGCGCATGTTTACATGTCTGTTTGGCTAGTGTAAGTGTGTTTGTTTTAATGCGTGTGTGTGTGTGTGTGTGTGTGTGTGTGTGTGTGTGTGTGTGTGTGTGTGTGTGTGTGTGTGTGTTAAGAGACAGAAGTGTTTATGGCTAGTCTGTGTAATGTCAACATTGCTCACACATGTCACACAGACCCAAGTGCCTTGCCAGGAATTGCTGTGGGAAACAGACTGTGACCACGTATGTGTCATAGCCGTAGTTTCTGTTGCTTCCTGACTCACTTGGTATTTCTCACTTTTTGTACACCTCTACCACCACCACCACCGCCCCCACCACTCTCCCAACCACCCCTAATGTTGCAACACCTGAGTGGCTCGCGTTATCAGCCATCTTGCTTGTGATCAGACAGGCCTTTCTTCTGGGATCCTGCTGGCTCTAGGCGACCGTGCTCAGCCTTGCAGAGGCATGGAGGTCTCCGGGCGCGTCTGGTTACACTCCCTTCAGCGGGAGTTCGTCTCTCCCCTCTCTGCCCCCCCCCCCCCCGCCCCAGAATCCCCTGCCCCCCTTCTGTTCTATCAGATAAGGGCTGAAGAGACAGCTGAGAACAGAGGTGAGTGGTTTTCGGTAACAATAACAAACTTTGGCAGGGTAAGTGCAGTGCGTAGCACAGCACAGCACAGCACAGCACAGCAAAAGCGTGAAGCAGTTCGTGAACCCCTTCTCGTTTTGCCTGCTAATGTTGAGCGACATTTACGACCTGAACTGAACACACAGGCAGTTCGGGGGGGTTGGGGGGTCTGGGGCTGCTGACGTCAGCCCAAGATGGAAATCATCATACTCAGCCTATACACACACACACACACACACACACACACACATACATACACACACACATGCACACACACACTTCAGGGAAAGCTGCAGCTGTTGAGAGGCCCGAAGTGAAAGCTGTTCTCCCTCAAGAGCCCTCTCCATGAACTATGTAATCTCCCGAAATGCATTGTCTAATAGGACAGCTTTGCTTCTCCTTTGGGTGCTTCCAGAGCTTGCTCAGAGCAGCTTAGCGAGATGGATGGATGGCTCATTTGTTTAGGTTTCTCTGGGCTGCCTGCGCTCTCTCGCTCTCTCTCCCTTCCTCTCTCTTTCCCTCTCTCTCTCTCTCTCTCTCCCTTTCTCTCTCTTTCCCTCTCTCTCCATCTCTCTCTCTCTCTCTCTCTCTCTCTCTCCCCAGCTAACCGCTGGTTAGGATGTTGGTGCGGTGCGGGGGCAGAGCGGGGGCAGAGAGGGCTTGCGGGGGCAGAGAGACAGAGCTGAGTGTCCTGGTCCGACAGCTCTCCGCTGTAAATCAACCTGTCCTGCAGCCTGTCCTGCAGCCCGCCTGGCCGCCATGCCGTGGGGAGAGTTTACCGTAAACAGAGGGGGCGGAATGTAAGGTTACTTCACTCTGTCATCCACCCAGCGTTGTGCCTGCAGTGTGTGGATGGGGTGGGGTGAGGTGTGGGCTGTGGGCTGTGGGGTGTGGGTGTGGGGTGTGGGGGGGGTCTGGGCTGTGGGGTGTGGATGTGGGCTGTGGGCTGTGGGGTGTGGGTGTGGGGTGTGGGGTGTGGTGGGGGTCTGGGCTGTGGGGTGTGGGTGTGGGTGTGGGTCTGGGCTGTTGGGTGTGGGCTGTGGGCTGTGGGGTGTGGGGTGTGGGTGTGGGTGTGGGGTGTGGGGTGTGGGGTGTGGGTGTGGGGTGTGGGGAGTGGGAGTGGGTGTGGGTGTGGGGAGTGGGTGTGGGGTGTGGGGTGTGGGTGTGGGTGTGGGTGTGGGGTGTGGGGTGTGGGGTGTGGGTGTGGGTGTGGGGTGTGGGGTGTGGGGTGTGGGTGTGGGGTGTGGGTGTGGGGTGTGGGGAGTGGGGTGTGGCTGTGGGGTGTGGGGTGTGGGGAGTGGGTGTGGGGAGTGGGTGTGGGGTGTGGGTGTGGGTGTGGGTGTGGGGTGTGGGGTGTGGGTGTGGGGAGTGGGGTGTGGGGTGTGGGGTGTGGGTCTGGGCTGTGGGGTGTGGGGAGTGGGTGTGGGTGTGGGTGTGGGTGTGGGGTGTGGGTGTGGGGAGTGGGGTGTGGGGAGTGGGGTGTGGGGAGTGGGTGTGGGTGTGGGTGTGGGGTGTGGGTGTGGGGAGTGGGGTGTGGGGAGTGGGTGTGGGGTGTGGGGTGTGGGGTGTGGGTGTGGGTGTGGGGTGTGGGTGTGGGGTGTGGGTGTGGGTGTGGGGTGTGGGGTGTGGGGTGTGGGTGTGGGGTGTGGGTGTGGGGTGTGGGGAGTGGGTGTGGGTGACCCACTGGGTCCTATTCCCCCACCCATCAAACCAAAGCGACCAGGCCCCCTCCCACCCTATTGTATGGCCTGACGAGGAATGTTTGCCCTGCCAGAGTTCAGTTACAGTGGACGAGCAGACGAGCCTCTTGTCTCTGTTTCCAGCACTGACAGTGTCGTCTGCTTCAGCCAGCTCATTAGCCGGCATGAAAGAAGCAATGTCACGCTGGATGCTTGTCGGGTGGAATGCAGGCTTTTCTCTCTTTTTTTCACTGAAGCATGTGATTGCGGTTATCCGGTTATCTATTAAAAAGAGCACTGTAGACATCCCGCAGAAACTTCTCATCAATTCTCCCACATCAGAGGCCTCTTATCTGACTGTATTCAAATGGGATTTGGAGGTGGAGGAACACATACGCTCCGTGTTCTGTGAGGGTTGCTGCTTCTGTAGCGCGCTCCTGGTTGAACAATGCTGTTGGCCCATGACAGCACAGGAAGAGATTATAAGGGGAAAGAACTGCACTCTGACCAGTGCAGACCATCATTTGGAAGCCCAGAACTGAGTGTGTGTGTGTGTGTGTGTGTGTGTGTGGGGGGGGGGGGGGGGGGGGGGGGGGTGTGGGAGAGGGTGAGAGGCAGCACAAACAGCACTCTCTCTAACAGCCAACAGAAGGCTGAAAAAAGGGAACATGCTCTCCTCCTCCTTTTCCCTCCCTCTCTCCCTCCCTCTGCCTCATTCCCTAGTTCGCTCCCTCCCTCCCTCTCTGCCACATTCCCTCGTTCCCTCTCTTCTTCTCTCTGCCTCACTCCCTCGTTCCCTCCCTCTCTGCCTCATTCCCTCCCTCCCTCTCTCTGCCTCTCTCTAGTTCCCTCCCTCTCTCCCTCTGCCTCAATCCCTCGTTCCCTCCCTCTCTGCCTCATTCCCTCCCTCCCTCTCTCTGTATCTCTCTAGTTCGCTCCCTCCCTCTCTCTACCTCAGTCCCTCGTTCCCTCCCTCTCCAGTGCTGAGCCTCCTCCCCCGAGCAGTCGTAGAAGTGGGAGATTAACCTGACGGAGGGAGTCAAGCTTTAAAACAGAGCGGCGCGCAGAGGAGACACACGGAGCCTTGGAGTGAAGCACAGACCCTCAGAGAGAGAGAGAGACAGAGAGAGAAAGAGACAGAGAGAGAGAGAGAGAAAGAGACAGAGAGAGAAAGAGACAGAGAGAGAGACAGAGAGAGAGAGAGAAAGAGACAGAGTGACTGAAATAGAGAGAGAAAGAGACAGGGAGTGAGTAAGAGATAGAGAGAGAGAGACAGAGAGAGAAAGAGACAGAGAGAGAGAGAGAGAGAGAGAGAGAGAAAGAGACAGAGTGACTGAAATAGAGAGAGAAAGAGACAGAGAGTGAGTAAGAGATAGAGAGAGAGAGAGAAAGCACATTCTCTCTTGCTTTCACGCAGCCTTGACCTGAAAGCCAAGGGCTTTGCGTTGCAGGTTTTTGGCCATTGATGTTCACAAGGCTTTTTCAGACGTCTTTATTACCAGGATTGAACACCGCAGCCACGCTCTAGCCACGTGAAACTTTTTTGCAAGCATCAGCAGGCTCCCTCCTGTCCTGGGAGAGCAACTTCGGGTTTCCTCGTTGTGGATTTAAGAGGTTGAACTCTTAAAAAGAGCTGAGGGGAAAGAAGGAGCAACTGACTGCTGGCTGCAGCATCCAGAGGTTGACAGGGTCTCGAGGGTCTCGAGGTGAAACCGAAAGCGTGGAGTGGAACGTCAGCCGGAGCGTGGCAATGGACGCCGGACCTTTGGCCGCGGTGGGCGAGGGTGTCGGCGTGGGCGACGGGGGAGACGGTGTGTGCGGCGCTGTCCCGCTACGAGAGCACGCTCCGGGACGCCGTGCGAGAGATCCACGTGGACGTGAGCGCCTTCAAGCTGGGCGTGGAGCGCCGTCTGGAGGAGGCCCTGCACGTGAGCGGGCCGCTGGGACGCGCCGTCGCACAGCTGCAGCAGGAGAACCGCCAGCTCCGCAGCCAGCTGGAGGCCCTCACCCGCCAGGTGGAGGTGCTGACGTGCACCGCGTGCGACCGCAGCGCCCTCCTCGGACCCGCCTCGGGCCTTCAGCAGCTCCAGCAGAACCCCGGTGCCGGTAGCGGGGCCAGCAGCAGCAGCAGTGGTGGTGTTGGTGTTGGTACCGGTAGCAGCTGTGGTGGTGGTGCTGGTGTTGGTACCGGTACCGGTAGCAGCTGTGGTGGCACGGGTCAGCACCAGATGCACGGCCTGGGCAGCGGTCCCGGT
>CM050215.1:24255467-24292967 GCA_027475355.1 Coilia nasus
ACACATAAATGTATCTGTAGTGTATCATGGTGGTCAGTGCCATTTTCAAAATCTGTTGTGTTTGCTCATCCAAAGAGCTCCCTGCAACCACAGTCACAACATTCACAGTTGTAGAGGCTTCGAATTCAACCCCCCACCCACTTAAGTAAGGAATAACAGCCGCCGAGGCGTGCATTCGATGGAATTAATCAACGCTGGCGGAGGGGAATAACTTCCCGATGCGAAGTTCTTATAGTTACCATTCTGTGGGGCATTGATATGGATGCGAAGTTGTTATAGTTACCATTCTGTGGGGCATTGTTGTTCTGTTGTTATAGTTACCATTCTGTGGGGCATTGATATGGATGCGACGTTGTTATAGTTACCATTCTGTGGGGCATTGATATGGATGCGACGTTGTTATAGTTACCATTCTGTGGGGCATTGATAGGGATGCGAAGTTGTTATAGTTACCATTCTGTGGGGCATTGTTGTTCTGTTGTTATAGTTACCATTCTGTGGGGCATTGTTGTTCTGTTGTTATAGTTACCATTCTGTGGGGCATTGA
Source organism: Coilia nasus (assembly GCA_027475355.1). Classification (NCBI taxonomy): domain Eukaryota; kingdom Metazoa; phylum Chordata; class Actinopteri; order Clupeiformes; family Engraulidae; genus Coilia; species Coilia nasus. The sequence continues at coordinate 24,256,015 of CM050215.1, forward strand.
TATGGATGCGACGTTGTTATAGTTACCATTCTGTGGGGCATTGATATGGATGCGAAGTTGTTATAGTTACCATTCTGTGGGGCATTGTTGTTCTGTTGTTATAGTTACCATTGTTTTAACTCAAACTTCTGAAGTTGGTTTAACTAACATAATGTATTCATGATACGCAACAAATGTGCAGGTAAAACAGTGCAAGTAATCCCAAAGGTTAGAAAGATCCATGCAGCACATTACCTTCATTTGTTAAGTAAGGAATAACAGCCGCCGAGGCGTGCATTCGATGGAATTAATCAACGCTGGCGGAGGGGAATAACTTCCCGATGCGAAGTTGTTATAGTTACCATTCTGTGGGGCATTGATATGGATGCGAAGTTGTTATAGTTACCATTCTGTGGGGCATTGTTGTTCTGTTGTTATAGTTACCATTCTGTGGGGCATTGATATGGATGCAACGTTGTTATAGTTACCATTCTGTGGGGCATTGATATGGATGCGACGTTGTTATAGTTACCATTCTGTGGGGCATTGATATGAATGCAAAGTTGTTATAGTTACCATTCTGTGGGGCATTGATAGGGATGCGAAGTTGTTATAGTTACCATTCTGTGGGGCATTGTTGTTCTGTTGTTATAGTTACCATTCTGTGGGGCATTGATATGGATGCAACGTTGTTATAGTTACCATTCTGTGGGGCATTGATATGGATGCGAAGTTGTTATAGTTACCATTCTGTGGGGCATTGTTGTTCTGTTGTTATAGTTACCATTCTGTAGGGCATTGTTGTTCTGTTGTTATAGTTACAATTCTGTTGGGCATTGATATGGAACGGTGCCTAAACTTAATGCCAGAGTTTCAGAACTACTAGGTCGATTTAGAACTATTGACCAGCCATTCAGAAAGCAGCATTCTATTTGACCGGGGCATAAATCGGTTCTAAGCAGCATTCCAACAGACCAGGCCATAAATCGGTTCTAAGCAGCATACTATCTGACCGGGCCATAAATCGTTTCTAAGCTGCATGTTAGTCCCAGTCTGGGGAGTGCACTCTGCCTCATTTGAAGGCCATTGAGCGAGGCAGGGATTAGAGCAACACACTCTGCCTCATTTGAAGGCCATTGAGCGAGGCAGAGATTAGAGCAACACACTGTGCCTCATTTGAAGGCCATTGAGCGAGGCAGGGATTAGAGAAATGCACTCTGCCTCATTTGAAGCCCATTGAGCGAGGCTGGGATTAGAGCAACACACTGTGCCTCATTTGAAGCCCATTGAGCGAGGCAGGGATTAGAGCAACACACTCTGCCTCATTTGAAGCCCATTGAGCGAGGCAGGGATTAGAGCAACACACTCTGCCTCATTTAAAGGCCATTGAGCAAGGCTGGGATTAGAGAAACACCCGGGTCGAGTCAGATGCCTTCTTCTCCAGGCTGCCACACAAGGCTTTTGGCTCCTGAAGACTGGATGGCTACTTCCTCTTTTTTCTTGTGTTTTCCCTCACTCTCTTTCGCTCTCTCTCTCTCTCTTTTTCATTCTCTCTCTTTCTTTCTCTATCTCTCTCTCTCTCTCTCTGTCTTTCTCTCTCTCTCTCCCTCTCTCTCTCTCTCCCTCTCTCTCTCTCTGTCTTTCTTAATCTCTCTCTGTCTCTCTCTCTGTATAGCTCTACCCTCTTTCCTCTCTCCATCTCAACAACACCTGCCACATCTATTCATAGGTTTACATAGGGCAACGACAGAGACAGAGAGAGGTGTGTGTGTGTGAGAGAGAGAGAGAGAGAGTGTGTGTGTGTGTGTGTGCAACAGAGAGAGAGAGAGAGAGAGAGAGAGAGAGAGAGAGAGAGAGAGAGAGAGAGAAAAGGTTACTCTACTGCACACTGCATTCCTCCCCATCAGTGGAGTGGAGGGTAGAGGGGGCTGCTGTTGCCTGTAACTGATGAATTGGACGGATGGCTCGCAGGTCGGTGGGTTATCTTTGACTTCACTAGGGAGCAGCGCAGCCTCGCAGAGTACATCTCACACCCCCTACTCCCCCGTGACCAGTACAGTGTGTGCGTGTGTGTGGTGTGTGTGTGTATATCTGTGTGTGTGTGTGTGTGTGTGTGAAAGAGTGTGTCAGAGAGAGCTTGTGTGTGTGTGTGTGTGTGAGTGTGTGTGTGTGTGTGTGTGTGTGTGTGTGTGTGTGTGTGTGTGTGTGTGTGTGTGTGTGTGTGTGTGTGTGTGTGTTGAAAGAGAGCGTGAGAGAGAGCTCGTGAGAGAGAGTTTGTGTGTGTGTGTGTGTGTGTGTGTGTGTGTGTGTGTTTTAGAAGGGAGATAAGTTGTGCATAGCCGTTATCTGTGGAAACTCTGTCAAAGTACACTCACACTGTCATTTTGAGAAAACACAGACGCATAAACACTCACACTCTTTCTTCTCATGCTAACACACCCATTTGGGTACATAAACACGCACACACAAACACACACACACACACACAACCACAAACACACACCCACACACTAACCGACTGTACATGAAAATCTTTTTAAAACAAGTGTAAAATACGAGCAGGACATCTCAGGCAGGAAGCGAGCCACTGGTTGAATTTGTGCTCCGGTCTCAGATAACACTGCCCTACAAAGCCAAAAAGCCAGTAACTATATATTTTGGTCTGGATATTAACTTTATAACAACTGTTTTCTCTTATGACTAAATATTGTGCTTCTTCCTGTTATGAAAATACATAAAAGCATTACCACTATCATACCTACAACATGTTAGACTGGGCAGTATGACAACTTTGAAGGCATTTTTCTCAGTTTCAGTGTTCGCGTAGTTACTGCACTTTGCCTTTGTAGGGCAGGCAGGACCGACCCCCTGTAAATCACACCCATATCATGGCCCCCAAGTCCCCCCTATTCCCCCCATTCCTCTCTATTCCCCCCTACTCCCCCCCATTCCCTCTATTCCTCTCTACTCCCCCTTATTCCCCCCATTCCCCCCCATTCCTCTCTATTCCCCCTATTCCTCTCTATTCCCCCCTATTCCCCCATTCCCCTCTACTCCTCCCCTACTCCCCCCCATTCCCTCTATTCCTCTCTACTCCCCCTTATTCCCCCCATTCCCCCCCCATTCCTCTCTATTCCCCCCTATTCCTCTCTATTCCCCCCTAGTCCTTTCTATTCCCCCCTATTCCCCCATTCCCCTCTACTCCTCCCCTACTCCCCCCCATTCCTCTCTATTCCTCTCTATTCCCCCTATTCCCTCCTACCCTCCCCCCCCCACCCCCCATTCCGGTAAGCTTACCCTGTCATACGCACATCAGCCAGCCCAGCCTTATCGTGGTAGCAGCGCAAAACATGTAATCACCGCCAGATTGTGTAATTTGCTCGACATGGCGTGATCATTACTCATGGCCCATGCATAGAGTCTGATGTGTGATGGGAGAGGGGTGGGGCATCGCATTTACGAGGGCTTGTGTAAAAGCACAGAAATAGTTTTACTTCAGGTCCAAACCAAATGCTGCTTGTGATTACCAGCTCATAGATAGAAACACATACACACACTCACACACGCTCACACACACACACACACACACACACACACACACACACACACACACACACACACACACACACACAGAAAGCCAAAACCACACACATGACCTAATGTAAAGTCGAAATTCCTTCATATCCTATTCAGCAATGCTCTGAGGAGGATACATTCGCTTACATTTGCGACACACGCCCACTAACACTTCAACTCCTGACACAGCTCACCGCTTCAGTGCTTTAGTAGAAACTGCTGATGGTGACTGATACTCTACATACATTTGTCTGTACATGATTGATAAATGTGTGTTGATATGCTGACATCAGTCAGTCAGTCAGTCAGTGAGTCAGCTTTGCCGCCAAAAGACGCCCTTGAGAAAGTGACACTGCTCCTTCTCATGCCCCCTCCCCTGGCCTCCGGCTCTGGATCAAGCTGGGCAGCGGAGATCCTGCTAGCAGCAAGAAAAAAACACAACACAACACACACACATAGACTAAAAAAAACACCTTAGCAGGGCTGTCGCTACAGCGGAGCACAATAGCAAAGCAGGAGAATAAGAGTGGGAGACAGAGAGAGAGAAAGAAAAAGAGGGTGAGAGAATGAGACCAAGTCAACCAGGGAAGGTGAGAGAGGCAGAATAAAAGAGAGAAAAAGAAAGTGAGAGTGGTCGAGTGGATGAGAGAGAGAGGGGGATGGAGTGTACTGGTTGATGAGGGGTTCAAGAGAGAGAGAAGTAGAGAGAGAGGGAGAGAGATGGAGGGAGAGAGGTAGGGAGGAGAGAGAGAGAGGTAGAGAGAGAGGGATTGAGGGAGAGAGAGAGGGAGGGAGAGAGGGAGGAGAGAGGGAGTGAGGGGTGGAGTGTACTGGTTGGTGAGGGGTTCAAGAGAGAGAGGGAGGGAGGGAGGGGTGGAGTGTGCTGGTGGGTGAGGGGTTTGACAGAGAGGTACAGAGGGAGGGAGACAGAGATGGAGGGAGGGAGGGAGGGAGGGAGACAGAGCGGGAGGGAGAGAGAAAGGCATTCAGACCCCTCCCATGCAGCCCCTAGCTTTCCTAATTACTTCCAGACAATGGCATGTATTCTCATCTCCCTGGTTACAGGTTAATAATTCCCTGTTTACATGGTGACCTCACTGACCAGTCGTGTGCATTGTGCTGGTCCACTACAGACAGTCTGGGAGCCGGGCAGGCAGGGGGCAGTGGGGGGGGGGGGGCGGCGGTGCCAATCAAACAGGGATGCCAAAGCACTTAAAGCAATACTACAGGTCGGATGCGGAATTGTCTCTCATAGAGAACTACAGAGAGGCGGTCTGCTCCTCCAAACTTACTTAGTGCGGTTATGGAGGGCGGCAAAGTGAATTCAGAAGTGCCTTTCTCCATGTTACAATTTGATGAACCACTGAAAACATTATGATTGGAAACATTATTTTAAGGTTGAAAAAACTACTTTGTAGTTTTTTTGTAGTTTGTAGCCAGCCTCACATCTGCACACCAACTTAAGTCTGACAGGAGATCAGTCTGATGTCTAAAGTCTGGAGCAGGTCTGGCCATGGCCCAGTTGGGCCAGAACTGTTCTGAAGTCAGTTGCTATCAGCAAAACACTTTGAAGTTTGATCCTGGATCTTCTGGATGTAGACAGGGGTGGAGGGTGAGCGAGAGCCTCACTAACATGCACACATACACACACACACACACACACACACACACACACACACACACACACACACACACACACACACACACACACACACACACACACAGACTTACACACACACACATACACACACACACACACACACACACACATACACACACACACACACACACACACACATACACACACACACACACACACCCACACACACACACACACACACACACACACACACACACACACACACATACACACACACACACACACACACACACACACACACACACACACACACACACACACACTGCCCCTTCCTCCCCCTGTTGTGCAGAGACCTTTGTGTCCTCCTGGACGTCTGTGTTTGTTGGTCAGGGCAGAGGCCAAAGGCTGTGTTGATATCTTCTGCAGATGGTGACGCTTTGGCCCTTCAGATCTGCTGTGGTCTGCTGCAGCTATGCCCCACAGATGCACACACACACACACACACACACACACACACACACACAGACTTACACACACACACACACACACACACATACTTACACACACACACACACATACACACATACACACACACACACACACACAGACTTACACACACACACATACCTCACACACACATGGAGTTACATGCACCCACACCCCACACACACACACACACACCCCACACACAGACTTACACACACACACACACACACACACAAATGTACTCACACACACACACACCCCACACACAGACTTACACACACACACACACACACACACACACACACACACACACACACACACACACACACACACACACACACAGCTCCAGGTCCTGACGCCCCACCCCTGAAGCTGCCTTCAGGCATGTGTTTATGGGACTACCGAGGAGCATCCAGCCCTGGAAACCACCACGCAGTCTTAAATAGAGTTAACACAGGAGCAGCCGCGTGTCACATGTTTGCAATCATACAGAGGCCTTTGATGAGGATCATCTCACAGGCGAGGCATTGCTGGATCCCCTTACGTGCTTACGACCTCACTCGTGAAATCTTACAGACAGCCCCTGGTGATAAAACAGGGGATAACCACGCCATTGGCGGCTGCTCTTCTGGAGTGCTTTGTGGCCCACTTGGAGGGAAGCAGACCCCCGGGGGTGGGGTGGGGGGTTGGGATTGGGGGGTTGGGGTGGGGGTGTTGGTCAAAGCCATATTTCGAAATATTGTGGATGAAAAATGAGCGCAAGAAGCATCTTATTTTCCTACGAGCACCGCAAAGTGATAGAGAGATGAATGGATGGATGGATGGACGGACGGACAGACAGACAGACAGACAAATGGACAGACAGACAGACAGACAGACAGACAGACAGACAGACAGACAGACAGACAGACAGATAGATAGAGGCCACACTGGGCTGTGCTCCCCTTTCTGATATTTCCTCTGTAAATAAGGCCTAACCCAGAGCCGGCCCCCAACAGACTGAAGGCTCCACTGCGCCTGGCTTAATGGCTGCGCTTGTAAACTTTTTTACCACCCACCCCCCAACCCCGCACCCACCCCCTGCCTCTCTCCCGGCGTCTATCTGCTCACGTGCTGTGGGCCTTGCCCAGACTGCCTTGCTCATGGAGAAAGAGGAGAGACACTGCAGGCTCCTGCGTGGACCTTTGAAGAACAGGTGTCAGTGGTGCCGTGCCGCTTACCTCGTTGTGCCCACAGCTGACCTGAGTACCAGCAGGAAATGAGAGAGCAGTTAGAGGCTCCAGGAGCCCTCATGTGGAATAGGGGTGGGGTGGGATTTCCTCGTTGCGACGAGGAGGAAAATGAGCTGCCACAGGCTGCAATATTCAAGAAATGGCATGCGAAACCACAGTGGGGCGGGTAGACTTATAAAAGCAGTTTGAGTTCCACCCCTTGTGGTTCTCAGTAAATCCATTGTTTTGTTGCAGAGGGGATTCTGTGGGGGCCATCCACAGAGGTACACCCTTGCTCGTGGTTTCACTGTTGGTCTGATTTTATGTACGAGCTCGGGAGTCACACAAAGAGACTATTTTATTCCTCATGAGCTGGCTATGATGGAATGATGTGGAATTGATAAACAGTGTCTTCTCATACTTGGATCACCATCTATTACTGGAAGAGAGAAAGACAAAGAGGGAGGGAGAGAATGAGGGAGGGAGGGAGAAAGAGGGAGAGTGAGGGGGGGGGCATGTGAATTCTCATGTTCCTGTCTTGTGTGTGATGCATGGAAAAAACACCACCACTTTTCAGCGGGGCATACATGCCAGTGTGCAGAGCCAGGGAGAGAGAGAGGGGGAGAGAGAGAGAGAGAGAGAAAGAGAGAAAAAAAGAGAGAAAAAGAGAGAGAGAGAGAGAGAGAGAGAAAGACAGAGAGAGAGAGAAAGAAAGGCAGGGAGAGAGAGAGGGAGAGAGAGAGAGAAAGAGAGAGAAAAAGAAAGAGAGAGAGAGAAACAGAGAGAGAGAGAGAGAAAGAAAGCCAGGGAGAGAGAGTGCTATTTAAGGTGGCGTGTGTCCCTGGCCGTGGCCTGAGTGACAGATGCGGGAATAACCCGCTCAGCCCGCGCTGGGCCCTGACAGCGTGCCCCCATTGTTGTGGCGTTCCATTCCAGCACATCCCCGAGGTTCCGGGAATCTCAAATGTCAGCCGAAGCAAAAGGGACTCAAATATCCCCCCTCAAAAGATCTGTGATCTCCCCTGTCCTTTTTGCCTCTGTTTTTTTTTACCCCTACACCCCTCTCTTTCTTTCTCTCTCTCTCTCTCTCTCTCTCCCCCTCTCTCTCTCCCTGGCTCTCTCACTCTTTCCCATTTTCAGTCATCCTTCAGTTTCATGGCCTTCATTACTTCATTCTTCTCTACAGTGTTTGTGTTATTAACAGTTGTTCCAATTTGGTTCTCCTCTAGTGCTCTCTCTCCTGCGTTGTTGGAAGACTTTATTCCCATTTAGTCCGATTTTCTGTCATCAAAGTGTCTTAATAAGGGAGAGAAAGAAGAGGCTGTCTTTTCAAAATCAGATAGCCAAATCCCATGGGTTTCAGTGAGGACTCTATTTGAGTGTTTGTTTTCAGCGTTATGTCCCCGTAAGCCCTCCTTTGCATCATTCCATTTATCCCCGGCATTTTACAAAAGCTCATCAGAATCAGAATCAGTTTTTATTGGCCAAGTACACTTACATAGACAAGGAATTTGACTCCGTCACGTGTTAGCTCTCTATAAATGTAACATATAGACATGAAGTAGTATACATATGATACAATATACAACACAGTACAGTAAATACAATAGACAGAGAGAAATGTGTAGATGCGTACAGAGTCTGACACTCTTATAATCCATTCAGATTCTCTTGTTTGCACACTGATACTTTCGGGGCACAGTGGCTGGACAGGGGGTGGGGAGTGAGGGGATGGATTCATGTTCTTGCCCCGAGAGCTCACATGGGATGAGGCTGACATTTAGAGTTGCATGAAAGTCCAATAGACTGGCCCAGCAGTCACAGACTTGGTGCTTAAAGTCAAGGTAATCGTCAAGATTTACAACTTTTCAACGAAGGGTAACGGTTGTTTTGTTAGGGCTCATTTCCACCAAACACTCTCCATATACAGCACGTAGACAGCAAGTGCCCGTTTTCTGTCCGTATTCTTTTTTTAATGCATGTTAACAGATTAGACTATTTCCACCGCATGCGTGATCTGAGCATATTCTGTCACACATACACACATTTTGTACACAGTTACGTGCTGTACACACATGATCTGAGCGTATTCTGTCACACATACACATATTGTACACGGTTACGTGCTGTACACATTCAAGTCGGTGGAAATGAGGCCTTAGGGTTACCCTTGTGAAGACAGTTATATTCACTGATTCTTAAGCGAAATGATTCTGCCATAGTTAACACTAACAGAAAAGTGTTGTGCACTATAAGCAAAGGTCTTTGTAGGCCTTCACTGACCTCGCTTTTACTGAATCCAAGTAACGTACACGTTAGACTACTGCTCTGTGAAAAGCTGCTGCAGGGCACGTCTACCAGAAAAGACTCGACAGCCGATGAAGTGAAATGCATTTAATAAAATGCATGAGGGAATACAAGACGATAAATATAACAAGTGCAGAGAAAACAACAAAGAAAGTCTCTTTGAACTTTCGCCTTAGTTCCCATCTCTCACATTAGATCCAGTGTCACCACCAGCACTACAAATGTCCCTACCCAGCCTGGCAGAAGTGTGTCCATGTGCAGACACATGTGAGGTTCTGCAGTGTACAGCATGTTTCCACCATCCACAGTGCAGTCATTGCTTTGGCTGACAGTTTTTCCATCTGCCTTTCAATCTACCAAAGTCATGTCCAACAACACAATAAGCATGCCTTGTTCTAACATTCTACAGTTCTTGACTCTCTGCAAGTCTGCTTGTGTCAGGGCCAGCCAGCTCTGCAGTAGGTAAGCCGAGGATGATATAACCAACATCAGTACCACATCATAACCACCAAGGGTGAAAGAAACAACATCAGTTTGCTTGAGGTGTTGGCCCAGTGTTGGCCCAGATTCACAGACTAGACTTTCGAAGCACACTGACATCATGTTCCCTCACAATATTCCGCCCCAATATTCAGGTCCCAGAACAGTCCTTTACCATCAACAACTGCTTGTAAGACGAGCGCCACCCTTTCCTGTTGCAGTAGTCGGACTGGGACTGTAGGGGTTTCAGTATAGGCATATGTGACCCATCTATGGCACCCACACACTGAGGAATATCAAATCTGGCCTCAAAAACATCTGCCATCTCAGCCAGCCTTTCTTGGTTGGGAGGGTGAATTACCTTAGGTCTAAGAAGTGTTGTAATAATAATAATAAAAATAATACCGTAATAATAATAATATAATAATAATAATACTCTTTACTTGTATAGCACAATTCATACAAGATGCAGCTCAAAGTGCTTTACAGTTTGGCAAGAAAAACACAAGAGAAAATTTCTTGCAGTCTAGTGGGGCCAGAGCGGAAGAACACAATAACACAATAACTACGGATAGAGACAAGTGGCCCTGGGCCATTAGCACCAGCTAGCTCTGAAATGGCCTTGGCCTGGTCTGGTCTGGCCTGATGGTGTGAAAGCAGGTGGCTAACAGCCGTTAGCACAAGCTAGCTCTGAAATGGCCTTGGCCTGGTCTGGTCTGGCCTGATCGTGTGAAGGCAGCTGGCTAACTGTGTCCACTGTGTGCCAGCTAGCTCTGAAATGGCCTTGGCCTGTCTGGTCTGGCCTGATGGTGTGAAGGCGGCTGGCTAACTGTGTCCACTGTGTGCCAGCTAAAGTGACTGAAAAGAATGAAAGCAGCTCTGAGATAATCCCACTAACGCTTTGCCTCATCCCAGCAGGGAAACACAGTGGAACTTCATCTTCTCCATCTCATGCAGGCCGGACGAGCGGAGAGCAAGGGCTTTTCCGCGTCTTCTGCTCGGCTTTCGCGATTTCCATCCAGATATTTTATTGTTCCCCTCTGATAATCTGATGACGCATTCCCAGGGACGGGGGGATTTGTTGTTCCTGGAAGGTGGATAGAGGTGCCTTTCATGTGGCAGGCAGAGCATGCTGGCCTGCGAGGTGCGTCTGGATCTCCGCCCCCCCTCCTTCCCTCACACATACGCACACACACACACACATACGCACACACACACACACATACACACGTACACTTTCCCTCCACATCTACCCTCCAGCTAGCCTGGTAAACCAGCCCCTCGTAGTTCATTTCATTTTGTACAGAGGGTCTGGACCAGACACCGTTGGAAACGTTTTTTTCCTGGAGGTATGGACTCTGCTAAAGTTTAAAACAAGCCTCTGCCTTTACCCAATCTCTAACGTCTGGTCGTCACGTATGCAATTAGCCTACCTACGCACTACAATTCAAATGTAGCACACAAGGTCAATGTCACCGCTAACGAACACACCCTCTGTTCGCTGACTGGATTGGCCTTACTGGGGCCGACTAAATGACCCTCAAGAGATTCCGGTCCAGACCCTCTGTACAAAATGAAATGAAGTACAAGGGGCGGGTTTACCAGGCTACCCTCCACCCTTTCCCCTCAGTTCCTACAAAGGCCAGCTTGCTAAAGCAGTAACCTACCTTCTCACACTCAAGCACATCAAGGAAACCAGAGAAGTGCCCTTAATTAGCTTGGGCCTGCCCATACTGCCTGTGACGCTACACTGAATTTCACATTCAAGTCAGTCTGACCAACCTGCCTATTATGAGTTATTCCTGCTCCAGAAAAATCTGGAACCAATGAAAAACGAATGCTATGCATACGTCATTAGAATCACTGGTCTGATTGGTTGTAGCTCTGTCCAGTAGTATACAGAGGCATTTGAAAGATGCCTGTTGATCCTGCCTCTGAGAACTTCCTGTCTGTGGGAGGTTTGCCAGACCAAGCTCTGTCTACGAGCTTGGTGCGACAGCCAGGCTATCTGTTATTGCTAGTTGTGCATCAGTGTACCTCAGGTCAGTTCACAGATGTCGGTTATCTCAAGTTGAGAGAGAGAGACAAGAGCTGAGGTGACATCTCTAGGGAAAGGAGGCATCCACAGCTCTTATCAGCAGGCACTGCAAGAGAGTGAGTGTGTGGAGATGCTCTCGAATCAAACACGTGCCTGCCTGCAGCATCGGCTTCACGAGGGGCTTTTGCCACGACCGTTTTCCAGACCTCGAACGCTGCCACGGCCAAACAGGACTCAGAGGAGCAGTGTGTTCAGCCAGAGAGAGAGAGACAGACAGACAGAGACAGAGAGAGAGAGAGACAGACAGACAGACACACAGACAGACAGACAGACAGAGAGAAAGAGAGACAGAGAGAGAGAGAGAGAAAGAGAGGGAGGGAGACAGAGACAGAGAAACAGAGAGAGACAGACAGAGGGAGAGAGAGAGAGAAAGAGAGGGAGACAGAGACAGAGACAAAGAAACAGAGAGACGAAGCAATGAAGTGCAAGATTGCATGCACAAACACACGCACGCAGGCCTGCAAGCCTTTTCACGGTGGAAAGGGGTGAAATTGGTCTCTCCCTCTCCCCCTATCTAGCTCTCCCAGCGGGGCATCCAGCTGCTAGCGGCCTGCTCAGCTCCAGTCTACTTAGAGACGCTCACCCTGCGAGCATTCCTCTCGCCTGAGCTCACCTGGCAACATGCGCCGGCCCCTTCACTGACTGCATCACACACTCAGGAATGTACTTTTCCTTACTGTGTGTGTCTGTATAATTTATGATGTGTGTGTGTGTGAGTGTGTGTGTGTGTGTCTGTAGTAGTAGTGAGTCTGTTAGGGTCCTTTCCGTCCTGTGTGTTTATGTGTTTATAGACTATACACACACCTGAAGGTGTATATCTGCATGTGTACGTAAACCTCAGTGTATATAAAGTACACACTGTATATATCTTCTTCAGTCCATGGATGCATGCCATGTTCTTGTCAAAAGCAAACACAGACACAACTGTCTGCACATACAGCACATATGCATGTAGATTAGGAGAGAAGCGTCTGCACGTAAAGCATGCATGTAGATTAGGAGAGAACCGTCTGCACGTAAAGCATGCATGTAGATTAGGAGAGAACCATCTGCACATACAGCACATATGCATGTAGATTAGGAGAGAAGCGTCTGCACATACAGCACATATGCATGTAGATTAGGAGAGAAGCGTCTGCACATACAGCACATATGCATGCATGTAGATTAGGAGATAACCGTCTGCACGTACAGCATTATTGCATGTAGATTAGGAGAGAACCGTCTGCACGTAAAGCATGCATGTAGATTAGGAGAGAAGCGTCTGCACATACAGCACATATGCATGTAGATTAGGAGAGAACCATCTGCACGTACAGCACATATGCATGTAGATTAGGAGAGGGTAGAGTTACTCCCACAGTCCCCTTCTCTCATCTCTTTCATCCATCACACTTAGCATTTCATTTTTCCAAGTGAGGTTTGCGTATTCATGGTATGCGAGTGCAGTTTTTTTCCCACACTGCACATTCAAAAAGCTACTTTACCATATGTGTGTTGCAATGATTATTTTCCCTTAGGTAGAGCTAATCAGTAAATAACATAAGTGCCATTATATTGCGGTGCATACACCGTAAATAATGCTGCTAATTGCATTAATGGCAGTTGGTTCTCTGGCTTTGTCTTGCCTATCTGTAAAAGTCACTGCATGCCACAGCATTACCCAGACGGCTTTGCCTTGCCTCTTGTTATGATTCTGTGACTGTTGCTTCACGAGGTGACCTGGCCTGGACGCTCCAGTCTGTCTGTGGGCGGTGGGGTGCAGACTCCCCTGCAGCTGCCCTCTCTCCGGCTGACCTTTAAGTGTGGCCAGCGTTGCCGGGCTGGTTGTTGGCAGGAGCCTCAGCAAAGGCAGCTGGACTTGCGAGCAATGTCACAACAAGCAAGCACGCCATGGCAACAGCGGCACCTCTGATAGCGGGCTATTTTCCCCCCTGGCTGTCAGCAACACATGGCTCTGTGTTGTGGGGCTGTTTGCAGACTGCTGTTGGGCCATTGTGCAAACATATAAATAGATCTGAAGAATCCCCCATACTGTAAAGACCGATGATAAGGAAACATTTACCTTGGGCCATTAACCAAATACTATCCTTGGTGTGAGTTACAAGGATACAAGGATACAAGGAGTTTTATTTGTCACGTACATAGACATACTGGGTAGTAGGACATGCAGTGAAACAGTTGTGGAGAAAGGCAGAACAGTGAGATGTTTTTTACAGATGTTTTTTTTTTTTGGTTTGTTTAGGTGTTGCTGGGAAGGTCTGTTGATTTTGAGCATGCACACCCTTTTATCCTCAGCTACAAGTTAGTCTATAATCACATTACATCCCATGAGTCCCATATACTCCATTTTAGTTCTTTGATTTTCCACTTCATAATCAGCTTTGTCGAATAACTTGGGAATTAACTTGCCCTGCCCTGGGTCATCCATGTCATGTAGCTCAGAAGGACAGAAATTCTTGTGTAAGGATCCACTTTCTCAGACCAACAACGGAACTGAACGTGGACGAAGGTTTTCATGATATTCACTATATTGACCAAATAAACCTAAATGCTAAATGGACTATATTTATATAGCATACACAGTATGGATTATATGCAGTATGAGCTGAAGCATTTAAAAATTCAATGCCTCACATTCACCCACTCATACGTCTCATCCATTCATACATTCACCCACTCATACACCAACAGCAAAGGGCTGCCATGCAAGAACATCAGCAGCAGCATGAGGTTTAGTGTCTTGCTCAAGGACACTTCGACCTAGCCAGGAGGAGGTGGAAGCAAACTAGCAAGCCTCCGATTGCTATTTCACTTCTTTACCTCCTGCACTGTTGCATCAGTGCAATGAATACTGCAAAGTGCAGTAACTCTGCAAACACTGAAACTCAGAAAAATGTTTTTATGGTTGTCACCCTGCCCAGTCAAACATGTTGCAGGTATAATAGTGGTGATGCTTTTATGTACTTTCTTGTGAATCTCTTGCATCTTGTAGTAATCTTCTGTACTACAAGATGCAAGAGATTCAGTCACAAGACAAAGGAGGTGTTATAAAGTCCATTTCCAGTCTAAGCTGAGTTTTGACAAAACGTGTAGTTACTGCCTTTTGGCTTTGTGGGGCAGGATTGTAGTATAGTGTACTTGCACTGTGATTGTAGGCTATGTGTAGTAATTAAAATACTATGAACCGTTCCACTGTAATTTCACAAAATATTATCTGTTTACAACTACGCTGTGACACTACCTACTTTACTGTCTGTATTGTGTATTGTACTGCCTGCATATTTAATGTACTCTCTATATTTCATTTTCTCTAAGTTAGGTAGGTTTATGTAATACCTGTTCTGTCAGAGAGTAGAGAAATGGCATTTAGATTTTTCTCTATGTCCTGGACATACTGAGAAGTTGACAATAAAAGAACCGTGAACCTTGAGTCACGATACAATGCACATACTACATAACACAACACCAAGAACAAGAATGGTGTTTGGATGTGCTGAAGAGTCTGCACGGACTGGTGACACCATGGTTTGGTTTTTCTGCCTGTGTTTAGAGTATCGAGCGAGAGGAACCCATCGAGGTAGATCCAGCACCAGCGACCACAGGGTTGGAGAATGGCCACACACCAATGTCAGGTACCCAACCTAAACATGTCACCACTGTTTCCATCTACCTCTGCTTCTGCTAGTAATCATTTTGTTCAAGGTTTTTTTTAATTAATTTTGAATGCAGACATCAATCCCCACACACTGCTACCTGGGTACTGTTGTCATGGCTGCCCCTTGCTCACGTGTGTGATGTGTTAAATGCAGAGTGAATTTTGTTGTGTACACTGCGTGCTGTGCCTGTGTTGTGCCATGTAATCGCAATGACACTGGGTGCTGTTTGTTGGTTGGTTGTTTGTTTGTACCAACAGAAAACACTCCCTTAGCCCAGAGGGAGAGCCCTTCCCCAGCCCGCGAGTACAGAGCTCCAGTGGCCATGGCGATGCCCCACCTGCCCATCACAGCAACCACCAAGACTGCCGACACCTCCGCCGCTGCCCTCATGAAGAGCCCCGACACCACCAGCAGCCCACTGCGCCCCCTGGACCCCGCCATCACAGACCTGCACCCCTCCAGCGACCAGGCCTCCATGGACAATCAGCCACAGGCGATGACAGAGTCACCAGTTCACCAAGGTGGGTTGGACACCACCCATGTCCTATGAAAGGCCAAAATGAGAATTTTGGGAGCATATGACTGGAGCAGACTTTTTCATTCTATGGGTTGCACCGATGAGCCTTTGACTCCAAGCCTTACCTTTAACTCAATATGGTGTCATGCCATGTCATGTTTTATTTATTTATTTTCAGAAATAGGCTCGTTTTCCAACTCCCTTAAAGTTAAAAAGTGGGGTTTTACTATTTTTAAATCCATTCAGTCGATCTCTGAATCTGGAAGTAGCACTTCAGCTATTAGCTTAGCATAAATCATTGACTTATATTAGACCAGTATCATGCTATCTGGTGTAATCCAATTTAATGATTTATGCTAAGCTAATAGCTGAAGTGCTACTACCAGATTTAGAGATCGGCTGAATGGATTAAAAAACAGCAAAAAGTAATGGTTTAATTCTAAGGAAGTTGGAAAACAAGCCTATTTCTCAGAAATGTGGGGTGTTCCTTTCACTCAATATAGTGTCATGCCACGCCATGTTAATATTAAAATGTAAATGAAAGCATTTGTTAAGAGAACAAGAGACAAGGATGAGGTATATTCATTGAGCAACCACAGAGGTTTGTTGTCTGGCTCAGTTTTTCAAAAACCTCCACAACCATCTCCATCACTCAGTTTAAAAGTACAGTGGTCCCTCGTTATTCGCGGGAGTTACATTCTAAAAATAACCCCCGATAAGCGAAATCCGCGAAGTAGTCAGCTTTATTTTTTACAATTATTATAGATGTTTTAGGGCTGTAAAACCCCTCACTACACTTATAGACTTTTCTCAGACAGGCAAAGTTCACACTTGCAAACATACAGCACTTCAGAGTCACACAGCTAGTGGTGGAAGATTTATGTAAATTTTACAAGCTGAGCGCATTCTGTACTGTACAGGAGATTGCATGCACTAAAAAAATCCGCGAAACAGCAAGGCCGCGAAAGGTAAACCACGATATAGCAAGGGACCACTGTAATGAATTTTACTATCACCGACTGCTACTATCTTCTGTATTTTTGACTGACATTTTGCCTGTTACAGCCCCCACTGTGAAGACATGGAGCCCTAGTCCGGTTAGGACAATGGGGTCCCCTCGGTTGTCGGGTAAGAAATGCATGAATGCCGTGCTCAGAGAAGGCTTGTAATAACAATAATATTACTATCACACACCACAGACTCTCTTTTGTTGCATGTCACACAATTTTTTTTTTCCTCCAGAAAGAACAGCCTCAGCACCTGCAAAATCTGTGACATATTCAGGACTAGTCCAACAAAACACAGACAGGTCAGTTCAACCTCTTGGGTTCTTCCATGCAGTCTATCTGTTTATCCTACTTCCCTTTATCCTGACGTGTAATAAGACAACACCATGAACTGACTATAACTGCTTTATAGGATCGCTCTGTGCTATAATTCCTTAATGTCATGTGATTGCTTTCATGTGTGGCTTTGAGCAATGCATTCATGCAGTAGCAACCTACATCAAATATCTCTGCCTTTTGTCTACACAGAAGGCCTTGCGTTGAACCGTGCGTGCACTTTGCTTACGCTCTTTGTTCATGACTATCATATTTGTCACTGATGTGATGTTTCCTCTTGACCTCAGGGGTCTGGATGGACATGGGGACACCCCCTTTAGCAGAGGTCCAGAGCGGAGGCGCGAGCTTGTGAGGTCACAGACACTGCCACGCAACATTGGCGCCCAAGCACGGCGCTCCATCTTTGAGAGGCTTGACTCCGAGAATAACAGGTAGCCTACTTGCGCTTCTGTGCCACAGCTCTTTGCTTATAATAATATGAATAGCTGGCTCCTGGTGAATCATCTCCCTTGTTTTCGTCATCTAACATTTCCATCTTCTCTTCTCTTCTCTTCTCTTCTCTTCTCTTCTCTTCTCTTCTCTTCTCTTCTCTTCTCTTCTCTTCTCTTCTCTTCTCTTCTCTTCTCTTCTCTTCTTCTAACATTACTAGCAGGCCCAAGCCTCTTGACTCAAAGCCCAAACTTAAGCGCTCTCAAAGCTTCGGCGTGTCCAGTGCCAGCAGCATCAAGCAAATCTTACTTGAGTGGTGTCGCTCCAAAACCATTGGATACCAGGTGAGAAGCAAGAGATCGGAGGGTCACATGTTCAAATCCCATACCGGTTGGAAGAATGTGGGTAGCAGAGTGAATCACTAGCTCTTTTCTGCACCCTCACCCATGGCTGAAGTGCCCTTAAGCAAGGCACCTAATCCCCAAATTGCTCCAGGGACTGTCCCTGTACCTAACTGTAAGTCGTCACCTAAGGATAAGAGTGTCAGCTAAATGCAATGTAATATAATGTAATGAGCTGGGCCACCAGCACAAAGAGTATCAGTCTCAAAGAGGCATCGAAAATGGACCCTGTGGGCAACCCAAATAAACAGGTATCAACAAACTTAACTGAATGTAATATGAACACTAGCAGCGTGCAGTGTTGATGTGCTAATTAGCTACACCTTGCCTCTGTATCGGCTGCTGCAACTGGTTTCTCTGTAGCGTATCTGAGGGGAAGCTCCATGCACTGGCTGCCCTCTCCCTCCCTCTCTCTCTCTCTCTCTCTCTCTCTCTCTCACAGTCTTTCCTGTAGCTCTGCCAAACATTCCATGTGGCTTTGGTTAAGCGGAGGGTTGTCATGGTCAAGGCAAATGTAAGGTTGAGGGGGAAGGAGATGTAAACATTGGGTGGAAGACTGAGTGGTCCTCTTCAAACATGACAACTTTGATTTTCCTATTGACAAGCTGAGGATTTTATTTGCCAAAGGTACAGCGAAAACCAAACGGCCGCAAATTACAGCATTTGAAAAGCACGTTAGAAGTCACCGAGTTAGGGCAAGCAGTTCAGAAACATTTAAAATTCCTTGTGTGTTTTTACTATTAAGCCAGATGAGAATGCTTAGTGTGGACATTCCATAATAAATATTGAACTGCTGGTTCAGTGTTTTTTGCTCTTTTGCGGTTTACAGTTACCCGCAGTTAGTCTCAGCCATTTCTAACGCCGCCTGTCTTCCTCAGAACATCGACATACAGAACTTCTCGTCCAGCTGGAGCGATGGCATGGCCTTCTGCGCGCTTGTCCACTCCTTCTTCCCCACTGAGTTTGACTACAACGTGCTGACACCTGCTGACCGCAAGCACAACTTTGAGATGGCATTCGGCATTGCAGAGTGAGTGGATGTCCGTTTCTGTATGTTACGACTCTTACAATGTGGTACTGTACCAGGGGTGCTGCAAGAAATTGTGAAAAGAAAATAATTTTGGGCCCCAACCCCAACCATATCATAGTCCTTAGTGAGCCCCTGTGAGGCTCTGGACCCCCTGAATTGTCTTGATGTACCCCCCCCCCCCAACCACCACACAATGTATGTGTTTCTTTGATGTCATTTCACAATTAGTCTGTGCAATTTCATGCATAAAATGCTCTACTTAATGATAGTGACTGTAGAACTGCACATAACATAGCACACAGCTGATTTATTGGTCCAGCCCTCTCCGGTAGAATTCATAGCTTAGTGAATAATTACCATACAAATGAAATACATAATTCACCCCCACCCCCTCACACTCACACACTCACACACACACACACACACACACACACACACACACACACACACACACACACACACACACATACACAGAGCCACACACACAAACAGTAGGCCTCCTCACAAATCACCAGCAGCAGTCATCCCCCCATACTAGAGGGAAGGACAGCGGGTAGAGTTACAGACTTTCCACTGCATCTCTGTCTGGAGAGTCTGTACCCCACACTTAAAGCCAGAGCCTGTGCCAGTGAATATCTGTCTAGCAAGCAGCCTCCCGGTCCACCACCACCACCACGGCCTCCTCAGCCCCACAATCTTAGAACCTGACGTCATCCCACCATCATCTTCCAAGCTCCAATAAAGCCTCACTCTTTCCTACTTCATCAACCAAAACGGCACTGAATGCAAAGATTTTATAAACTGCATTCACATTTTCAGCTTCGGTCATCTCATATACTGTGATGTAATACTCTGTTTGTGCTATTTGGCTGTTTCAGAGCAAAGGCTGGCTGTGATCGTCTCATCGAAGTTGAGGACATGATGGTGATGGGCCGCAAGCCGGACCCCATGTGCGTTTTCACATACGTCCAGTCCCTTTACAATCACCTACGCAAGTTCGAGTGAACTCACCAACCTGCTCGTGGTGGCTTATCCACTGATAATCTGGGCCATTCAACGGAGATCCAGAGAGAGCAGCATTGCCCCCTTGTGGATGATACTGTCCCCTACAACAAATTATGATCAGAAGCCAACCGCAGGTCAAGTCAAACAACTTAATGGGGTGATGACTGTCAGACGTTTGTTTAAGCAGCGATGGAGGGACACTGCTGCAGATACGTCTGTCTACTCACTGCCACCAGGTGCTGGCCGTGCCTTAAACATCACATTGTTGAGTGATGCTGCTTATCCCAAAAGATGGTCTTGAATATATAACTTAGATACGTTTTTTGTTTCTTTCAAAGTTTGTGTTACTTTTTTATTCATTGAACATTTTATTTATCTCTAAGTTCTACTGTGTGTGATTTCTGACACCAGCATGTTTTTCAAGTTCTGAACGGAAGTTAGCTCCAACAGGCCTACAGACTGCAGTGACTTGGAGTCCAGCAGGTCACACAATAGATTCACAATGTGTGGAGTTTTCAACTTAGAAAATGTAGACAAATGTCAGAATAGTGTGATGTTTCTTTATTTCTTTTTTTGGTGAACTAACGAATAAAAGTTTTAAAATAAATCCACTAGTTTCACACCGTTTTGCAGTGTTTTTCAAGCTCTTTGTTTTGGGTCTTCTGCATGCGTATATTTAATGCTAAGTCAGCATCAAGAAAATTAAAATAACTGAAAAAAAAACTGTGTATTTAGACTATTATAGAATAACTAGAATATTAACAATTTCAACATTCTTGACATTCTTGATAATGTGTTTGAAATTAAACTCTTAAACTATGTTTTGTGGATGATACGGGTCAAAAGAAATGTGCAAATCCTAAATCCTATCAAATTGGAGGTAGGGTAGGCACGAGATGGAAACGCACCAAAGCCACCTTAGAGCGGGGGGAGGGGATGGTGATGTCTATAAGAGAGCTGGTTATCAGAGGATGATCATAAGTCATTCACAAACAACTCTGTTAGCGCTGCCAATCGCTTCTTAGGAAATAGTCTGCATTCTCCAGGAATTTTGTCAAGGTTTCAGAGACTCTGCAGTTGAGACAAAAATGAATTTTAATGACCTATTTGCAGATCGAGACATTTTCAAAGGTAGGCCCTTTAGACCTTTTTCTTTAAAAGATTTTTTTTTTTATTAAAAAACACAATATCTCGGTACACTTAAGAAAAACTACTCCCTATAATTCATTTATAATGTATTTATTAACTCTTAGTTAACACTTTATCATTTGTTAACCTTTATTTTCACATTCTTTCTCAATTTAGAAACATATTTATATTCTGCCTGTCTGTCTTTACTGCTTTGTTCCAGAAAAAGATTTTATTTAGAAACGTTGCCTTGATTTTTAGGTAAAACAGACTATCTCTTGTGAAATACATGTTACACTTCTCTAGCACCAGTCATTATAGTTTTTTGGGTGTGCGCATCTCTTTTGTTCCTTTATATACAGGCAAGCAGACAGAAGAAGAATATGTTTAAATATGATTTATTGATGAGAAATAATGTGAAAATTAAGGTTAACAAATCATAAACAAAGTGTTAACTAAGAGTTAACAAATACCTTATACGTGAATTATAGGGAGTAGTTATTCTAAAGTGTTACCAACATCTATTGTCGGTGGCAGTAAAACTAAACAAATGGGTTGGCATTTTTTTTAAATCAAAGCAATGCCTAACTTTCTAACAAAAATAATAGGGCTAATCTGAAGCATAAAAGTTATTATTTAAATCATTCGCACAAGGCTATCTTGTAAGAGTTTTTGTGTTGAGAAAGTTTTAATGGCCCACCAGAGTTGAATGGAAGCACGCACTCTTCGCCCGGACTTGAGCGGGGCTCCTCGGAGGGCCACCGAAAAAGGAAAAGGACCATCTTCAGCCGCGCACAACTGACAGAGCTCGAGCAGGCTTTCGCTGTGACACCGTACCCTGACATTACTCTGCGGGAAAGACTGGCTGCCATGACGCGCTTACCGGAGAGCAAGATACAGGTTTGTGCGTTAAAAATATTATTTGTGCCTGATTCAACCAAGATTTGGTTACCGTGCTGTTTCTAAACAAGTGACCCCTGTCATAGGTGTGGTTCCAAAACAGACGCGCCCGCAGCATCAAAAGCACCAGACCGGCCAAGAAGACACCAAGCAGTGTCATCTCTGTGAGTTGCGCGTCGGATTCTCACTTTCTACAGAACAACTTCAGCTCCTCAAATGGTCATGAAATAGGACTGTCTAGATCGCATCAAAATCATACTGAAGGCCAGTCGAACCACGCAGGATGGATGAAAACTTACAGCACCCCCTTGGCTCAAGAGGTTTACTCCAGGGCGCCAGACCTTCATGACATTCTGGCATGGGACAATGACCATCACAGCATGCACCTGGAATCTTTTGGGGTTTCAGGCTGCAGCAGTACCCAAGCTCAGTCGTCATCTCTGATGAACGCAAATGGATTCTCACAGCCCTGCTCAGTGACCCCAGGATACTGGCACCACAAGGCACATTCTGTGCCCAGGGCAAAGGCCAGATATGCCCACCTTGCAGAGGAGCAGACCATTCCCCCATATCCACAGCAAGCTTACTGGGATGAGAGCAAGGGACAGGGGCATCTCCTTGTTGGTACTCAGACCTCAATGGGGTACATATCCGACTTGATCTACAACGCAGCTGTTGTAACCAATTTCATGGAGTTTTAGTGTTTTCCTGCCCTTATACGTACATTGTGTGTGATCTGTTTTTTTAACACTTGTACATAATCTGCATTGTACCCTGTCACTGGTTTTTCTATGTGTTACATGGTGTGAGGCTCTTGTTGCGTGAGGGGTTTGCATGTCATTTTTTTGTCTTATTTTTCATGTCATACCAGTTTGTCAGATTAGAGTTTGTCTTTGAAGATACCAGGCATGACAGAAATGATTATTTTTCACAGTAAAAAGCAATGTCCTATGACTGCCAGTGGTCAGAAAAATAAGAAATAAATTAAAAAATACAAAGCTCAAGGACTATCAGCTTACTGACTCCTTAATTCAAGCTGGATTTAAGGTCTCCTGTGCAGTGACATGGTAGAGCTATGACCAGTGCCTGATACCTCACCAACCTGCTGGACAGTGATCCCAGCATATCATAATCATCTCTAAAACCAAATAATCTTTCAATCAATCCTTAATCCGGGTGTCAAATCTCAGTTCTGTGACAGATACTTTTTTTTTTACATTTCCAATGTAGTTACATTGTTTAATCTTGCATTGATATTAGAGAATCACTTGTTATTTATTAATACAAAAAAGATTAAAATGACTCAGATTAGGTGGGGGCATGTCCCTATTTAAGGGTTGTATTAAATACAAATCATTGCCAGGGACACCTGTTACCAGAAAAATATCATTTGATAGCTATTTTCCTTCACGTTTTTTCTATGAATGTTGTTGCTGCATGTTTCCTAAACCCATCGGCATGTAAAACCTCTCAAACCAGATTAGGACCTCTCAGCAGCTCACAACAATTACTGACACATCTGGTAGGATCCAAAAGAAGGACTGGAGGCGTAAATAACAAATAACAATTACTTATTGCATTTTAAATAGCTTTCAAGTACACAGCAAATGTACACGCAGTTGGTCCCCTTCAGGTGCAAAGGTTGTTAGCTTTTTTATCATGCGCTTTATAAATCAACACTGGAGTGGTCATTTTTTTTTAAAGTGTATTTTAAATACACTACTCAACATCATTATGTTCAGTCCTTTTGGCACATGTTTTTTAGGCAGCCACAGCTTTGAAGATCATAGGTCGCACAAAGAAATGAATGACGTCTACGCCATAATTACCATATGTACGCCATACCTTATTAGCTGTGTTAGGATAGAGGGGGGACAGAAAAAAATATTACACGCATTAGTTGTTAAAGAAATATTTACATTTATTTTTTGGAGTATAGTTGAGGATTACAAAAGGTCATGGAGAAAGAAGACTCAGACAGTAAACCATATCAAATGAATGAACACAGATTCAAATGACAGCTAAGATCAAATAAACAACAAAGACAATATGTACAGTAACACTATGAACAAATGACAAACATAACATTAGACACACCAAATAAGTATACATCCATTTACAATCTGGTCCAGGTAGTCCTCTTGTTGCCACAAGTCATTGTTCGGTGTATCCTTTTTCATTTTCAACCGCCGTACTGTTCAGTTTTAACAATGACAAGACAATCAGCTCTAAGCTTCCAAAGAAAGAAAAAAACCTTCTGTTGTACATCAACCAAAATGGTAGCAGTGTTCAAGGACATCACGGCTCTCCTAGGTCTCCCTCCATAGTCCGCACCAGAACGTAAAGCTCTGCCAGACCCACGACCGATGCGGCAATCACTGCAGAAATCACCCGCTGTGGATAACATTTTCACAAGAACACCTCATTACTGATTAAGAAATCATTTTTGATATTCATATCATGCTTTAATGTGCAGTGTCTTACGATACTGTGTATTATTCAATATGTTACATTTATATACATTCATTAAAATAATGTACTTGTTAAGGATACCATTTGTTCAATAATATAGGATTCTAAAATTCCACATTATATTCTATGAACCACATTCTTTACAACTTTTATGCTTTACTTTATTATTTACAACTTCTTTCTTTCCAACATTCCCATCACACTGGGGTGATGGTCCACAAAGGGAAAAGAGAAAATCTTACAGCTGTTGTCTCAGTGAAGACATACTGGCTGCCGAGGTAAGCACAGGCAAAGGCGGCAACCACTGTAACCAGGAAGTTGAAGACCGTCAGGACTGCTGCTTTGGCTGACCGCACTAAACATAGAGGGTGGGAAGCCGAAGAAGACAGATCAGTTATTTTATACCCCTAGGGTTGTGCTCTGAACAAAACACAGAGTTCAGCAACTCACTTTAAAAACCTTAAGAACCCACTAACCTTGCCTCCCAAAGTCAGTAAATGTTCCATGACGGCTAATTTCCTAAGTGACAAAGAGGCACATTACAGTGAGCAATTGCAAATGACTCACACATAGAATTGAGAGGATGGCCTTGACAAAATGACTGCCTTTTACTTGTGTGTTCACATTTCTTGTCATCCGGTTGTATTCTTCATTAGCGAGCTTTGCTTTTATCTTCTCTAGACGAGCAACCAACTCTGGATTCTGTAGGGAATTAAAAAAAACTGTTATAAGCACAGATATTACACAGATGCACAGGCACCTAATGCATCTTACATTGGCTTGGCAGGTCTCATAGCCTACTCAGTTACTGTAGTACACCTTAGTTTTAAATTCTTACTTACCCGTGGTGGCTTTATGTACTCTGGTAAGTGTAAAATGCTATCTTCCAACAGTTCATGAAGATAGACTGGGTGTCCTGTCATAAGACAGCAGTATAAATGTGAAAATTGAACACGGTCTAATGTAGTTAACGTCTACCACAGAAAAAAACTGTTTCAGTTACTCACCATTGTTTTGGAGGAAGGTGTTGAGTTTTCTTACGGTTTTAAAACTGACTCTAGACTCCTCATCTTCATTAAGTACGGGTTCCAAATCTTGGAGTAAGTCAGTGGGAACCGAGGACTCTTTATCCAACAACTCTTTTACCCTCTTCTTGAATCTGTCTCCAACAACGAAAGATGACGCCATCCTCTGGTGTGAGTTACAGACTGCCATGACAGAATAACAAAACAACGAAATTAAGTATTACATTGTCAGAGACAGAAACCTAAACCATTCTTAACTCAATTTTGTTTGCCATAATTTTACAGTAAGTGCACAAATCTGAATAGAACAGCCACATTGGTAAGCAGCTAACATGGCTAACAAAAACCAAGGTGTCACGCACGTTAGGCTCAGGTCAATCATTCACAAGACACTGAGCAAATTCGTAACGCCGATGGGGTGGAAAGTCAGACACAATTCACCCACAGGCGGTTTGGCATTCTGCTTAGAAATAAAATCACAAATATTACTCACTCTATTGATAGCAGCGGAATCAGCTAACCAGGCTAAAGCTTGTCTTTTGAGTGGGACAGTCCCGACACAGTTAATTCATACAACTGTATGTAGACGTGACAGTCTAGTCTTTAAAAGCAAATTGTTGTTCTTGGTTAAATCTGCAGCTATTCGCGTCAAAATATGATCTCGGCAACGCAGTCAGTACTAAGTGGTAAGCACTTGTTTGCTAAGCTGTTTTGTGAGTGAGCTAAGAGACAGCTAACTTGCTAGTCCATCTGTTTACCTTGTGATATGTGACGTAGGAGTACTTCCGCTTTTGTTGAAAAATAATTTTAAAAAGCAAGTATTTACTTATAAATACTCGCACATGAGTAATAAAATACAACTGTTGTTTTAGTTTCGCTGATCATAGAAATCAGATTTCATAATCATTTCATAAAGAAAATTATTTTCTTCACAGCAAAGCGTCATTGTTTATTGTTGGGAACAGTACAATATTGATTTGGATTGACCTCTGTGAACTTGATGTGCGTCTTAAGCTAGTGTGTTATTTATCATATAATGGAATAAAGTCCCATCATATGCATCAGTATTTTAGGCATAAGGTAGGTCCAGTTCTCATCACACTTAGCTCACGTTCATGTGAGTCTGCGTGTGCATGCATTGAGCAACTATCCAGAAGGAAGATGGCTGCGTGTGCAATTCGGCGTGGTCTCTGGTCAACTATTAGTAAATATAATAAGAAACGTGTGCACAGAATATTAAGTGTGATTGAATATAACAGTGGGCTCGAACTAAATAGGCTCCGTTTGCAATGTTCGTCCTGCTGCTTGTTCAACTTCCAGCAGACGAGGTTTATGTCGTCACGGTAAGAGTTGGCTAACAGCGCCCGTGTCCTACCATGCAAGTAGTAAACGTTAGTCGGCTAATGTACTTTAACACGTAGCCTTACAGATTGAAACTACTGATGGTTATTGGTGTCAGTCTGTGCTGTCCATATGACATTCATTTGGTGTCAAATCAGTAAAATTGACATACATACTGCTGTTTAAAGCTAGTCTAAAACACAATAAGCTGTGCTAGCTAGCTAGCCAAAGCTGTGTTGTATGGTCATGGTGGAATGTCAGTGGAACACTACATACAACTTGAACGCCTGTAAACTTATGCCTTCAAAAAAGAGTTTAAAAATACTTGCATGAACACCGAAGTAACACTGTAAGTTAGAGTAATGGTGACCACTCCTTGACCTTCCAACCTGGTACTGTGCCCCCGTGTGAAGTTACTTGCAACATGCCATATGTCTGTTGCACAATTCAGTCTAGATAAACAGGTAATTTGGCTGAACACTTAAATACGCAACAGGTTGTACACAAGTTCTGCAGATTTTATATGCCATCTTTGAAACGTCTGCCAATGTGGTACAGTCAAAGGAAGCACAATATAGTTGGGCCACAGCTGCCAGTGTTGCTCAGTGGTGTAAGCCTACACTGCCATAGCTTGCTGCGCATTTCGTAGAGGCTCAAGCTGCCACTGGTGGTGACATAACACAGCTCCCAGATCTGCTGTCCTGGGTGAGAGTGCATGGGCGCTATGACTTTGGCCTCACATGTCAGTAGTGTGTTTTGCTGCTGGGGGAGGGCGAGGGCTGCGTTTAGGCAGCTGGCTCCCCCCGTAGCCGGTGCAGGCCAATGTCTCTGGAGCAGTTTTTACCTAAGCAGCCTTTTGCATAATGCTGTTGCATTGTAAACTCTGAACCTGACCGATCATTTGTAATTAATGCATTTTGTTTGTGCTGGATGAAAGCACCGCACTCGCGTGTGTATCTTTGTTTTTGTCAGACTTATCTCAGGTTTTGTTTGCTTTACATGTATTTAGTGACAAGACCACCAGTACTGTCTGTTTGTAATTATTAACAATACTATGTCAAGCATTTGCCCATTGGTCTTTAAACTTTGGGAAGCAGTGTTTATCTGTAAGTACCACATATTAGTTTTTACACCTGTGGTGGTGTTTGTGTCGTGTTTTGCCTGCATGTTTGCATAGTGTGTGTGTGTGTGTGTGTGTGTATGTGTGTGTGTGCGTTCTTGCTTGTGCTGGTTTGTTTGAGTCTTATGCAGTGCAACATGTTTGGCAGGAACAGGCCCGAGGGGAAGGTTCTGGAAGCGGTGGGAGTGTTCGAGGCGCCAAAGCACCATGGCAAATACGAGACAGGCCAGGTGAGTGGCCATCTTAGCCAGCCTGACCCAGGCCCAGGCCCAGGCCCAGGCCCTGGCTAAAGCAACAGTCAAGTTCAAGGAGTTTACTGTCTTTTACTCAGTTAAAAACACATGTTATGAACCATGTAGGGAAATTTGCTTGCTTCCCTTCACCTATGCAGAGACATCACTTAATAGTTGCAAAAATGAAAAATAAGGGGAAAAACGTAACATACAGTTACAGTTGCGAAGTAAAGCGCACCGTACCTAATTGGACACAGTGGCAGTCAGGGTTAGCGTAACGTTATTCAGTAGTCTAAAACTCTGGGTGTAGTGGTCTGTGATTTTCTGTTATCTGTTTTAACACTATGGCCGAATTGGAAATGTTCACTCATTCACTAGGTAGGGAACAGAACAGTGTAACTAGATGATGATGTAACTAGATGCGAGTTAACATTTCGGACATGACCTGATTGTGTTTATGAGACAGCTCCCTGAATGAAGGGAGCAGTGTTAAGAGAATGTGTTGAGGGTGTGTGCTGAGGGTGTGTGTGTGTTGTCTTGGTTTATACTGTGGGGCTGCTGGTGTAGCTGTCGTGTAGTAGAGAAGGAAATGATGCTCTGTCAAAAGGAAGAACCAGACAGGAACAACAACATGGCCCTCTTCTGCATTCCATGTATGAGGTCTGTCCTATCATTTTAGCATGGCAAGAAGGGAAAGTGTTAGCAGAGTTGGTTGTGTAATCGAGGTCTTCCTGCGCAGTCCAGACCCAATCTCGAACTCGCGACCTCACAGCAACTTTGGTAGACAGACAGACACGCTACCACGTGAGCTAAAAGCCGGGCTATTAGCTCAGTCAGTAGCGTATCTTTTTGGGGCATCGGAAGGGAGGTTTACTAACGTTCTACACCGAGCTGTATTAGCTGGCATCCGTTACAGTTGCACTGAGACTTTTGCACACTCTGGAGGTGTAACCCAGAGCTGGAGCTGGAGCTGTAACTGTTATACTCAGCTATCCTGTAGAAGGAATCAGGCTGAGAGAGGAGCATGATGAGAGAGGATTTATTCATGCACACACACTTGTGTACAGGCACATCACATGCTCTCAACGGTGCACGTTATTGGTGAACATAGTGAACATTTGTGCCCATCAGAATAAGAGTCCAATCAAGTGACAATTGAGGTTTACCATATACATACAATAATTTAATACATATTAACATCCCTATGGTCTTTACATGTCAACGAAAAGCAGTGGCCTGCTTCAGTGGAGGTTTTACTGTGATGTTATGATATTTCAAAAGAAATGTCTTAATTTGCTGAAGTTGTGAAATGGCTTGCTCTTAATTGGTCTACAGTCTTGTGGTTAGAAGATGTCCTAAAAGTGCACACTGCCGTATAACCATCAGCAGGTTGTTTTAGTTTTTTACCTACTAATAGTTGTGATGGTAACATTAAATAGCATGAGCTGTTATGACTTTGAAGTATTACTAGTATTGTATTAGCAGTAAAATAGTCAGGGTTGAGACAGTTAAAACAAAAGCATGTACTTGTCTTGGTTTTGATATGTGACGTTATATCTTTTCGACAGCTTTTCCTCCACAGTGTGTTCGGCTACAGAGGCATAGTGTTATTTCCCTGGCATGCACGCCTCTATGACCGTGATGTCACCCCCGTCTCTTCCGAAAGGTATCCATGACGTGAACTCCCCAGTTTATAATCTTCACCGTATTTCTGTTATGTCTGTATTCATTTCAATGCTGAAACATATCTGTGCTTCTCCGCAGCAAGCAGGATCCACCCGGGTCGCATGGGTCTAAAGAGGTGAAGGGCAAGACGCACACATATTACCAGGTCTTGATTGACACCCGGGACTGCCCCCACATAGTGAGTTATCGGGCCTTCTGTCCTCCCGTCTGCTTTCTGCTCTTTCATACGTAGGTTCAGCTTGTATTTTAAACAGAGGAGAATATTTAAGTTGGTCAACAGTTAATGTCAGAGGTGTAGATGCCAGGAAGTGAAAATCCTGCCACATATTTGACCCCAACCATTTTCTGAACCAGCTGATTCTAACAAGTACACAAATCATCAGACAAGTATATTTGGGGTAATGGTGGTCTGGCGGGTAAGGTAATGGACTATTTGGGGGGGGGGGGGGGGGGGGGAGTCGAGGGCCATTTTTTGGTCCCAGTCTGTCACTGCTGACAGTTAGGGGGAGGTTCAATGAAAAGTGCATGTGACTTCATTTATGTGATTCTATTTGGTTTGGATTAGCCAACTTTGGTTAATCACAGCATTTGATACAGACAAGAAGAATGAAAACAGATTTGAAAAGAGCTTGAAATATGGTTTCAGGTGGAATCACAATCTGAAGAAGTTGACATTTTACCATGTGTAGGATTCTCCTATATCCCTTAACATATAATATCCTGTCCATTGCGTGTAAGAATTAGCCCGGATGATGCATTTTATAGTTTTAATATTATGCTGCACTTTTGTTAGGTTACTTTATATGCAGAAATGTATTTGCTGTGCGTAAGGAGATGAAATCGCGCTCATTTACTGTGCTTGCTTATTTATTTATTTATATGCTGTTGTCAAGTTAGCTTGGCAGTTGGCATTCGTTCTGACAGCAATAAGCCACATGATGTTTCTCCTCAGCACAACGCAAATCCAATTAGAATCTCACTATGAGAGGGGTCAATAACATAGGCCTAAATGTAACTTCATGCTTCAGGTACTTCTCACTTGCCGGTACCTCTTCTTCCGCCGAAATTCCCCTTGCTGTCTGTCCCTCGTCATGATCACCAGCATGTTGCTCATTGGGTTCAATTTCCACCTGGTTCTCAGTCTCGCTAGGTTATTCAGTAGGTACTCATAGCTTACTGTTGCTGCTGGCAGTTTCACTGCAGCCAAAAACCTGTCAGCTTTTTATATTTTGATGTATCATTTTCAAACGTGCTTGGCTTTGTTTTCTTTTTAAAGCTTCCAATCCACCCTTCTGCTTCTGCTTTCTGCTTGTCATACTTCTGTTGAAACTAACGATTCACTCACTCTTCTTTGTTGGCTTGTAGGCCTATGGAATTAATGCTTGACAAGCAGACAAATTATCGTGTTATCGCCCCTAGCATTGTTAGTTGTTAGACTCTAAATTTTGGTTATTGAACAGGGCCGACCGACGGCCGTAGAGCGGACAGCCGTTCTGGACTTTTCCAGACTGCACAGATTGCTAGTCCGCCCCTGACTGCCAGTAGTGCCACTGAGGTACCCTGAGCATGGTATCGTCCCCACACACGGCTCCCCGGGCGCTATTGTCATGGCTGCCCCCTGCTCATGTGTGTGATGGGTTAATCGCAGAGTCAGTTTTGTTGTGTGGTGTGCTGTGCAATCACAATGACACTGGGTGCTGTTTGTTTGTTTTACTTGTTGTTTAAATCAGCTAGTTAGTGAAATCACCCAGGTTAAATGCACAGGCACAAGGAATACATGGCAGGGTTTTGTTTTACTTGCGGGAGCCGGTGATTTCCACCTCTGGTTTATAATACAGCTTAGCCTGCAGGCAGTCCATATTAAAACTTCAGCCAACTTTTTAAAAGGGTCAAATGTGACACCAGATCTCCCAGGACGATGCTTTTCTCCTCCTGTCCCATAGCCAGCTGCTGACTTTGTGTTTTTGTCTTTCTTACGGCACAGACACCAAAGCTAGCTTTGCTTTCTAAAGACACGTCCATGAAAGTAAATCATTTCTCCATTTTTCCTTTTGTGCGGAATGTGCTGAAATGTGGATATTGGCACTGCTTGTGACAGTCGCAGCGGTCCCAAACAGAAGCGGTGACGTTCCTGGCCAGCCACGACGACAGCCGGGCCCTCTACGCCATTCCAGGTGAGGCGGAGCGGAGCAGGGCAGCTGCCCGGTGGGATGTAACCGAGCCTGCTTCTATTTCTATATCTGGGGCTTACTTACTCTTGGCAGACAATCCACACAGGTCCGGGGCCGTGTTTGCAGTACACACAGCTTCGATCAATAAGGCATTTAATCATATATCCAGCGGATGCTGATGCCCTGCTTTCAGTCCTGTTACTTGATCGTTGCTCGTTGTTGTGTGGAAA
Source organism: Coilia nasus (assembly GCA_027475355.1). Lineage (NCBI taxonomy): Eukaryota > Metazoa > Chordata > Actinopteri > Clupeiformes > Engraulidae > Coilia > Coilia nasus. The sequence continues at coordinate 24,288,442 of CM050215.1, forward strand.
GTGGATTTACTACGACACGTTTTTTCAGAATAAACACAAACTAGGCACGCACGCCAGAGTGCAGCTGATTGACAGGAACAGCCATGAGCGATAGTGTACTGGGACATCTGTGAACAGACTTGCCTCAGTAACTATTTAAATGGTACAAAAGGCATTTAAATGGTAAAAAGAGACACAAAAAGCATTTAAATGGTAAAAAGCAGACCCAAAGCACCTTACAATTCAGTGCCTTGCATTCATCTATTCACACACACATTCGTACACCAATGTGAGGAGGTTGCCATGCAAGGGTGTAACCAGCACCTTGAGAATAGTGTGGGGTCAAAGACTTGCTCAAGCACACTTCAACATAGCCAGGACGAGCAATGTGGTGTGATTCTGTGAGGGCTGTGTATAATATTCTGTCTTCTGGGTTTTCAGGTCTGGACTACGTTAGTCATGAAGACATCCTGCCATACAACTCCACAGAGCAAGTCCCCATTCAGCACGAACTGTTCGAGCGCTTCCTCATGTACAACCCCTCCAAAAGTAATAACTTGCTCTCTCTCGCTCTCTTTCGCTCTCTTGGTCTCTCTCTCTCTCTCTCTCTCTCTCTCTCTCTCTCTCTCTGGTCTCTCTCTGGTCTCTCTCTCTCTCTCTCTCTCTCTCTCTCTCTCTCTCTGGTCTCTCTCGGTCTCTCAACATAACTCCTAAGGTAGTCCAACATGCCCTGTCACAGAGGGACTGATGGTGATTTTTTTTTTTTTTTATCTAATTTCCATACATGTCCCAGATCCCCTGTTTAGTGCGCGAGACACCCTGCAGGCGTGGCAGGAGAAGAACCATCCCTGGCTGGAGCTGTCTGACGTCCACCGCGAGACCACGGAGAACATCCGCGTCACCGTCATTCCTTTCTACATGGGCATGAGGGTAAGATGGCCGCCACCCTGAGGGCCACTTTAGGGTCCAGGTACCAAGCATGGCTCGACAGAATGTGACATGAGCATGGAAACATTTCTGGCTGCTGGGCTGTTTCAGAGCTTGTCACGTACATCAAAAACAAAAGTAACAGCCCAGGCTTTGTTGCATAGTCTGTTTGGATAGCAACTCAAAGTTCTGCGTCCTGCAGTGATGCTTTGGTCACTTATGACATGCGTCCTGGTCGGATGGGTTTAAAGAAGTGTTGTGATTTTGTGGTTTTGCAATGTTTTTTTGTCACTGGTGCAGAAGTGTGAAAGCATCTAGCACCATCACATTTTTCAACAATCTTACACGGAAGTTTCCACACCTTGCTTCACACTGCATTTACACACACACACAAACACACACACACACACACACACACACACACACACACACACACACACACACACAGGTGCTGGACGTTGTATCTAATCAGAACGTACAAAGAAATATTTGTTGTTCCATCGTTCTCTTTACTATTCTGGGATGTGTTTCCCGACACCATAGTTGCTAACCAGTTAGCAACTTGGTTGGCAATGGGAAATTGTTTTGCAACCAACAAAATGGCCAACTTAGCAACTATGGTTTTGGGAAACGGACCCCTGGTCTGTGCCAGGTAATGAGTAGGGAAACCACAGCATCTGCACTTCTAGGCTATGATTGATGGCTGGTGGCTCAATTCTCTTAGCATGTCCTAACTGTGGGTATAAATACTAATCATGGTCATGCTTTTTCACAGGAAGCTCAGAATTCCCATGTGTATTGGGTAAGTAATAAACGCTTTTCCATTTTGTGTTTTTTTCTTTCAAGTCTGGTTATATTCAGAATTTGTCAGTGGTTAAACATTTGTTAATTTAAAATCTCCTTGGCCCAGTGTTCAACACATGCTGTAGGCCAGCACTTAAGTTTTTGAATACGCCTGATTATTACTCATACAGTGTGTACCCATGCTACTGTAATCAAGTGGACGTGTGTGTGCGTGTGTGTGTGATCCAGTGGCGATATTGTATCCGTCTGGAGAACATGGGGGACGAAGTGGTCCAGCTGAGAGAGCGACACTGGCGAATCTTTAGCCTCTCGGGAACCTTGGAAACGGTCAGGGGACGAGGAGTCGTCGGCAGGGTGAGTAAGACATGCAAAGCATCTTAAAAGTTACTCTGTTTAACATGCGGGGCCTTGTGTTGGCTGATCAAGTCTGTCTCTGTTGCAGGAGCCAGTGCTGTCAAAAGAGCAGCCAGCATTTCAGTATAGCAGTCACGTTTCTTTGCAAGCACCAAGCGGACACATGTGGTGAGTTTAAAACAAAGGCTTTGCTGACAGACGACCATAGGGGAAGATTTTGTTTTTGGATATCTACTGTTGGTTGTCAAAAAACTTGTGTACTAAGGCAAGAAAAGTATAGCTAATAACAGTGAATTAATGAACAGGACAACCATGAAGGCCTTCACATGGTTTCGACATGCCAAACATTGAAATAAACATGTAACCTCCATCAGCGGTTACTTGCTGTCTGTTGTATCATGATGCTGAAATGATGTCTGTTTATATATTTTACTACTGGCTTTTATGCTGTGGTCAGCCACTGATGAGAATAAATATTGTTCATTGTTTGTGGTGCATACTTTAAATGCCTGCATGTGTTTAGACTGCCATCATGTGGGTGGGTCTGTTAGTTTTGGGACTGCACTTTTGGTTTGCTCCTGCAAGATGGGCCCAACTATACGTCAACGCCAACAACACGTCCTCACCCTGTGACCCTGGGGGAGCGAATGTGTGACACCAGTGGCGGAATGGGCCAAACGAGCTGTCTGATGTGGGTAGTGCATGTGAGGAGCCAGGGTCTCTGGAGCTAAACTAACTGTCTGCGTTTTTGCGGTGGCGTGTACAGGGGGACGTTCCGCATCGAGAGGACCGACGGCTCCCACTTTGACGTGCGCATTCCACCCTTCTCTCTGGAGAGCAACAAAGACGACAAGGCGCCCCCTGCAGGCTACTCCTTCTGATGCAACTCCTCCAAAAACACAACACACCAGAGCACCGCACAGAGCGTGCAGCCAGTCACAGCCAGGCAGACACTTTAACTTTACCTGTCGCTCCAGTGGGGATTGGGTGCAGTGATCTCAGCTATTGCAGCGTTTTGCCGATGACTGTTAAATAATCTGTATTTGGTTCAGGATGTTCAATGGTGACATAACTGTCCAGCACTGTAGCCACGGCTTTTCGCACTTTGATGCTTTTTTTCTGAAATAAAGTGGAAGTTTGTGCTGTCGGTGAGATTGCAGCTTACATGATGTGTAGCCCAAGTCCTGACAGTCTGGTGAAGCACTTCGGTTCAGATCTGGCCCCATGGGCAGTTATAGGCTCAATTCTAACTCAGAATTCTGGGTGGTTCCTCAGTGGGGTTTTTTTTTTTTTTCCTTTTTTATTTATGACTGTCCGAAAAACAGAATGATACCAGATGACGCTTTGTAAGATCTATTTTTTTAGTGGCATGCTTTTGTTCCAAGCAGTTATGTTTGGCGTTTCTCCCACACAAATGTAGAATGAAGAACTAAGGAGTTGTTGTGGGAGTGAGCGACAACTGCACAGTTATTTGGATGAGAGTTACCATGTCCGCTAGTGTAGTTGTTGTTTATTCAGAGACATTTGTGCCACTTTGTGAGGAATCTTTTTTTTTTTTAATGAGAACTCAATTTGAAGAAATGAACGCCTAAAAATATACCTGCAATGTACTGTAAATAAGGTTGTAAAGGCATAAAAATAAACTTGCATTTTGAAAACAGTACAGAGGTACAGGAGTTGTCTTTTTTACAGCAGCTACTTATAGGCTTTGGGTCTGAGTGTTTAAATAAGCCCTTTAACCACCACACTTGCCATGGAGGTTATGTACTGTTTTATTCCTTGTTAACAAAACGCAAAGAAATGAAGGCGGCTGAGTCGGTATGCGTGCTTATGCCCTTATGGACAGTATATTGAAACGTTTTCACACGTACTGTAGTGCGGCCTGTGGCCGCTCCACTGACAACGTTGTTAAAGGAGCTAAGTTTTTTTATTTTTTGGAGCGTGAAGACGTGTCACCTGTCATCCAAAAGCCTTCTTCAGTTCTGGAACTGGGTGAAAGGTGCAACGTCTTCAATCTCAAAAAAAGAAGTCCAGTTGCTTACAACTTAGCTCCTTTGACTACCATGACCTGGATGAATGAGAATCTTCAGACACTGCAACATAGCGTGCGTTCCACATGTCGAGCGCTAGATGTCAGTCTGACGACAAGTAGGGCATGCAAGCACGCACGGATTCTCCAATGTATTACAAATAGTCAAAACGTGACATATATCCCCTGCAGGTTAGAAGATTGGATTACTTTTTAATTATTACAAGTGTGCCGTCATTCTGGTCTTACTTCTAGCCTTAAAGTGGCAGAGTGTTTTTTTACATTTTAGAACGATTTTGCAAATCTGTTTGTATCTTGTCTATGACATACGCCCACGTCCCTGAATTGATTCTGTTACAGTATGACCAGAAGGTTTGCTTAAGTAAACAAACGGGACGACAGACCGAGCAGCCTAGCCGGACATCTTAACCAA